>JBAMYA010000014.1:13087831-13114406 GCA_037176975.1 Arrhamphus sclerolepis | reverse complement strand
GGGATAACATTAAGGAGGAGTATAATCATATAATTTACAACTTAACATTTTTGTGTTTTAAACTGATATTAAAAAGTGAATAATTAGTTTTTCACATCTTTTTTTTTTTCATGTCGTATAGTTGTTACTGAAAGAACCAGTTCAATTGCCAGTCAACCTATGTAAATGCATTTTTGACCAATAAAACATGTTAAACCTGCACCTGTGTGTGCTACTAAATTTGTCTTTGTGTTCCTGAAATATTTAGCTTGCTAGTACCAGCTCTGCCACCTGATGAAGTTAGCGTACAGCCCTGGAATGACATCATCATTCTGCTTGATTAAAGACTCAAGACATTTCGTTCAAGAGGAAGGAGAAGTGGTTTTTCTGGGTGGTTTAACCACATCTTAAGATCATAAACATATACATACATATATTATACATACATTAACAGAGGTGTGTCCATTATTTTTCCAAGAAATGTTTGAAAAAGAAGACACCCCCTTAACAAATATGAACAGAACGCAATGATCTGCAAGTCTCATAAGCCAATATTTTATTCCCAATGGAACATAAAATTATATCAAATGTTCAAACTGAGACATTGTACCATTTCATGGAAAATATGAGATCATTTTGGTTTTGATGGCAACAACACATCCGAAAAATGTTGGAACAGGGCAGTGTGTTCCATTGTGTCACATCCAACTGTCTATAAACTTCTGGGAAATGAGGAGACCAGTTTCTGGAGTTTTAGGACAGGAATTAACAACTCCTAATTAATCTCTGAATTAACAACTATGGATTGTGCTGAGAAAAGAAGGGAAAAGGAGGATAAGCATAAGCCTGTAGCAACATAGCTACAACGAAGCTATGTTTAAGATAAGTCTGCTCTCGTCTTGGCTTTAGCCATTCCTGTAACTGTAGCTATAACTATTAACACATTACTGTTTGGACTAATTATATACTTTACTAGACAGAAATGTTTTAAGTTTGGGTTTTCTCTTGCTGATTCCTGTCAGCACTTGTGGCGCTGCATTTGGGATCAGCTGGAGGATATTCAGAGAATTCCATGGACATCATCACATTACAGTGATCTAGTCCAGAAGTGACAGACACGAGGATTAGTTTTTCAGCATCACTCTGGGGGAGGATGCTCCTAATCCTGGAGATATTATAGGTGTGGAAAAAGGCTGTCTTCGTAACCTGATTAATGTAAAGTTTCAAAGGCATATCCCGGTCAACAAAATAACTCCAAGGTCTCTCACCGTTGTCCTGGAGAACAACGTAAGATCAGCTAATCTGTTCCTTAGACTTTTGGGACCAAAAGCACCTCCATAACCTTCTTCCCCAGTTTCCCCAGCGAAATAAATATTAACGCGACACAATGCCAGTACAGTGTCATTACTACAGATTTAACTGTAGTGGTTTACATACTCTTCCAGCTATTGTGACCTCCAGTTAAACATGTTTCTGTTCTTCGGACAAATTTGGTGATTTTCTTTTAAATTAATTTATTAGGATGAAGGACAGAGAGAGGAGAGGTACAAAAATACACACAGTGCTCAGCGTGAGTACACCACCTTTGAAAAGTAACATTTTAAACAACATCTCAGTGAAAACAATTTCCAAAATATTGACAAGACAAAGTTTAATATATCTGTTTAACTTATAACATGAAAGTAAGGTTAATAATCAACCCGGTTGTTGAATCACCTCCATGATTTTTAATGGCAGCACCAAGTCTTCTAGACATGGAATGGACACGTTGGAGACATTTTGCACCATCAATCTTCTTCCATTCTTCAACAAGGAACTCTTTTAGTGACTGGATGCTGGGTGGAGAGTGATGGTCAACCTTTTCAGCATCACTGAACCACTTTCACCCTGTTCTTCTTCAGACGTCCAACAGTGGCCTCAGGTGTGTGTTTGGGATCATCATCATGTTGGAGAAGTGCACGATGACCAAGGGCACGGAGTGATGGCAGCATCTTCTCTTTCAGTACAGATCAATAAATCTGTGAACTGATGATGTCATCAATAAAATGCAGCTCCCCAACATCATCAGCACTCATGCAGCCCCACAGTTTCTGACTGATGAGTAAAACTCTGCTGATCTTGTACCTTCGTGGTGGAAAGAAATGATTTTTCTCAGGTCTTGTGCCATTTCTCTTCCATGTGGTGCCATTGCTGACAGCATAAAATGGGAATGGGTTTAGACCCCCTTTTATAGTCACCTGTCTGCTGGACACCTGTGTAACGACTAATTAGACTCGCCTATGATTGTATTCTTGCTAAATCAGACATTTGTAGTCTACAATCTAGCTTTGCTCCAGAGACCTTCAGTGGGGCTCATTTTTGCACCACCCTAATTTGAGTAAAAGTGATAAATGTGTAATATAAGTTATATTATTGACCTTACTTTCATGTTATAAGTTAAACAGATGTTATATGAAATTTTGTCTTGGCAGCACTTTGAAAATTGCTTTCATTGCAATATTGTTTAAAATGTTTCTTTTCAAAGGGGGTGTACTCATTTATGCTGAGCACTGTAACATATAGTACAATAAGACACTAATATCTGGTATAAAAATATATAAATACAATTTCCCAAACATTCAGGTGAATTTGGTGTTTGTTCACAGTTCACCACGAGGCCTGGCTGAGTATCCAGATTGGTAGGTCAATCTAGATCAGCATCTTGAGATAGAACCTGCAAACATCAACGATTCCTCAAGTTTGTTCCTCCACTAGGGAACTGTATCACATAGGGTGGCACTCCCACCACAAATGGACCCAAACAACGTTTCACAGAGTCGAGTTTTACCAAGACATTGTCACCTGGTTGCAGGTGTGTAGGTCCTGTGCTCCGTGTCGGCAGTTAAGATAGAACGCTTGTTTCTCCTCCTCTGCAGTGTTCTTTTGACACACAAGAGACAAATCAGTTTTGAAGCAAGAGTAAGTAGTGCCATGCAAATCTTTCAGCCTATCAAGAGTTCTGCTGTTATTTGTGTGGCTCGTAAGTTCGTGAGTACCAGCAATGGATCCTTTTGCTGCAGTATTCTGTCAGGCTGTCTTCAGCGTGCCGTGATTGCCAAATGCTGTGTTGACCTGCTCTACTCTCCTCATTAACTAGAGCTGCAGCTGCTTTACTGCAGAGCAAGCAGCTAACAGATGGACCTGTGACTACATGCACCTCATCTTCGTGGTGCGTTTCCTTGTCATTAAAGGTTGTTCTGAAAACATATGTGAAAGTTGGCCACACGGGTTGATGAGAGGGATTTCTGCTTTCTTTAAAACTTGTTTTTGTGTCTGTGCGTTATATGTGTCATAGTTTATTACAGTGGCATTGACTTCAGCATCTATTTTTGAACTGGGTGGGCATTTTGACTATTTCTAAAGTCACTGTCCGGTTACTTGGGTCATTCTAGATCAATGGAAACAAGATAGAATGAATCATATTATTGGGGTTCCTCCCTTTCTGACCTCATTCACACTTTTCCAGGGACATAATTTGTTCCCACAGTCCCCTTTTGTTGCAATTCCTGCAAACAGAAACCTTTGCTGATCAACTTTTTTTGGTTTTATTCATGCGCCTAGAGATGACTTGTCGTAAATAGGCACTATATAAATAAATTGAATCGAATTTTTCCATATTTTCTACATCTCACATTACTCTTTGCTGCTTGATATCTATGGCTTAGTTTTGATTTACTCTCTTTCATTGTATCCTCCTGTTTTGTGACTTCAGTGACTCTTTTCCTGTATGCAGTTTGGGGCGATTTACCTCCTGAATGCAGCACAAAGGCGCCCCCTGCTGGTTAACCTCCTGCTCCGCATCCCCTGCTTGCCTAATCATTTGAACTGCCATGTCCAGCGTCAGGTCTTCAGTGAGCTGCAGCTCCTTAGAGAACTTCATCACATTTTCCCACGACAAGTCTGTCTCTGATGGTCTCGTTTTTTTCTCTCCTTGATCTTGCACATTTCAGCCAGCTCATACAGCGGCCAAATGAAATTCTCAACTTTCTCATCAGGTTTCTGTAGTTGCTGATAGAACTGGGCTCCCTTATGTATGATGTTCTTTTGAGGAATAAAACACTCATCAAATTGTTTTAAGACAAAGTCAAAGTCCTTCTCACTACCTACAGGGGGAAATGTGAATGACTTCATTACATTTCCGCCCTCATATCCCACAGCATAAACTAATGTGCTTACTTGGATTTCTTCATCCTCCTCCTCCAGTTTTGTTGCACCAATGCAGAAACCATTGCCAACACATTGGCTGTACTCCAGGCTCGTCAGAGCTTAAGTTCTCCAATGGCTTGAAGTTTGGTATTTTTGCTCCTTTTTCTCTTTTCAGCCTGGGACTCGTCTTGAAATACACTTCTGACACCATGTCAAGTAATGAAGAGTCCACTGTCTGCAAATTACTTGGTTTGTTAACAACTGAAGAGACAAAAGACATAGTGGTTAAAAAACAGTTATAGTTTTCAAATCAGCCTGCGTTGCTCAGTGGCTCTAAGCATTATGTCTCACTCTGACTCGAGCCTACTTCCTTCCATGTTACAGTTACCAATGATGCAACTAAATCCTATATTGTTACTGGCAGGCAGCAGTCCTCAACAACCAGCAGAGAAGCGCATAAGATTGCAACTCTGCATCCTGGTTCTGACCCTGAACTATCAGGGGGCGTCAGAAGTAAGAGTTCATCATTCCCATCCCGGGTATGATGAATGCCGTCTCTTCTAATCATTCAAGTTTTTCCAATAAAGGCCAAGTGAGTTTTCTGGACCCCAACAAGACAACTAGTAATGAAGTGATAACATGCAAATCACTACTGGTCAGACTGGGAAGGGGACCAGAGGAAGACTACAGACCACAAGATGGTTTTTACATAGTTACACATCAACTCAATTTTACTATGGGATGTCCAGCTGGCATAGATCAGTGTCATTAGAACTGACATGTACCTTACTAAAGTTGCAATTACTCTTTGCTGGCAGCTTTATGCACCTAATGGTCAATGGAGTCAACTGCATGTCTCAAAATAAGCAATTGTACAAACACATTTCCATGAAAATCAGAATATAAAGCATTGATGTGAAGAACCCTGCCTGACAGGGTAATACCCAGTAATAAGAGCTACCCAAGATCAGACCTGTAAAATTGTCAAAATAAAACCAGACAGACAATTTGGAAAACTGGAAATGGTTGCAAAAATTTATTTTGAAAACTAACCACAAAGTACTATCAATACAAAAAGTATAAAAAAAAGTACAAAAAGCATTGGTCAAAAATAAGTGAGATGACAATATTGGGAGTTGGTACTAATGGCACTGTGGGTATGATACAAAATACAAAAGATGGCATCTTAGAGTGCACTCAAGGCACTGAATTCACATTAAAATTTGTTTCCTACCATCATTCAGATTGTAGAACAGTACTCTCAGAAAAACCAACACTTCCAGATACTGAACATGATACACAGTATGATCCATCCTTCAATCAACAGATGATTGAACAAGTCTGAGATGAAAAGGTAAACATTGAATGGTCAAAGACAACATGTCCCTTATCAAAATAAGGAACAAGTTGGCATTAAGGAATGGAAAACGTCTGCAAGTGGACTTTAAAACTGTACCAAACCCCATTTGGGAATGCAACAGTCCACTGACTGAATCAGGCCTCAGGGAGCAGACAGTAGTGAATGTCATTCATTTATGCCACAGTGACTACAAAAGAAAAAAAAAAAAAGGCATACTACAACACTTAAAATTGGAAGAAAAATAATAAAGAACAGTATCGAACATGTCATACAATACATAATATCAAAAATCTTTTTTCAAGCATTACCCAGGTTTATTCCTTTGGACAAAGGCACCTCAAGTGTGTCCCCAGTTACCCTCAAGGCCTGTACTGCAAAGCAGGTTCAACATACTAAAGTTAGCGGCTGGTTATTGAGCTTAAAAACTGACCTCTGAGATCAGGGTCACTAATGCAACGGGAATGATCACCTACTCAATCAGTAAACTCAGGTTTTCACACCAAGGACATGAGTCCATCTGTATAAAATATGAATCCAGACATACAATAGTTCTTAAAAAACATCACATAGCCTAAATGTGAAACCCAACTGCAACAGAGCCGCGAAGAACTGTATAAATTAAGGTTATTGATGTTGCTGCTTTTACAGTGCTGCTGCTTTTAAGTTGTATCATCTTGATGTGTTAGAAAATGAAGACACAGGCGTAAAGCCAAGCAATCTAGTTAAGAGAGCCTGAACCTGGTAATGAAGTCTGAGAAAAGTACAAGGAAAAAAATTAAAATCAATATCACAGTACAACATTCCTACTAAATCTTCTGCAGCTCCTTCTGCTGAGAATCTGTATCTTTTTTTATTTGGAAAAAGTTCAGGGATTAATGCAGTGTGAGAGAAGCGTGCTTTGTTGCCCACCAACCCAACCTGTCTGCAGCAAGTACTGAGTACCATAGCATGATGACGTACCCAGCTTTATGACACTTAAACCCAAAGTTAAATCAAGCCACGAATCCTGCTTCAGAGCATAGGCTCCAGGTAACAGACTTGGGAATGTTGACTGGTGCAGTGCCAACACATACAAAGAAAAGAAAAGAAAAGAAAAGAAAAGAAAAGAAAACAAAATGACACTCTTGAAAACGGACCTTATGTAACAATTAACACCTTGTTAAGCCTTTATACTTGAGGCAATAACCTCAGTACCCTTTGTTCATGTTTACAGTGGCCCACTCTCTAACAAAGTACAAAACTGTCAGTTCCATGTTTACTTTTACCACTGGCTTCGCCTTACATTAACAAATAGAAAAAAATCCATAAAAACGGAGTTCCAGTTTAAGTGTAAGGCAAACTTGAGATTCACACACTGAACTTCCAACACATGATTTGAAAAAAAAAAACAAAAAACATACAAATGACTAAAAGCTCCAAGTCTCATAATAAAAATATCTGCTTTTTTTTATATATATAAAAAGAAATAGCTGCCCTGAGGGAGAAGTACATTTTAACCTTGACCATTCTTTTTGCACGATGGCAGTTTGTATGCACTTTGGATCTTCACAAGTCGGCATCTCGAATATTGCTGTGTTTGAGACAACCGTTTTCCTTTGACTTGATGTCCAACCACAGCTGGCCATAACACTGGAAGGCTTGGGCCGTCTTCATTCACCTCAAGCAAAGTCACAAAGTCAAACTCGTGTGAGTACTCTGCTCAGTTCCCTTCTGTCCTCACTGCTCCTCCTCCACCTCCGTTGTACTGATTTTGGCCGCCTATGCCCGGAGACCTGCAAGCACATAGCGGTGAGATAAGCATTTTGCTTTGATCACTGTTACAGTAAAGAACAGAAAGGAGGTGGTTACGGTTACCTTTCTCACAGGTGCTGGTCTGCTTCTCCTGGGCAAAGTTTAGTCTGTTCTGCTCCACTGCAGTGCCATTGGACTCTGGGCTGCTGCTGCGGGATGGACTGCTCTCCTCATTCTGATATGCCAAATCCAGATGCTGCTGAGCCAACTTTAAGTGTCTGCGGAGCCTCTCCAGCTCGCGTGACGATGCCTCATCCCCCAAAGACTCACGGCCTGAGTCTGCCAGGTTATCCCTGAAGCCCATTTTCCCAGATGAGTCTTTCTTCAAGCATATGTGGTAGCCTGGAGGTGCCGAGGGCTGGTTGCAGATAGAGGATCTCTTGCTGGCCAGAACCGAGTGTCGATGGGTGGGAGACCGAGGCCTTGGGGCACACAAGCAATCACGAATTCCACTGATGCCGAGATGAAGGATCTCCAACACCGTGAAGAGCAGACACAGAGCGCTGACAGCATACATAATGAGCAGAAAGATTGTTTTCTCAGTGGGACGTGAGATGAAGCAATCCACAGTGTGCGGGCAAGGGGAGCGCGTGCATACGTACGATGGTGCCACTTCCAACCCATACAGGACATACTGCCCAAACAGGAACGAAGCCTCAAAGATGGCACGTGATAGCAGCTGAAAAACATAGACCTTCATCAGTCCATCCCTCTTGATGCGGCGACGTCCGTCGTGTTTTTTGCTGGGCTTTTCGGAAGCTTCCTTTTCTTTTTCCTTTTCTGGTTCAATTTCCTCCACAATCATGGGATCCTCCTCCCCATTGTCCTCCGCTTCTTCATAGTCCCTGTTGGCACCACGGCTAACTATAGGCATCCTCTTCCTGTTTCGGGGCCTGTAATCGTCATCATCCATGCGGGCAATTTTGTGCATAGCAAACCCGAGGTACATGATGGTGGGCGTAGTGATCATAATCACCTGGAAGACCCAAAAGCGGATGTGCGAAAGCGGTGCAAAGGCATCGTAGCAGACATTCTCACAACCAGGTTGTTGTGTGTTGCACACAAATTTACTCTGTTCATCATAATAGATGGACTCGCCCCCAACTGCCGTCAGCACGATCCGAAAGACGATGAGGAGGGTCAGCCAAATCTTGCCCACAAACGTGGAGTGGTTGGAAATCTCATCTAGCAGACGTGTGAGGAAGCTCCAGCTCATTTTGCTAGTAGATTGGGTACGTTCTTAATCCTATACAAAAAAAAGAGAAAAAATAAAATAAAATAATCAAACTTTAAAATTTCCTCATATAAAAAAAAAAACAATAAGCACTGCAGGAGACAATGAGATGAGAGTTAAGTTTATAAAAAGATATAAAAATTTCTTGGAAGAAACAATATGACCAAACATTTGAAAGTGCTTGTAGTTCACCATCACGTTTCAAACTCTGTTCTGTTATTACACACCGCAGTCACAGGGGGGCGCTACGCCATTACAAGTCAAATATGTACCCAGGCACCAAGAAGGGGCTCTGCTCAAACAAGGATCCCTGGAAGGGCCTTAATCTCATCCAACCACTACCAGTAACTTTTGTATTCCATGTTCTCAACCAGGATTATTAGATTTCCACAAAATTAAAAGAAGGACCATACTATTCTGCAATCAGCGAAGCTGTCCTTAATCGTCTTCCATTGTTAACTGCCTACAAACCTTTAGACGTTCCATCCATTCTTTTGAACATTTTGAAATGCTGCTAGTTGACATCTAAGAATCTGAAAATATAAAGAAGTGCTGAAGTGCTCCAGTGTTTACGACAGCATCAACAATGGAACTTCATGAGAAATTTCTCTTGTCATCCTTTATTATCATAAAACCACACCAATGTGCTTCAGGCAAGTAAGCACACACAATGCAATTTTATTTACACATCAAATATTCTGCAACTAGATGTAAGCTTCTCAACATTTTGTGTTGCATGTAATAAATGTAAACCCTTCAACTTAGTTTTCTAATAGTTTCTTCAGTGCTTAAGGTAAGTGTATTTTTATTACACAGTTCTTCTTCACAGTAAGTTGTTTGCACTGGGCGACTCCCAGGCATGAACAAGACTCCACTATTTGAAAGCCGCTAGCATGAAAAGATCCCTGAGTAAATAAAAGTTCAAAGTAGTTTGCACTGTGCGATGAACTGTTATTTGGAAACCAGAAGCCAAATCCTCAACTTTTGTCTTTAATGGTGGGTTCAATGTGTAAATTTACATTTAAAACCATACTGGGAGTCTATGCATCTGCACCACAGTGATTCCATCGGGCTGAGCAATTAATCAAAACCAACATTCAGAACCAATAATCCATGTAATCTTGCTCGTGTCAGTTATTTCCCTCCATTGAAATATTTATTAAATGTCCATCTATAGCTAAACTTTTCTTTTCATTTATTTTAAAATCAGAAGACACAGGTTCCTTTATTAAAAAAATATCCCAGTTTTAATTATATTTGCAGCAAAAACTTATAATTATTAATCTAATATCTAATCTATGAGAGCAAAAAATAAGTATTTTAAAATCATTACTCAATGTTTATAAGTGAGGTCATTTGTTCAGTTCATCGTGATATTGATTTGAGGTCATATCTCCCAGCCCTACCTGTAGCTACGGTGCAGATGTACTGTAGGTGGCGCCCTGACAGACACCTGCCAAGAAATGCAGCTACTTTCATAGCAATTTCAGACGCTGCACCTGAAAACTGTGTTTTCCCAGGTAACACTGCTTCTCTAGTCGTCCATGATTCTGGCCACAAGTGTTTCTACGATTACAAACACGGTCCATGAGGTGTGGACCATATTTTTCTTTTTGTTAAGGAATTTCAAACACAGGTAACTAAGCAACAAGCAGCCAGAGATGTTGTGGTTTAAAATGTTCTGGCCAGGTGTGTTGGGAAGATAAAAAACAAAACAAATATAACTGAACTACAAGAGCAGCACAGGATAACCCTGAAGAGAAGCTGCAACAAACATTCCCGGACTACTCAGGTAGGTTTCTCTCTGCCTGTATGCTGACGGAACGTTCTCCGTTACTGCTCAGGATTCCCAAAGAAAGCAGACATGGAACGTCACATGAAACTGCAAACTGCTGGGCTTGACTGAAAGACCTTTAAAAGACACACAAACTCTTAAAATGTAAAACAGCAAGAGAATGCTTTGCAATCATTTTACATAGTAAACAGGAAAAAGATGACGGGAACAGCTGTACTAATGCTGCAAAGCCGAACGGTTTAGACGGATGTTTCAATTTCAGCTTAATGTCACCACAAACATGTTCTAACATTCAACTTAAGGCAGGGCCAAAACTTAAAAACCTCAAAATGTTTTCGAACAAGCTTGGTAGCCAAGTGGAACTTTTGAAAAGCATTTATCTTCAAAAAACACTTTAGTCAGAGTTAATGCCGTTAATTCATCACATTTTCTTATTAACGTATAGGACTCATTCAGTTCCAAAAAATGCTAATAATTTGTCAAAGAGCAGTTTCACATTTACATTTTTGACAAAATGTCAAACAAAATGTCTATTAAGTGGGCACAGTAGCTTTACAAGCCGAAACTTAGTAGTCCTTTTTTATCATTCTAGTTGTACAACTTGGTCTTGCATTCACATCTAAGTTCAGGTAGCAATAGCGTGAGTAAAATATAACAGAAACGAGTGCATCCATGAAGATTCAAGCCCCCCCCCAAAAAAAAACAACTGGTAACAGGACTACTATTGTCTTTATCCTCCATCTCTCGTTTTCTGGTGCACCACCTGCATGCAAACAGTTGTACTGAAACCAACGATGAACTGCCAGCTTACATCAAGATAAGATCAAATGCTCAAGAAAGGAATGAAGATTGGAAACCACATTTTAAAAAAACAATGAACAATTGAAGTCATTGCAAGTAGCTGAAGATTTTCTTGCAAACTGTGAAGATACGAACAAGAATCAAAGTGAAAGGCTCAATTCAAACACTTAAAAAGGTTAAAATTAACAGTCAGAGCTGATGCCCAACGAATGCTCACAAACCAGTACGTCAACTTTGAAGCTACAAATGGCAAAAAGAAGGTATACTTTAAGGACCATCTGTGATTTTCAGCATTATTGCTCTAACTCACTGAATTAGCTGGCAGTAAAGTCTCCACATGAGAATAACTGGGCCAGTTACCACAGAACTGGTAGACAACACACACTCTTACAGCTTTTTGAAGATCTTTCAGCTCGCCTGGACTGGACACTAGGGGGCAACAAAGTACGCAAATGTCGGCGTGTTATAAACATAGGTAAACAAGTGGACCAGACAGAGGCAGTTTCAGGAGGTTAATGTGGTATTAAATATATTTTTGTGTGGATTTGAAATATTCAATATGGATTCTTAAGTATACTTTTAAAAAGGGGGAAAGGATCAAACCAAATTTAATGTAAATGTAAACATGGACCCAACTGTCACCCTTGGAAATGAAAACGCATCCCAAAGTTGGGGTTGGATCACAGTCATTTTTAAAGCTTTATTTCAGTTTTCTGGTTCAGTAATCTATAAAAGGTACCTCAGGCGGAACCGAATCCCAAACATAAGCCAGAATATACTACAATAATAGGGGGTCATTTCTGGTTTTGTTGGAAAGTCATAGTTAACTCAGCATTATGTTTGTGTCTTACCAAGTATCTTAATAAACCTTACGGTCCAGCTGCACTGTCAGTAAGCATGTAGCTAACTTGGCTATGCTTTGGTGCAATAATACCCAAGACATCACATTTTGAGTTTAATCCACGGTTGTTTGAAGCTCAACAGGACTGCAGTCTCACACTAAGCCAACTCAGTTAAACTGAGTTGAAACTGAAGCTAAAGACTTATGTCTAAACTTTTGAGAATTGTTTTATTTTTACTTCAGGTTTTCTAGACTTTGACTGCATGTGCCTAAATGAGGGTAAACACTGACATCCTTGTGTTCATGGCGAGTTACACATCTTATTCAAACTAATACGCTGCATCAGTAGCTGCTAATGAACGCACCAGTGCTTTACATCATGAAGGGATTTAACACCAGGGTTGTTTCTCAACGCTCAGGCAAAATACCAAACCAAGCTTCAATACTTGGCAGTTCATCCTTGGCAAGCTGGACTTGGAGAATGTACTCTGGAGGGCAGAGGATGCAGTTCAGTCTCAGGTCTGAGACCTGTGGTCCAGTTACGAAGTGCGTTTGTTACCTCCAGCCGCAAAGGCTGCAAATGTGCCTGCTCGACTGGATTCAGGAGATTAGTGTACGTGAAGGTTTTGAGATCATTTGATAGTTGGAGTCTGCTCATTTAAAGGCGCTGATCTCGACCGTCGCCTTTCTCCTTTTAAGAATTACAAATTTAAAAGGATGAATTGGGTCAAATTAAATGGATTTTTCAACATTTCAATTGACCCCCTTTTACTTATATGTGAATCAAACCTCTAAAACCGACTGAATTGTTTACATACACGGGTTAACGTGGCAGATAAAACACCACCAGCACACACAGCTTGTGTGCTGGTGGTGTTTTATCTTGAAATTTCACTGGACTTTTCATGCCATTCTTTTGTCTGACTTTCTGCCAATGTGTGCTAGCTGATGCTGTCTACCAGTGGCCAAGCTACAAAATGGGACTCCACGTTTATCTGGTACGGTGTGGACTGGTTCAACTACTCTCACTGGCTTGAATGGCTGTGATTGACAGCGGCTGGCGCAGCACTTCTGTTCCACGTCCTGTGGAACTTGATGGTCAAGCAGCATGGCCTACTTGGCAGGGCCCCATATCTCCAAAAATTTAGTTTTCATTAACAAAGATAGTATACTTAAGAGTTTGAAGCTACAGTCTCACATGAAAACATTTCAGAACAACATTCCACCACACACAATAGTGATCTAATCTTCTCAGCCATTAGTGCTGCTGCTTGGTGCAAAATGCATGCTTTGCTGTCTCAAGTCTACACAAGTCTGCCCTGGATGCAACGCTGATAATAAAAAAATGTAAAAAAAAATGTTTATGTGCAAAGCAGGAAAACACCTGGAGATTTTAACCAGATCTGACTAGATCCTGACTTTGACTTGTAACAAATGTGGGCTGAAACTGATGACATTTCACAAGTCTGCATAGAATAAGTGCATTAAAAAGGTGCTCAGGAAAAACTGAAAATCTCAGCAAAGCTAGCAACAGTGAAACTGGCACTGCCTTTTCCACATCAATGCCAGCAATGCAGATCTCGCTTTACACGTGCAACGGCCTTCACATCATGCACAAAAGGCAGCTCAAGTCCATCTATTCTAGCTGCATTTACGAGCTCTATCTCATAGTATATTTTACAGAAGCATTTTATCTAAATCAAAGCTGATTTTATGTTGCATCAGTATTACACTGGAGCCAAACAGATACAGCCTTTTTAGCAAATATTTTTCAACTCTGCAAGGCTCCATTTGATCCATACCATCTCTTTTGCATTCTGAACACACGTCCTTTGAATATCAGCTCTCTATACTGGGGCCATATGTGGCACTTGACACTTTGCAGTCCGCTTCCAAGCAGCAGAATTTCATGACTGTCCGGGCCCTTCAGAACAGAGGGGCTTTGTGGCTCTCAACATCTGGGAGACTGGTTATAGTTAACCGTCCTGTAGCCCAAAGCCCGAAGGCTGAGAGGCCCTTTGACTGAGGAAGGGAAAATCTCTCAAAAAAAAGAAGGAAAAAAAAAAAAAAAAAGAGTGAAACTGAGGAGTTACAGATGGTGTGTGTCTAGGAAAAGATTTATTCCCTCTGCCTTTCATATCAGCATCAGACTGCTTCAGCATTAGCTGGGAGCACTGCTTTCACAGTCAGTCCCTTAGAAGAAGCACAAAGAACAATTCTAGACAGGTTCTGACCCATTAACTCATCCTGTAGTCCCAACTGTTAACAGCCAGAATGTGAAATGACAAGTCATCTTATTTGGAAGGGTATGCGGAAAAAAATTCCTCGTGGAAAACGGGACACGACGTCACAGAGGGCTTCACGAGACAACGTAGTAGACTAATATCGATCCAGGGAGACCTGCAGATAGACAAAACATGTCCGGTTACGGTGTTTGGAGAACCTTCAGCTATGAATAAAGATAATATTAAAGATGTGAGCTCATTTAAGCGGCTGTGGGGCAACTTCCAAAAGGGGGAGGGGGGTTAGAAAAGCAATTCCAGACGATTCCTCCATGTCGAAAATGCTGAAAATAAGCAAAATAGGTGTATTCTGAGTGGCAACAAAACTAGCGCTGCACGTGGACTTAATTTTACGTTGAATTCCGACACTTCCACACATCCAGACCCATTATGGTGCTTTAATTGGCGCCTGAAACTTCAGCTGGCGTCTAATATGTGGACTCACGGTCCAAGATTAGCTTTAA
Organism: Arrhamphus sclerolepis; assembly: GCA_037176975.1. Classification (NCBI taxonomy): domain Eukaryota; kingdom Metazoa; phylum Chordata; class Actinopteri; order Beloniformes; family Hemiramphidae; genus Arrhamphus; species Arrhamphus sclerolepis. Next base: position 13,099,674 of record JBAMYA010000014.1, on the reverse strand, counting down.
AACCAAGGGTTCATTACAAAGAAAACAGATATTTATCTTTTTTTTAATCAATGTGTGATAGCTGTATAAGTTAGGCTATTAAAAAGAATAAAGTTAAGCTCCGTTAAGCCTCTACAAGGTGATACTGACGCGTCTTTTGTTGGTGTGGCATCATCCTACCTTCTGATTGTAGGTCGTCTGTCTCCTTAAAGTTGCCGTCTGTCTCTTTGTTTTCTCTTTGAAATAAAGCTCCAGCGAGTCAGATATGTGGTCCAGGGTTATTTTTATTTTTATCTTTTATTTCTTCTCTGTGAGGAGCCTCGGTCCTCCAGTTGTGACTTGAACTGCTGAGTGAGGACAAAGACTATTCCCTAATCTCCCACCCCCTCAACACTTTTCTCCTCCCTGTTTCCCCACCCCCTGTCTGTGCAGACGATCAACTGCCAGAAACGAGGATTTTTTTTCTTCTTTCTTTTCTTTCTTTTTTTCTGATGCAATTTTTCCTCCTCCTTGTAAACGACTGTTAAGTTCAGGCTCTGGGAAGAGGAGCAATTAAAAAAAATTATTTCAACGGAAACCTAAATAAATGTGCATTTTCATTTATTTATTTATTTATTTAAGTCGTATTTTAAGGATCACCAAACCAAAATTTCCACAGGAGTTTCAGCATGTCATAACTTGAGTTTATGTTATCTGCACCTGCATGACTTTGAGCATCAGCAATCTGATTTTCAAAGCTTTGTTTGGGGAGGGGTGGGGGGATGGGGGGATGTGGGGTGGATGTGGGAAGGAACTCAGAATCCTTGGTAAATGCCTTAAGTACTTGTTACTAGGTAATCTTGTTTTTGCAAGATTTAAATGCCCATATTTCTTACTTTTTTGTTTGTAAAGATACAAACAGAAGAGGAAGATACCGTGATGATATTAGAGGTAGCCTACGACTTGGCCAATTATTGGCCATTTTTTAAATAAGCATTGGTCATAGAAAGATTTCTAGATATTATGTGCACAAAATAAAACCGCACAATGTTTAGATCAAAATGACATCACAAGCAAAAGTCAATATTTCGTGTAACCTCCCCTCAAAGCCAACTGTGACTGCTCCATACAGATGTTTGCAATTATATTAATTAATATTAAATTCTGTTTGGGTTTTAGACTGTATCATCTTTTGAAAGACTGGAAGGTATTCATGATAAATAATCATGAAAGTCAGAGCCTGAGACTTTTTTACAGCACTGTACTGATCACGGGTGCCCCTCTTCCTTCCAGTGCAGATGTTCGGAAGTTGTTGCTTTCTCCCTTGATCTAAGTCACACTTTCCTTGGCAAAGGCAGCACATGGGTTTCCTGTGCCCCCCACCCACACACCCATTTGACACTCTTGAAACTACAAAACTGCATGGAAAATGTCCACTAAGGCAAAGGAAGTTTAATTCTGCTTCAAGCTATTGACTTTTTGGTTGCAGTTTAGGACCATAAATCACAAAGTGAATTCCAAGGTGTCTGAGCTCAGCACATTATCGACATATTTTGAGGTAAAATGTGGCATCTGCCATTTTTGTGTGATGTGATATGAGGCTTGCATTCCATCAAAGGTGACAAAGCTGAATTTCAAGCTGGCTGATGCTGCACTTTTCCAATAGGTGATTTAAATTGAAGACAATGCGGTCACAGAGATTAATACATTGCAGGCATCCAGACATCATCAGTCTCCCGAGGTAGTTGCCCACAGTGAATGATTACATTGTTTTTCCAGATCTCTTGAAATGCCAGTGCTCATTGCTCACCCATCACTCTGGACAAAAAACGCAAACATGCACGTCTACTTCCCATTCAAAAAATGCTTGTTAATGTCTAGAACTGGTGAACTTTGTCTTATAAACCTGATCACTGGCTTTTATTGGTGAAAGCTCACAAAAAGGAGCAGTTATTGTTTAATATCTACTGCAAACAGGAGGTCAGTGGAGGAATGCGTTGCCCTTCCCCCCTTCTCAGGGTGCAGCAGAAGCTCTATTGTGAACCGCAAGCATGCTTTTATTCATAGGGTGTGATGTGGGGTGCTCTGGTAAACCACAGTCCAAATGACAGAGAGAGATAATTCTGGAAACGAGTGAGCCAGCCTCGTGGCTCCTTCAGACCATGAGCTGATGTTGGCTCTTCTGTTAGATATGCATATGTTTTCATCAGCCGTTTGAAAAACAGCTTATCACTGCATGTTAAGGTCACATTGTTCCCATTGCTAATGCACTGTATCAGCTGCTTAAAAGCCATGGCTGATATTTCATTTTTCTACTTTTCAGGTTTTCAGTATTATGCTCTAACTATTATGTGGAATTTAACCAAGAAAGGCCAAATCAGAGATCTTGGCATGCATTGTATGGCAAGCACAATGACACATAGTGTGTTCCTTTGTACTTGGAAGTCAGAATTTCTGAGTTTCTATTTGGATGTTTCAACTGGAACGCCGCCCCTGAAACTGGAATTCCAATTCAGAAAGTTGGAGGAACCTCACCTAAACCAATTTTAGAGTCCAACAGGGCTGCTTGCATCAGCACATTAAGCATTTAGCTAAATGCCTCATTTATAACTGCTCTGTCTTATTTTATTTACATTCAAGCAGACATAGATAGAGTATAGTATTTGCTTTTCATCACTAGATGTGTTGCTACAATGTGCTAAATTTCACATACAGCATTGTATTAAATTAGTATTGCTAACAACAGCTAGCATCAGCAAAGGGTAGTTCAACATTTGAAGTTTCATAGTGTCTAAGCATTTTTTTTTACTTTGCACCTAGAATATAGTTATCATTCCCAAAGTCTGAAGTAAAATAAACACAACACCAGTTTGATCCAGAGATTTGCAACTAAAATTTTGATTCAAAATAGACCTTTTCAAAAATAACTGTTAACAATAAAATACTGGGAAATAGTCATTATGGAGTAGGCTGCTCAACCTAGTCACCCGAGCACAGTGTTACTGCATCACATTCCTACAAACCTTCCTTATCCTTCACTTGTTTTATGAACACAAGTTTGCAAGTATAGTTAGTGATTTGGTTCAGCAACTTGAGTTTGGCTTCAGCGTGAGTTTTTGTTTCAGATTGTTGTTTGTTTTAAATTTCCTTGTTCAAGTTATTTGTGAGCCCCAAATGAGACGGAAATCCCACACATTCCTACAAACTGTGAGCATAGTCAGCCATCTCAATTTTTCTTCTTTTTAATGCAATGCAATTAATTGGTCTGGTTCTCCGAGAGGTGACTTTGACGGCAGGCAGTAACCAACCACCGAAGAAACTGCCCTCAGGATGCCAATGGATGGGCACACAAACAGTCAGAGTATTAATCGTGTGATGTAGGCAAAATAACAACCAGCCGCATTTCAGCAAAAGACACCCAAAGTAGCCTGCAGTGGAGCAGAAATGACTGTTGTTAGTTTTGCATGAAAACCCTATTTGATCCAGGGTGTTATTAGCAGTTCTGCTACCGTTTTGGTTGTTTTAAATAGTTGCGCTTGTATGTTTCTGTGTTAATCATTGCGTGAAGCCCATCCCGATGATTTGGTTCGGTACGTTCTTTATTGGTGGGAGTGACTGTGATTGGGAGGGGCACCAGCCCCCTTTCATGAGAGTATTTTACGCAATGTGAATGGGTATGGCTGACCAGGCTAACAAACTTCACTATTTGTGAAAACAGAAGTGAGACTGAATTATTTTGGGACCCCAAACATTGAAATTTTCCATATCCTGCATTTTCTAAAAAAGTAAAATGGCAAACTTGAACGCAACTAGGTGGAGCTGCTTGCTGAAGTGGCCAGTGATTACTCAATGGAAGAAGTTCTGTTGGTGTTTCAGTGTTTTTAAAAACTTAAATAGCCCTGTATGCGTCATTCACATAGCTGTGGATATGGTCTTCCACCACTTGTTTACCATAGTTTTTATACTACATATACTTTGGTCTCTTACCACACATATTAAAAGAAAAGCTAGCTCCACAGAAATTATGTTACAAAATCATATCTAACAGAAGAGGTGAAGGGGTGTTGCTCAAGAATTGCCCTCTGGTTTGCTTCACAATCTGACCCAGAGTGAATTGACCTGTTATGATGTTTTTTTCTTCTTCTTCTTCTTCTGATGGGGCTATTCTAACTCTGTTTTTCTGCCTGAATACTTGTGCAATTTCATCAAGGAAAGCTCTAACGTTCCCCTTTATGCAGCTGTGGTCAGCTTTCTGACAGCAGAAGAGGAAATGTGCAAGGCCAGTGATGATGTTTCCATACATTCATCACTATTGTACAACAAAACATTGTAGTGAATTTAGCCTCTATGTGAACCACCTTCACAGAGGAGATGAACCAAACAGGACACATAAATGCAAACCTGCAGTCATTTTAAGAATTGCTGGTAATGGGAGATCTTGCTCCACATTCTTCTCTTTTTAAACCTGCATTCTTGAGGCAGTCTCCATGCCAGCACACCCAGGAAAATGCAGAAGGACCCACTCATTTTATCAAATGGAATTAGTGCGAGCTTAACTTGGCAAGTGTCCAAGGTGACTGTGAAAATCACTTGCTGTGACTTTGCTGTTGAACACTTTTCTCTTGCAGTCCATTATTATTATTTTTTAATTTAACCTTTATTTCATATACTTTGCAATAGTATTCTAGCATCCATGCTCTTTAGTTTTATTTTCTCTTCTGCATCCTTCTTTTGGATTGAAGCCTGAGGCTTTGAAAAACAAATAAATAGCTTAATCTGAGATTAAGACGTGTAGAGGTGCCTATTGTTAAAATAAATTTACATATTGAGATGTTAATTTAATCTAAAAGTTGTGGAACGTGCCGATAAACCAAAGGTTCAGTGGCTTTAAATTTGTAAAAACACTGCAAACTGTGATCCTCAGGCTTTAACACACACAGAGCTCCACGGACAGTAAGAAAGGCTCGTTTTAAAAGATAACCTCTTTAGGTGCAGATGTAGAGTGATGAACAACTGTCCTTTCTTCTGCCTGCCAGATCCATGCTCTGGGATTGTTCCTTGGTCACTACTATTAAATCTATACTGAGAACATTTTGATAAAGACTGTCAACATAAATAGAAGTGCACCCAGGAACAATCTCTTGAACTTGCTCTTGGCTACATTAATTAAGTTTATATTTTAAGAAAGAATTTGGTCTCTCTTTATCCAATTGTTATTGACAAAACTAAATGAGTTGCAGTATATCTACCTACACCTGTGGAGTCTTGGGCAATTACTCGTTAGTTAAAATTACCAGTAAACTTTGTCCTAATTGCAATATATTAGTTCACAGCACAACAGGGAAGTGGAGTTTCCTGCCAACACGACTAATGCGTTTCATCTGTGTGTTGTTTTGGAGTCTGGGTGCCTAATAAGGTTCTGCTTCAAATCAAAGTATAGCTCACTCTAATGTAACTCCATAATGTGTATTAAAAACAGGAGGACTGTACTTATTAACACTTGTAGAGAATTTAAAAGGCCTCACACGCCTATACTGTAAAAGGGTAAAATTGTGCAGACAGAAAAATATGCTGGCAAGGCTAAAATCTGTGTGGTTTATCACGCCTACAGGGCCATATGTAGCAAAGAAATAGCCAGAGGTGTTAGTGATATGCCAGTGAAAGTCAGTGTAATTACAGCACCATGGCCCCTAATTACTTCTGAAATTAAAAAGAAAAAAAGTAAGCCAGCACTTTCTAAACATCGTATACAAGAGGAACTGAAAGCATTGCGTCCTTATGCTCATGAAACCTTATATATTTGGATTGTTTCACCTTAAATGGCATCGTGTAGATGGTTTTTTTTTAAATATTTGTGTATCAAATTCATTTTGAAGTTAAATTTATAAAAAAAAAATACACATATCTTTCTTTTTTTTTTGTTCAGAGTCTTTGTCTTCTTGTTCAATGCTCTTTCCTTTTACAGGTTTACAGCTTCCAGTTCCTGCTATCATCTCACTCCTGGAACAATTCACTGGGAGACAGGGTGACTCGGCACTGGGTAAAAAGGGGGTGGGTGGGCTTAATTTGCAAGGTCACCTTCTCTTGCTTGGGGGAAGGGCACTGATACTCTCCACAGTAAGGCGAACCCTGAGGATTCTTTTTTTCTTCTGTGCAAAGATATTAAAATGTTTCTCTCACCTATAACATCTGGGCCATCAAGAATACTGAAACATGAAACTTGTCGTGAAGCCCCTTGTTTCTGTCATGCAAGCAACACCAGCACCCCACAGTAGGGTTACAGTTGTAAAGGACTGCATGTGGGACGCACAAAAGAAGCCCGCATCTTAAAGGGAGGAGGGGTACAGAGTTACCATGGAAACAGACAGCCCTACCCCCGGAGCAGATGGCAATGGTTAGGATAACTGGGGGCTGGGTGTCATGTTGGCGGGACCCAGAGATGATTATCTGTTGTAGGTTTCCATCCTGAAACAGCAGCTTCTGTGTTGTCCTCACAAAACAGGTGTCTTAGATCTGTGTTAAACTATTGTTTCTGCAAAAACCAAGCGCTGTTCTGAAGATTACAGAAAAAAATAGTCAAATTAAATATTAATTATTGGTAGTTCTGCAGTCTTCAAATAGAAAAGACATATAACTACACATTGCACAAAAATACGCCATTTAGTTTTTATGGCTTTTAAGATGTTGATGTTGTTTACTGTAATGTAAAGATAGGGCTACTTGTAGAGTTTGAAACATATTTCCAGAGATAATAGTTCACATTCATACTTGCAAAGGTTCCTGCATTAATTTTGACAGAAAATGTGAACAGATGTTAACTGACAAATACAATGTCTCCAGCTGATAACACACAAACAATAACAGGTAATAATAGGTTCAGGGGAATTTTTGGCCATTTCTCTTTACAGAACTGCTTCAGTTTAGATAAATTAAGAGTTAAGTTCTGAGTGGACCACTTCAAATGACAGATTTTCCTTTTCTTTTTTTTGGTCATCAATGCTCAGGGTCCTTGTCTGGATTTATTACACACCGTTGAGCTTCGGCCGGTGAGCAGTCCCTTTGACAGCTTCCTGTGGAAAATCTTGGGTCCCAAGCTGGCGAAGCAAAACCAAATCATGATGCCTTCTTTACCAAACGTCACCGCTGGGATGCACCAGGTGTGCAAACTCCTTACTCCAATTAGTTTTTGTTGAAGTAATTAGTCTGTAGCTTCTTTTACTTACTTTTACTGTCTATTATTTTAACTAAATTAATTTGGAAAACAATTCATGATGACATTCCATGATGTTCACATGTACTTTTCTAAACACTGAATGCACCATAAATGAGCCCACAGAGACTCGATCCGTGTTCTGATTCTGATTCTGATTCCTCAGACTGGTCGTCAGGAGCCCAAATCAAGTGACTGTTTTTCAGTTTTGTTTTGTTTTTTAAACACAAAGAGATCTATTCAACTCTACAGGATATCTACTTAATTTGACTAATTGTTAATCTCCACTTTTCCCTCGCTAACAGACTGCAGTGGTTTTATAGAGGTGTCTTGGGCTGATTCCAGACCAAATGCAGCTCTTAACAGCACAGTGGGGGTGCCAACACAAACAGCCAGGGACAAAACAAAACAAAACAAAAGATGGTATGCACAGAAAGGTTGCACAGTGATGTGTCATGGTAGTCAAATGTGAAGGTGCATTACTTTGTGAACACAGTATTAATATTGTTTGCTTTTGTATCAGCCAAGTACAATAAACTAACTTCTCCAGTCTCACACTATAATGTGGTGGCATATGGAAACCTTTATACTCCTTAATCTGTTGCTCAATCTGGCCTCCCTGGGCTGCAATTCATGTCCAACCAGTACCAGAAGGAAGAAGGCCACAAGTTAGAAAAAAAAAGAAGAAGAAGCAAAGTTTGATACTTAAAAACACTTGAGGCTAAAAGAAAGTCCTATTGAAAGACAAAAGAACTGTCCCCGGGACAGGAAATGTTGTCAGCCATTGGTGATGGCCTCTGGTGCCCCTGCTGCTTAGTACTCTCTGAGATGCTCGTTTCCTTCCACTTTCAGTCCCATTTGCCCTACAAAAGACTTAAGTAAGAAATCACATTAAGAACCACTCTCTCAGTCCTCATTCAGAGGTGGTCTGTAGTCGCATCCTTCACACTGAAGGGTCACCTACACGGTTGAGATCTTCTGTGCAGGTGGAGGGATCTACTCATTTGTACTGTAATAATGAAAGAAGTGTGAACATGAACAAAACCCATAACTAATAACTTATTGTTTTTATTTGCCTCCTTTAGTTATTTTAGTTTCCAACATATCCTGTTTCTGTCATCTTAAACCTTTAGTTATCTCCAATGTATTTGAATGTTTTCTCATTGCCAAAAATATATGTATGTATCCCACAAACAGGAAGGATTTTCTCCTTTTTCCTGACAACTGTGCATGATTTAGTTCATTGCTGCCCCCCGCAGATTAAAAAAAGAAAAAGCATTTCATCCTTGTAAGCAGATTTCATGTACCTGATTGTTTACATATTAGGCAGGGGAGCGAGATCAAGAGAGTGGTCACAAAATGCCACTCAGGACACACACGGACACACGTTAATGTCAAGTTAATGTCAGATCTCTCGGACAGATGTTAATGCCACGTCTAATCAGAGCCTGTGATTGCTTCTTTATTTCACCTTCACTCAGATCAGGCCTTACTCAATCACTATTTTGTGTGTTAAAAGTCATAGAAAGAAAAAAATCTCCTGAGCCTTTTTTCCCATGAGCCAGCTACTCTGGTGATGTCAGCATGACTGTGCCAAAGAGTCAAGAATGCTTGAATGACTTGGCATCCAAATCAGCGAGAGGGCGGTTTGACGAAGAGGAATTATGGGCAGAGTAAATCTGTTGGGAGCACAGTTGATTCAGCAACTCTCCTGGATGAAGATAAAATGAGACAATAAATCAGAGCAGGAGCGGGAGACTGCAGAGGAGAGAAGATGATCTGTGTCCACGACAACACAAAGAAAAGGCTTGAGCCTCGCTCATCATTCTGCTAAAAGTAGAATGATGGGAATTTGGTCTTTTCCATGGTCAGGAATGAAAGATTGTTTCACATAGTTCTGGCCAAAAAAAAAGTTCAAAACAAGTTTTCCACAGAACTTTACTTATTTTTTGATTTTTTTTTTCTCATTGATGTCTGAATAAGTGATGGAGTCTTGCGAGGTATGAGGTTCAGTGAAGAGTAGTATTTACACTTATGTGGGTAGCTTGTACATGTCTTGCCTTATGTAATGCGCATGTGTTTATTCTATTTGGTCCTGCTCTCCCATTTCAGAGTGGTGATGTCATGAAAACAGGTTTTTCCATCCCACAGCTTCTTGTTACACCTCCCCACTGAGCCAAAGCCAGACTTTAGGGAGACTACTTTCTATGTGTCGGCTGGGTGGGCCAAATTACACATACTGTCCTTATAGTTAAAATTTATTCCCTTCTATAAAAACCATGGCTGCAAAATGAAGCTTCAGATTGACTAAGTTCAGTAACTTTTCTGTGTGGAAACGTCCAGCTGTTGAAGGACAGGACGAGCGATTGAGATTCAGCATCTGCTCATTTGAATCACAAACTCAGCCAGTCACGTCTGAAAGTGACTCAGAGAAGTAGACAAAAGAATAATAACAGTGCTTTTTCTTTCCTCTGCATTTCAAGACAGCTCTGGAGGTGGTGGCTCCACATTATCATCCTTTTTATTGATTTTTAAATGGAAATAAGAGAATGTGATGTGAAGAGCCAAACCTGATTACATACAAACAACAACAAAAACAATAACTTAAATTCAGTGTTTTGACTTTATTAGGCTACAATAGAAATGTTTTAATCGTTGTCAGGTCATAATATTAAGTAAATGCAACCTCAGATGAACAACAACACATGACACATTACAACATGAGATTATTTACTGAACAAAACCCAATAAAAAATGAGAAACGATACAATCAATGTGAAAAGGACAGTCCTGACCAGGTCTGTCTTGTAAAAGACATCTTATGATCTCACTTGGACAAAACTGGTTAAATAAAGGTTAGCATCATTTTTATTATTACTATCATTATTATTATTATTATATAAGAAAAGTAATTTTAGGATATTCTTCTTCACAACGTTACTTTAGTTCTTTGAGCTTTTATTCTGAGCTTTCCAAAAGTTCCTCTGAAGGACATTTTTGAGGTCTGGACTCTGATTGGACCGCTGCAGCACTTACTGTATACTCTTACTGTGACTGTGTGAAGAAAGCTGAAGACTACAGTACTCACTGGTACCTGTACACAGATTAGATTAGAGATACTGCATGTGGCCAATCAAGCGTCTGTAAAACTGGGTGCATTATTGGTAACACTTGGTTAATCATTTCATGCATGCAGATGGCCTGACCTTTATTTATTTATTTATTTTTAGCAGCTGTTGAATAGACATTATGTTTTGATGATGGGCAGCTGCATTTGTAGTTATTCCTAAAAGCAGTAGTTATTCATCTTCCTGGGCCCGACCTCCATGGGAGTTAAAATAGCAGCTCTGGCCTCTCCTCAGCCACGTCTCAGTCCCCAGTTCATGGAGCCTCAGATGGAAGGTGGAGGTTGTCTGGGTAGAGAAGGAGAGCAGGAGCTGAAAAAACCGAGGACAGCCACCAACCCGGTGGCCAAAGGAACCAACACACTCCGTAATGCAGAGAAGAGAGGAAGTTCTCTGAAGTCAGTCCAAGAAGCTGCAGAAAAGCATGACAAATTGATCAGCTGATCACGGCGTGCAGCATGGGGACGTGGTGCTTGGAGAGGAGCCAAGGTCCACTGAAGATGAGCCAGAATCCCCGACAGAAAGGGGGGCAGCGTTTTACCCCCACCATAAGTGAATTGTATCGAATTAAGATGAAAACTCGTTTTTCTAGTGGCTTTAATACATTTACGGATTTTAATTTCGCTGTTAGTCGACATATTGACTGATTTTCCTCTTCATATCCAGACAAGTCATCTGAGCTGCAGCCAGAGTCCAGGAAAGTAGGCTGGTCTTTGCCAATGTTGGAGGAGGGTCCAAACCAGTCTGTGTAAAGTGTTACGAAACACGTTTAAGGTTTTCAGATTGGATCATGTTTGAAGTTGTGTAATTTACATATGAAGGAGGTGACAACAGGATTTGAGGTTCAGTAAGTAAAACTGAAGTAAAACTGGGTAAAACGAAGTTAAACTGGGTCTAAAGACTATAAGACCTTTAATTCGTTGAACAAAATTGAATAAAGAACTTTATTTTCCAGACTTCTATTTGTCTGTAATAAAATAAAAAGTCTGGGTCTGTGTGCCACACATCAACTCTCTGACGATGATGATACTATATCAGCAGTATTATTAATTAATACACTGGCAAGAAATTCACAAGTAATCCAAAAAGTGATGTAAAACACAGAGCAGCAACAAGAAGCAATGACGGTAAGAACATAACGGACCAGCAAAGACACAGGGGAAGACGAGACCTGATAGACAGACACACGTGAAACAGATCAGGACAAATGATCAAGAAAGCCAAACACAACAAAACAGGGCACAGACAGGACTTCAAAATAAAACAGGAAGTGAAGCTGACAGAAACAGAAAAGGTCAAGAACCCAGAGCTCTTAACACTGAACAAAACCCAGAACACCACAAAACCAGTAAAACAAGTGCCAAAAAAAGTCTAAATCATGACACAAATAGGATGGACGGATTCAGGCTAAACATCTGCTGCAAAAACAAAATGTGTATGTATTTGACTGCAAAAGGTTTTGACAAATTATGGTAAAAGAAAATATACTTATATTATACATCATCAACCAGAGTGCATGTGTGAGTGTGTGTATGTGTGTGTGTGTTAGT
>JBAMYA010000014.1:13070740-13087731 GCA_037176975.1 Arrhamphus sclerolepis | reverse complement strand
CACACACCCATTCCTGACTGTCATAATACATTACACTCAGGAAAGAGGATGGCTATAAAGTATTATTATTGAATACTGGTGAAAGGGTGAGGTTTTACTCCTTCCTGCCCCTTTTCAGACATTTTAAACGGGATATATGTGTTCCATGTGTATTCTTGTGTGTGTATGCATATAAGTATGTATTTATAGATAGGGGTGTGTACATTGGGTATGGATTTATTTATTCTGTGGATATGTATATTCATAAAAATATTAATTTATTCATATATATTTATCTATATGGGGATTTATATATACAGTGTGTGAATGTGTCCTTGTGTGTGCGGCGCCATGTGTATTTATTTGTGCATGGTAATATATGTATGTATAGGCACACATACATAGACATATATATATGTTATATATATATTCATTTTTGTACGTATTCCATTTATGTTTCACACAATGATTTTGACATGTCTGGAATGAATCAATAAGTACGAAATACAGTTCTTTTGCATACATTAGGCTGCAATAAGCAAACCTAAAATAATCTATTTTACATAAACTATATTGAAAAAATGTATTTGTGATTTTTAGACCATAAAACTGAGTCGTATCATGACAAAAACTTGGAAATTTAAGGGTTAAAATTGTATATAAATAATAATAATAATAAAAAAAAGATCTCTTTTTGAATGCTGGTTTAAAAAATGTGTTTGAAAAAAATATTTTTATACAAGTTTTAATGCTTGTTTTTTATGTGTGTACATGTATATGCATGGGGACTTTCATAAAAAAAATTTTTTTAAGGTACTTTCTAGCATTTTGTGTATTTTCTGGGCCTTGAATAACATTAATGTCCCCTTTCAGTTGATATTGTACATGAGTCTTGCTCAACAGCCAGCAAGGAACTGGTTGGTCTCGATGGTTCTGGAGGAAACTGGCAGAAGGTAAGTGGAGAGGGGCTTACATAAAAATAAAAATGTATATAATACAGTACAACATATAAAACATGCAATTCAAATGTAAAAATAAACAGACCGAGTTTACTTCAGATATTCAGCTCTCTGCGGCGGTGGGCGGAGATAAATCCATAGGATGTTACCATAGTAACGGCACTCTAACACCACGTCTGCTAGCAGCGAAGTGGTTTGTTTATTGAACGCGCGTAACCATCAAAACTAAAAGGATTGTTACAGGATCACTGAGGTAAAACCGGCGAATAATGATGAACTATAATCTAGAGCTGGTGTGTGGTGTTGTCTTTAAACAGCAGACGGTAATGTTATGGGGCAAAGGTTCTGAAAATATTGTCAAGTTGAATTGTTCGACAGTACAGAAATTAGTCATGTTTCCGCTTCATTTTCAAAACAAAATGAAAACCGCTTCAAAAAAAAGTATAGATTTGTTTTCAAGGAAACTGACATCTTAATGCCTTCTAAATTTTATTCATTATGATAGAAACATATCTTATTATTGTTTTTCTCTTAATTGATTGATGCAGTTCTCTTACACTTCTTATAACACAGTTTTTTTATGCTTAATGTGTGCTTTTTTTAACCTATGTTTTATGTTACTGTTATTAATATTAAGACTTATTTTGTATTTCATTGTACACGTTTTTCAATTACTAAATAAGCAAATAAATCACAGGAACATGCCTGAATACATTGGCTGAGTATAAGAAAATTTGAAAATGTTTATGGAACTGAATAAACCTTAAATATAAAACATGTCCATGCAAAACATTTGAAAAGACATTAAATACTTAATTATGAACCCGTTGGTGTGAGAGAAGAGGATAGGATAGGGTTAGATGGAGGCGGATTTTTGCGCATGCTTTAATTTTGAAAGTGACTTTATTTCCCCGAAGCTGCGATGTAAGCAACGACGTTAGCTTTCCCTACTATTTTCAGCAGCCCGTCCAGAATAGTTGAATAATTGTTGATACTTTATCTATAAGCACACATACCACTGCACTGCACTTTTGGAGATAGTATACATCAGTGGGCATAGACCTAAACCTAAAAAGAAAAGCACTAATTGGAAACATCTGTATTTGACGAGCTAAGTGTTAGCCCGGTGTGTTAGCCACCGCCAGGACAGCGTCCATACATCTGCTTCATCATTTTATCCTCCGGATCTGCTCTTGGTCGTCTCCAGCAGGTCCTGAACAAGTTAGGGATGTCCAATGATCTCGCTGGTGTGTGGGAGGTGGCTCTGAGTGATGGAGTCCACAGAATAGAGTTTGAACACGGCACAACTACTGGAAAGAGGGTGATCTACGTTGATGGAAAGGTACTGGTTCAGTACTTTATCACATAAATGTTAACTCTGTTGTCATAAGTAACTGTGTGGTTTTAAAACCTTGCTTTAGGAGGTACTGAGGCGGGACTGGATGTTCAAGCTTGTGGGGAAGGAGACATTTAACGTGGGCCAGTCAGAGACCAAAGCAACCATCAACATTGACGCGGTCAGTGGCTTTGCCTACGAGTACACTCTGGAGATTAATGGCAAGAGCCTGAAGCAGTACATGGAGAACAGATCCAAGATCACCAGCACCTGGCTGCTCAACCTGGACGGCACTGACTGCAGGGTGGTCCTGGGTGAGCTCCTCTGTGCTTCTGTCAGACATTCAACATTTACTTTAACACTCTAATGTCAGTTCGAGAGTCCAGACCCAGTTCAGAAGTCTTCCTGAGGATTATTTGTTTATCACCAGTATAACTACTCAGGGTGGTTATTGACTTCATGGTTGCCATAATGTGACTTTTACTCTCCAGAGCTACACTCTTATTATGTTGGAGCTGAGGCTAAGCTCTTAAACTGCTTTAAGCCTTACACCATCTTCAGCCACCTGCATCATCTGGGCATGTTAATCCTTCTCTGCTTACAGCTGATCGGACAGCATACAGCTCACAAAAAAGACTTGGTTGTTTGCAGCTTTAATATGTATGTACAAAATGTATATGCATCTACACTTTTCACTGGAGTGGAAAAATATGAGTGGTTCTTAGACAAATTAGTGTTTTATCTACTAAGTACAGCCTGTCAGAATGAACACTGGAACATGTTAACTGTGAAATAGACCCTAAATGACCGTGGTTTATCTGGGCATTTAAGCCATTTGGCAGTTTATCAGAAGCCAAAAGCAAAACTTTAATTTAACCATCAGAATCGATGTTGCATAACTTGTCCACTAGAGGGAGCTCTGTCACCTGTTGGCAGCACATAAGAAACAGAACTTTATTTTGTTATTCAAAAGTTCGTTTTTAAACTGCATTGTTTTGTGTTAGTGACTTATAAATAGCACACATAAAGAATGAAACATAAAATAAATCTATTTGTTTTGAATTTTTGGAAGAAAACTATACATATGTTAGTGTATTGGATAATAAGATTTTCTTTACATCACCAAAAATCAGTATCGGTCTTAAAAATCCCACCACACCATGTTGACCTTTTAGGGAGCCACTGTTATAGGTGTTTTTCTTGCCCCTTAATGATAGACATATTAAGCTAAAGCCTTGCCTTTTCCAAAACTTATAGTATATGATTTTCTATATGTTCTGAACAAAAATATTCCAGTTGTAGTTACAATGATTAGTCAAAATGATACCTATGGACAGGAGAAATATAGGTCCAGAAAAGGTCAAGTAGAGAGGCTGAAGAAAGGTAGCCTGGCCACTAATCCTAATTCCTTTCCTCTGATACAAAGAATTAGTGTATTTCCTCTGGATTGACTTTGATTTCGAAGGGGCAGTACCAACGATGGACGAGGAAGTGCATATGGATGCCATTGGGTGGGCTTATAACCAATCAGAGAAGTGAAGCAAGTGGCGTCGCCATGGAGAGAACCACATTAGTGTCAACAAAAGACATCCAAAATACAATACCAACTCATAAAATACAACCTCGCTAATGGTTCTTGTAAACTTCACTAGAAAAAAAACAACCGGATAAAACAAATATTAAAAAAAAACCTCCAGAGTAAAACTCATGAAGAGTGGCCGTCTGCCTCAACCGGTGGAGGATCTGAAGTGACAGGAAAGAGAGACAATAATGACAGAAACATATCAGAAGAATATCTTCATGTCATCAATAAAGTCGCAGTATCTCTAAGTACAAGCTTTATCAAAAAAGAAAAGTTAACGCCTAAAGTTGAAATGGAAATATATCATTTCCTTCTAGAAGACCTTAAGGGCTTCATCTGTGAATTAAACAGGAAACCAATGAAGGAAAGATAAGATCAGGGAGATATTAAATATTTTTACTGCAGATCCTTTCAGATCTCACTGCAGCATTCTGGGAATGGTAGCAGTTTCCTCCTCCTTCCCTCTCACATCTTCATTCACCTTTAAACTTTTCTTTCTCTTAAGTTTCCAGGAATCTTTTCTTTACCACAGACCACAGAAGTCCAGCTGACAGTGTAGCTGGCTGATCACTGCATTCCCTGCACTATTACTGATAACTGATCAACTCACTGTCTTCATTTTGTTTCAGAGAAAGACACTATGGATGTGTGGTGTAATGGAGAGAAGATTGAGACGGCAGTAAGTACAACACTGGCGACTTATTAGTTATTAACTACTGTATATGATCAAGAGCCCTTCGCCTGACCTAAAAGATATATCTTGTATCGTAAATTGAATGCGTGATTTGCATACTCTTTTGGATTTGTGAATGCAGGGGGAGTTTGTGGAAGACGGCACAGAGACACATTTCACTCTCGCGGACCACAACTGCTGCGTGAAAGCAGTGAGCAGCGGGAAGAGGCGAGACGGCATCATTCACACTCTGCTGGTGGACGGCGCGGAGATAGCTGAATGTGTAGAGTGACTGTCGGCGTGCGAGAGCAGAGGTCTGGATTTCATTTGTGACCTGATGAGGGACTGAGAATGTGCTTCATTGTGCTCAAGGCCTCTCTGTGCAGGGCATATTAGCCATACATTAGGTGTCATACGTTTACTGTAATAGCTGAAGACTAGGCCTGCAGTCTGGGCTTCTGTTGAAGAGATGGTGCAGCTATTAATGTCAGTCACGCAACAACATTAACTGTCTCAAAAGGTTCACACTGGAAAGCAAAACTATTTGAGTCAAGCTTACAAAATATGAGTGATGCCAGTTTCATCAGTATCATCAAACTTCTCTATGCTCAGTTCGACCAGTTAGACCAGCAGCTCTCAGATGAACATTAACGGTTTACAAACATCCTCTCACACTGCATCGGCAGACGTCTCTTTGCTTTTCAAGCTCTTCTCTGTTCAACGTATCCTTGAATGCATCGACATGCCATTGTGCTCATGATGTTGAATGATCTCTGTTCATTAAACCCATTGATGCTACAATATTACGTACTTACAGTAGCTTTTAACATCTAGGTGTGCATTTGCTACTTTTTAACGGCTACAACGGTTTCATAGACGACAACCACGTAGATGTGTTGATATAAAAACGTAGCTGCTATGCATCTCCTTCTAATATCCACAGAACTGACGTTTACCGTTACAGATGTATAATTCTGTTGTGTCGTCACATAATTTAACTTTCCGTGTTGTGATTTTATGATTTTAAGCTAAAGAGTTTTTGTAAAGTTGGCATTAGAAAATATAGTACCCGTGTATCTGAGGACCTTCTGAAAAATACAGTAAAATATATTTTTCCCCTCAATGTGGTCCACTGAGCTCAGCACATCATCACTAAGTGATGGCTGCTCACTCAGATGAATTCTTTTCCTCTTCTGAACCGATGGAAGTGGCTGTGAAATGCATCTGAAAGCTCTATCAAACTCACAAAACAGTTTGTATTCCTATTAAACTGCTTCTATGGTCAGGATTTCTAAATACACTGTATCAATATGAAGACAGGGGACTGCTTGTGTCTTTTATATGTCCTGAATAAAAGCTTTACATTTGTACGTGGATTTGATTTGAAAATATAAGTTGCATTTAATTTTATTGAATCCATTTAGCAGAGCAGGATCTGTTTAGTTTTTAGCATTAAATGAATCTTATTAATAGACCAAACTGGACACAACTGTGTTGCTCGTCCACATTTTATTAACTGATTTTGTAATTTACAAGTGGGAGTCAAAATCTAGGTTCTTCAAACAGAAAATATTTTCACGTAGACGTCATTAGGCACACAGTCTTACATATACCCCACATACCAAAGCTTTGCATCTGTTGTATGTAATATATAATCTACTGCAAAATCTAGGCAATTTTACACAATACATTCATTTGCATAATTTGTTGGTGTAATAAAGCAGAAATAATTAATCAGGTGGCATTAGACACGACTGACATCTCTAAATATGAGTCTTTATTATACCTTTGCCTTTATGTTAATCACTCCAAAATGATCAGACAAGTAATCCTACTGAAAAAATACAAACTAAAAAAGAAGAAGGTCTGTTGATAAGATGTGGTTCTCGAGATGAATTATTCACAGCGCAAAAAAAAAAAAAGAGGTGACAACGTAGCTGTCTTTGTTAAAGCCTGAAGCGAATGTGTAAGTTGTAAAAGAAGAGTTCAGCAGTGTCAGAACACAGGAAGCTCCTGAAAACATCATTCTTCACTCTGACCTACAGAT
This sequence comes from Arrhamphus sclerolepis, assembly GCA_037176975.1. NCBI lineage: Eukaryota > Metazoa > Chordata > Actinopteri > Beloniformes > Hemiramphidae > Arrhamphus > Arrhamphus sclerolepis. The sequence continues at coordinate 13,081,155 of JBAMYA010000014.1, read as the reverse complement.
GATGATGTACCTGGGCAGGGCTTGATGTCCACTAAACACGACAGAGACACCGGGTCCTCCGTCCACACTGTCGTACAGTACGTGGGGGTCTTGCCCCACAGGAGGAGGCAGAATGAGCCCTGGTGTCCCCCTGGTGGAGTCTCCTGTCAGCACATCTGCCTCCACCAAGTACAAGAACCTGTCTGATTTCTCCCTCCACAGTTCCACAGCCTTCTTTGGTGTGTCTGTGAAATAGATGCCCTCTCCATAATATGAATCTGGAAGCAAGGAAAATGAAGAAGCATTGTACTTATTTGACAATACATGCATGGCTGGATCGATAAAAGTATTCTGATTCTGAATATGTCAGTTATAAAGAGAAAGAAATGGTGTGAATGTTTTTTCAAGGGTTTTTATGCCTCTTTTGAGCTGTGATTCCATTGAAAGGCTCTAGAAAATGTCCTCAGCGGTTTTTGTGCAGGTACTCTTACCCTCAGGTGGTGCACACTCTGCATGGAATCCAATACGGCTGACCATGTCACAGAACTGGGCAGGTATGCGTTGGAACATTTTCTGAGGAGGCTTGGAAGAGCGCAGGTGCTTCTTCTTGAGGTCAAATAGGGTCGTCAGCGCAGAGTTCTCCACTCTCTCCACCTAAAGAAAAAACCCAAGCAGCAGCTCAAAATGAGACGTCTGCAGCCAAACTCTGGACAGTTTCAGAACAAGGAAAATAATAATGTATTACTTCCATTTTTTAAAAGCACATCTCAAAAGTTCAACCTATGAAATCAACCATATTGCTGTAGCTCTGCAGTAGTTTAATGTGCAACAACTTTAAGTATGTAGAATTTACACATACCCTTAATACCCTCAGGCCCTGACTTTTAAAGGCGGCCACCCGGTCTGAGAACTCTTGGCTTGAGTTATCGACTTCCTCTCTTTTAAAGGATATTTTCTCCATTGACATTTGACCCAGTTCCCTTTCTTCCTCCAGGACAAAGTCCTTCTGGATGTTGCAGAGCATCTCTTCAACCTGCAGGGCAGCAATGACGGCCTCTTCCTTCGAACCCCCCTCTACCTCTATGCATGCGTGGCCTTGTGAAAAAAACTCTTCAAAGTAAACCCTCGGTTCCATGACATGAGACAGACGCTGATATTCCTTCTTGCCAAAGTGCAGGATGAAGTTGTTGCAGATCCTGACACGGGAAGAGGAGCTGAAGAGGTCCTGAAGCCACTTTTCAGCCTCACGTGTCGCTTCCAGATGGCGGCCACACAGACGGACCTGTGGTGCTGCAGCTCCTTTACTGTGGAAGTCATCTCTGTCCTCAAGTCCTGATGGACAAGCAAGGAAAAATGGACACAAAGTCACCACAATTTCCAATGAAAGTTCAGGTAGATAACAAGAATATTAAGTATTAAACAACAGAGGCAGTTCAACTTTAATTTGTTTCCAGTCTATATCTCTATGTTAAACTAGTATTTATGTTTTAAAATGGCATGCTTTTTAGAAGGAGTTTCTGTCAGGATATGTTCATGAACAAAAAACAATTCTTCAGATTATTTAAGATAAAAGCATTTTAAAGTGTGCAACTTTTTGAAACTTCTTTGAGGTAGTTAAAACTTTCGCAGTGCACATTACAGCCTGCACACCTTTCAGGTGATTTTTTTTTTCTAATTATCTCTTTAATTTTATAGTAGATATACAATCTGAAAAAGAGTAACTTATTGTTTTACCGCGTTCATAGTTGGAGTACAATTTTTGCTGGACACTTCTCATTTGTTTTTCAAAAGCCTGGAAAGAGAGGGTGATTAATACATCTGTCCCACGCCACATTAACCCATAACCACAGTCCTATCTTTCAGATTTTTAGAACAACAATCCACATAGACCATTTCAGATTTTATACAATATTAAATGCAGTCATGACACTTTTTTTTTTGGAATAAAATACCTCAAATGTAGAATGCTCAGAGGGAAATATGACAAAGTGGACTTCTATTGTCCTTTGACCCTTTTGGGCAAACTCAGTTACTGCATCCAGCATGATCTTGGCAGATTCTGGTTCAGAGAAGCCGAGGTTTCCAGTACCAATAGCAGGAAAGGCAATTGACTTGTAGCCACTGGCCTCTGCTGTCTCCAGGCACTCCAGGACAGACTTGGAAAGAATCTATAATAAATAAATAGATGGTCACAGATAAACATAAGCACAAATCTTTTTTTCCTTTTTATATTTACTGATTGTCTAATTCTACCAATCACATGATGTACCTGCGGTGCTTTAGCTCCATCTTCCTTTTTGTTCATGCAAAAGGTGTGATAGACCTTTTTGCAGTTTAGCCTGTAAGAGTCTGTGACGATGATAGAACCCTTTGGTCGAGCACGACGTATTTCTTCTTGTATCTTATGACCTGCTCTCTGCAATATAGCATTGGAAATTTGTCCCACGTGCAGGTCTAAGTTTGACGATGTTGTGTTGACAATGACATCTGTCTGAAAACGGAAAACCCAAGAGCAATGTACAACATACATTAAACCTGTACCTTTTTAATGTACTGATATATAAATGACTTAGCTAATTAATACAACTTTTAAACAGCTCTCAAATGAAGTTTAAAAAAAGTTAATTCAAGCAACTTGAGTTATTGACTCACAAGATCTTATAAATTAGGTAAATTCAGAATACTTAGAAAAGATTCTTACGGTTTGTTCTTCAATTTTATCCTTCTTCAGGATCAAACGAACCTGTCCCAGCTGGACAGACAGTGTTTGGTTTCTGGCAGCACTTCTAGTGTTCCCTGCTATTGCCTGGCTGTATGACTTGGGGTGAGTGGGGGATAATATCTGATGGCACGATCTCAAGATTTGACTGACTGTGGGCTCATCATTGTTGACGAGGAAGATCTGTTTTGGAAGACGTCCCTGATTGACTCTCTGTTCATAGTAGTTTTTCACAGTAAGCACGATAGTATCTGCACACTCTCGAAGTGGGTAGTTGAACAATCCCGAGCTTATGGCAGGGATGGCAACACTTGACAGGCCGTGTTTTGCAACTTCGTCAAGAATGTTGATGATGACTTTCTTCAACAGCTTTTCAGCTTCTGCTTTGTCAGACGATGTAGGATTTTTTGACAGCTCTGGACCAACAGCATGAATTATCTTCTTGTATGATAGAACTCCTGCACCTAAAACAACCACGTCTCCTGTGTTTAAGTAGCCATTCTTCTTGATATAATGAAGACTTTCTTGTTGGATTTGAGGTCCACCAGCAGCAGCCAGAGCTTTTGCAAGGCCTCCACAATGCTGAAGAGCAGTGTTAGCAGCATTCACGACAGCCTCAGCTGAAAAACTGGTGAGATCCGCCTTCCACACAGACACCTCAACGCCGCTACTCAGCGTAAAGCTGGACCTTCTTTCTGGGACAACAGATGGACGTCTGTGCTGTGCAGTGTTGAACTCACTCTCAAAATCCACACCATCAAATGTGGAAAAACATCCAAATTTAGCGTCAAGGATATCGCTCAGAGCAGCACCACATTTCCTTACAATATTAACTGAAGATCCATCAAGAGGAATGCATAATTTTTCGGTCATGGTTTCAAAACACACCTGTGGAAAAACACATCATATGTCAAACGTCATGAATATGCACAGTTATCGTAACAGTGAAATGGTAAGACAATTTTTGCATCTTAATATGCAGGCTAAACTAAGAAAAATAAAAATACTTCTGACTGACTTTAAAATAATGAAACAGTAATTGCACAGGAGTCACCAGTCAAACCAGTGGAAAACAGACTTGGCATGATTCTATTAACAAATTCACAAGAACAGTGGATTAAACTGTCCCCTACACGTTATACCTGACCTGAAGCTGCCATCTGCACCCTTTAATAAGATCTTAACTGCATCCCAGCTTTCTGATCAATCATAGAAAAGAAAATTGCTGGCCTCCAAGTAAATATCAGTATTTCCTTATCAGATTAGCATAGCCTACTGTTCTAAAAGTGAGATAATGTGCACTTTTAGTAAAGCTTTACATAATTTCCTTAAGCGGTTGTGACAAGTTTTCGTCATTTTTTTTCTTGGTTTATACTACTTAGCAGCTGTCAAGAAAGATCTGAGGCAGCTGGGTTCTGTAAACTGGACATGACAGCCGCAGTCACGTTTCTCATGTGAATGTGGGCGCACGTGGAGGTTATGGAAGTCTATTTCTACGACGCCAATAAACCGTCCAAACCTTTAAACATTTCTAAACCTCCATCATGACAGGAAACGGGGTGAATGGTAGCTTGCAGACACACATCCCAAATAAACCCACACTGCAACTTTGTTTACCCGGCTCTGCGTAAACAACAGGAAACACTGCAAGCTGCAGCGCTGCAACAAGAACCGGCGGTGCTGCCATCTAGCGGTTGGTGGTGTAATTACAGCTACGCAACTACCCGAGTGGAAAACGTGCGTATACACACGCACACACACGCACACACATTCTCCTTTCCCCTAGTTAGTTAGTACCTGATCCAGCAATACTGTATGACTGCTCTTTAACAAGATTATAAACTCTTTTACGCATGAGACGTCAAACGTAACGTTCCCTTTGTAACATTTAAAGTCTAAATACAGGCATGACCAAATTAGAATTCATCAACTTGGTTCATGTTTTATTTATTTTATTTTATTTTTATTTTACCTCGTCCCGGTCAAAGACTAAATGTGAAAGAAAAACCAGAATCCGTTTCTGTAGCCTATGCGAATTATGGTTTAGAAAAGAAAAAAAAACTTCTCTCACCGCAGCTTTACGTCGATTCAATGCCTCTTCAGTAAGAAATATGAAGATTCAAAACTGTTAATAAAATATGAGACACTCACCCAGTCGCTTTTCTTTTTTCTTTCTGGAAAGTACCGGAGTGGAAAACAGAAAGTAAAAGAGCCAACCGCGCAGGGTGTGCACTCCCTCTATATAAGTGTTTTGGTTTTTTTAAAGGGCTGAACGCGACTAGAACGTCCAGAACGACGCTCAGCCTTCGTTTCTTAAGAAACAAAAGTGAAAGCATATCCCAGACGAGAAAGCAGGCGGTGGCCGGCCCGGCACGATGGCTGACCCATACGTGTTCACTTTACTGGTGGAGCTCGGAGAAAATGACACACCAAAGTTAAAAAATAAGTTGGTGAAATACTTCCAAAGTAAGAAATCCAGCGGTGGCGACTGTGAGGTGGACCACGAGAGCGGCAGCAGCTCCGCAGTGGTGCGTTTCCGCAGGGAGGAGGGTGAGTCCGCGCCTGTTAATCTCGACTTTATTCACTTAGTAATCACTTTTGTCAAGTCATGTAACTAACACCTATTGGTTTACTTTCCTCCCTTCATCGTTAAAGATCAAAAAAATGTTTTGGCCAAAGAGACGCATCATATCAGTTTGGATAAAGGCGTGTTAAAGGTGACGGTTCGTCTGCCTTCAGAGGACAAAAAAACAACTCAGGTAAAGTTGATGAAAGTTATCAGAAGGTTATTGTAAAAAAAAATATTTACGGGAGTTTAAACGATTTCGCTTCCCGGATGTGCTTAAAAAAGAAAAAAGCATGACCTCAATATTTAGCTTTTTTGTTATCGGGCTAAAATAGTTTTTTTTCCTTCCCAGTGAATTCATGTATATTTCATGTTTCAAATCCTCCACGTGTATATCAGCTATTTATATAGAATAAATGCATCATGGGCTTTTGACGCCTCATTGAAAGTGAAACCTGCTGTCAGGGATTTCGCAGCATGAGCATTCTGTCCTGTCTTGTGACACTGACATCAAATACGTTTATATTCGGGGTCTTGACTCCTTTTGGTCATGAAACTGTGAACACCTGATCAAACCTACACAGGCTGCTTGTAAGGACTGGCCCTGCAGGGCTCCTGTCTTACTGGAAGTCATGTGACTGATCATAAATAAAGGTTTTGCTGCTCACTGACTTCTTATTCTTTTCATTTGTCATTATGTGCAAAATACAGAGCTCTAAACCACAGTATTTTTTGGTATTGTCTTGGAAAACAATTGTATGACTGGTTTGCTTTTCAAGCCAGTCTATATTTAGGGCATTGGAAAGAGAAATCGGTTTTATTCAAAGATGTTCTTATGTACTTGTTTTATACAGGAAACTCCATCTGATGAAGGCAAGAAGAAGCGTAAGTATGGAGTGAAACATATGCAGGCATGTCTTTTTATGTGATTTTTGCCCTGAAAAGTCGGAAGTCAAGGTTCACCTGATAACCTGAAAAACACATTTCTCCCCATTGAGTATGTATAAAAAATACTGGCATTTCTAGTTGTTGCCCTGATAAATAAATCACGCATGTAAAGTAATTTTCTTTATATGCTGTTTGTGACAAGCAGGTGGTAAATGATTGGTCAGGTTGTCACTTCTATTGAACATAAAAAGACAGATCTGGACTGTCTTTAAAGTTTCAGGTTTTAGTGAGAACTCAACTACTGTTGCTGTCAAACAACCCCCCCCTCCTCCACCCCCCCTCCCCGCTGGACACGGTGACATCACAGTACCATAAAAAGAGTAGAATTCACCATGCTCTCCATCTTTATCTCCACACACCCTCACATCATGCTGCATTTTCTGTTGTATGTATGTTGTAAATTAATAAAAATAAAAATCATAATCACACTTATTTTGGTCAACACAGAAATGATAATTATTTAAAATGATTATCCTCTGAATCCTCCTGAAGCAAGTTGCATTTGGGAGTTAACATAAAAATGTTGAAATTTCCACTGTAAGACTAAATTAAATCCCAGACTGCATTAAAAAAATAAAATAAAATAAAAATACTCAGGGCCAACAGAGGAAATGCAGGTACACCCGCTCAAATAATCTCAAGCCCCTTTGGCCTGAAACACCAGCATGACTGCTACAATTAATCTTTCTGTTGCATTAATTTGTGATTGCTGTAATCAGAAAAAATGTAATTTATGAATTCCACAGCCCTGGTTTGTTGATTCCTTGGTGTTTTGTTTCACTTTACATATTTCACTTTTCACATCTCATAAACAGCTGAAACTGTGGCACCTACCGAACAGACGAGTGCTGATAAGCTGAACCCTGCAGATCCAGGTCAGACAGAGGAAAAAGGCGATACAGCAGAGGAAGAGCTGTGCTCCACGTCAGCTGTCATAGAGAATATTACAGAGGGGGGAAGCCTAGAGTTTCTGGAGATGCTGGTGGAGAACATTTTAAAAGTCACCAGGCCTTCCTCTGTCACCCCAGACTTCACTTTGGAAGTCATTCCTGACAGCTCATCTGCTGTTGTGACTTTCCAGAATGGAAAAGGTACTCGCTTGTATGTTTGTAACCGTGTGTGTAAAAAAAATTATAGCTGCAGTTCTCTCCAGTTTCCTGTCCCAAAACAGGAAAACCTTGAAATAGATTAATTGTTTAATTAGAGATTGTGATTGGCAGTTTAGTTAAAGACAGAGGGTGGTGGCCGTGTGCTCTGCTAGCTACATTGAACATGGATGTGAAAGCTAGCTGTGGAGACCAAAACTGTTTTTTGTAGTAAGCTGTAAATCTATTTATGTCTGCTGCAAAGTTGTACATTTTTACATGGGGATCAGTGGAGATTGACTGGCCCCTAGTCCACTTGACAGCACTTTTGCTCAAAGTTAAACGGTGCACACACGTTCAGTCCAGTCAGTAGCTTTCCAGTTGGTGCTTTGCACATTCACCTGAGGTTTTCTTTTAAAAACTGCTCAGAACTTAAAAGATTTCTCTGTTTACTCTTTTACAGTGAATACAGACTTTATAGAGGCATGCCCTCTAAACAGAATTTTCAATAAGAAGAAGTTGGCAATTCGACCGCTTGAAGTCACAAAGCAAGTAGCAGTGGAAAATATTGAAAATCTGCACAAAGACACAATCTACCTGTACTTTGAACGTGAAGGTGGGATCGTGGATGATCTGAAACTGAATGAAGTGGAAGAGTCTGCTCTCATTACATTTGAAGACTGCCATGGTAATTTGTTAAAATAATAGATTCTGTTGTTTGAACTTTCAATATTTATTCAAGATGTACTGTGATTCATATTCAAGTACACAACTCCATTATAGATTTGTAGATGTGACAGTTTATATTTTTTATCCATAGCTGTTAAGAAAGTCATGATGAAGAAACATCACATCAAAAAACAAGAAGTCAGAGTCTATCCATTTTACCAGTCTTTGGGAGTTGCCCTCTATGGCAAAGACAAGCCTCCTCCAAAACTTCCTGCTGCCATCTCTGAGCCCATTGACAGTTCCGTCTGGAGATACCTTACTAAGAATCAAGCAGCAGCCAAGACCATTGTTGGTGAAATGGCAAAGCATTTCTGTGACGTAAACCTTGACCAGTCTACTGTGCAGTTGAGCCCTTTGTCGTCATTACTGAAACAAAAGGATGCTAAAGCCATCATGACAGACTGGAGGAATTCCGTCAAGTCAGCCTTTGCACAAGCTATGTCAAAATTCAAATCTCTGAAGTTCCCCCTAGAGTCAGAGGTGTGGGAAGAGTCTGAGGAAAAGATCAGACAGTCACTTTTTAAGGAAGATGTGGTGGTCGTCCCTGAAAAAAACAGTGGTGTCTTATCTGTGGTTGGCCTTGTGGATGATGTCAACAGACTGGAAAGACAGTTGTATGAAGTCCTTGACAAGACTATACAAAGAGTGAACAGAGAGAAGAAGAGCGAAACCCAAGAGATCAATGTGCCACCATCAATTTTCCACATCTTGTCTCAAGATGGTTTACAGGACAAGCTTCTACAAGTGTCCCCAGAGCTCAGAACGCATTATGACAGAAAAAGTGCTGTTTTAAAAGTAACTGGCTTTTTGAAGGAGATCTTTGCAGTTGGTGAAATCATAAATAAAGCACTAATCCGATTAAAACGAGAGAATTTAGGAGTGGACAAATATTTGTTTGACATGCTAAAGGATGAAGAACAAGAAGAGCTCACATTTGCTCTGCTTACATCTAATGGCATAAACGCCGCATTAGAAATCAGTGCACAGAGAATACAGGTGATCGCTGTTTCAGACAAAGATCTGGTTGATGCTCAAGGCCACCTGAAGCAGTTGCTGATATCCCATCCCATTGATGTTGAAGATGCTGATGTCCTGAATAAACCAGAGTGGCAGCAGTTGGTCAGTCAGTTAGAGCTAGCTAACAGTGAGTCATACAGGAGAACTCAAATCCACATCACTCCTCAGAGAGTTGTGGTGTCCGGTCATAAAGATAGTGTCAAAAACGTTAGCCATAAACTCAGTGACTTCCTAACACAGAATGTGCATGTTGAAGAATCTATTGATGTTGAGGCAAATGTTATGATTGAATACCTTCAAAGTCTTGAAACACCATGGCTGAAGGATTGGCAAGACAAGGCAACTGTGTCTTTCAGCCAAGAAGCCATCAACCTTAGTGGTGCTAGAGCTGCTGTGAAGGAATTAAAGACTTTACTTGAAGACACAATCTCGTCTATGGTCTTTGACAGTTTAAAGGTCTCCAAGCCTGGCGTGAAGAAGCTCTTTCAGGACAAAGAAAGCATAATTGTTGCTTCGGTCAAGAGGTGTACTGGTTGTCTGGTCCAACTGGTTGATAAAGATGGTGAAGACTGGACCTCTGTACCAGTAGAGAAACCTGTATACCAAATACAGACACCTGATGGAGTGAAAATTGTTGTTTGCAAGGCTGATATGTGCAGTTACCCCGTGACTGCTGTTGTCAGTCCCTCTGTTCCAGACTTGAAACTCAGTGCAGGTCTCGGAAAAGCACTCTTGAGGGCTGCTGGCCCTCAGTTGCAGGGTGAGTGTGACAGACATGTTTTGAGGGGACATCTCAGGCCCGGAGACTGTGTCATAACTGGTGCTGGTGGGCAGCTGTGTTGCCAAAGAATCATCCATGCAGTGGGGCCAGATTTTGAATTAAATAAATCCCAACAGAAGGCTGTAGCTCAGCTGAGAAAAGCTGTAAGAGAAAGCTTAGAACTTGCTGGACAGCATGGCTGCATTTCTGTGGCTCTTCCTGCCATTGGCAGAAACCAGGGTATTTCCCTTCATGTCTGCACAGTCACCATTGTCAAAGCAGTGAAAGAATACTGTGAAGAAAAGTATAACGAGAATACCATGAAGGCGATTCACTTGGTGGACAGTAATGATGGTGTCGTTAAGGCTATGGAGTCTGCTGTCAGGCAGGAGTTTGGAAATCATGGCGTTAGTCATTCTACACAACATCTTCCTGCAAAAGTTGCAAAGTTTCCACAAGCGAAGCAAGCGGTGGCTGATCCCTACTTGTATAAAGCGCAAACCAAAGAAGGCTTGGACATCATTCTTACAAAGGGGGACATACAAGCTGCCACGGTAATTGGGATTATTCTTTTGATATAAGTGTGTGTCTATATGTGTGTGTATGTATATG
>JBAMYA010000014.1:13049705-13068322 GCA_037176975.1 Arrhamphus sclerolepis | reverse complement strand
GGCCAGAAAGCCGTTTTTTTTTTTTTTTGACTAAAACCTGACTCTTTAATTAATTAACACCTAAGTGAAACGCGTAAAAAAAAAAAACGCTCGTCGGTATTAGGCTCGTCTCGGCCATTTCCTGGTACTCGTCTTAACCGAAAAGGCAGCCAGACAATGGACTGATACTGCTCTACTGCTAACCGTTTCCTTAATTTTTTTCTTCCATACAGTTATCTTTTTTTTAATCTCGTATCTGTGACATTTTATCTTTGCCGTGTGTTTGAGCATAGATAAAATTAAAATGAGCGGGAATAATGTTAATGGCTGACTGTTATAAATGAGACGTTGACAAAGAAAAAAAAAAAGGAGGGGGGACGGTTAAGGTCGTCTGGAAAAAAGGCTCACCTACTTTTCCTTACAGTTCAAAACTGCGGTAAAACCAAGTGTCATCTTAGTTCATAGTTATTGACATTGTTATGTTGAAAATGTGACTTTGTAGACACATTTTTATGCTTTCGATGGAAGTCTGATTCCTGCCTCTAAGCAAAGCTTTTATTCTTTCTTTTTCTACCAGCTGCAATCCCACACTTGCCTTTACCTGCCCTGTGTCTTAGAAAGCCTTGATTTTAATCTTGTGGCCTCTATGACTTCATGTCTCCACAGCTGGAGTGTGTGGTGCGTCTGGTTCAGGTGGGCTGTAGTGTGAACTCCATCACCTCCAGGTTTGCTCAGACTCCCACTCACATTGCTGCTTTTGGGGGCCACCCTGAGTGTTTGTGTTGGCTACTTCAAGCTGGTGCAGATATTAATAGACAGGTATGATACTGGGACGCACACTCTTCATATGGGGGTTTGTTCAAAGACGTTTTACTTGATTACATTTTTTGGAGACGCACGAGCTTCAACACAATGTAACATATAACTGAGATGATGACAGATGACCACTTTGATAGTTTTTTGGAAAAAAAATAAAAACACTTAAATAGAAACAATAATATGTGAATGAAAAGAACGGAGCAGTGTGAGTAGTCGAGCCCAGATGATCCCATCAAATAGGATCATTCTAACTTGGGATTATGGCTGATACTTACTCTGCCACTTGACCTATATTAAATTTTTTTCTTTTTTCAAAAGAAGAAAAAAAGCTTTACTGTAAGACTGCCCTGGGTTTTGTTAGTCAAACATTTTCCTCTGTGGGATTTCATGTACAGACTCATGCACTGGGGCTATATTTAATGCTCCAGTGCACTGCTGAAAGAGATGGGGATTAGTAGGCCACAATGACATAACATATTTTCGTCATCATGAAGCACAGTTTATCCTTTGAATTCAGCTTATTTTGACATAAACGCTAAGAAATTGGAGTTGTTGTTGTTTTTTTTTAAGTACTTTCTGCTACATTTATGATGTTATGACCTGATTGCTCTCAAGTCGTTAGAGAGTGGCCTACATTGTGGTTACAGGCAGGCTCACTGGTGCTTTTTTTCCCTCTTCCTCCCTCTTCCATTTGCACTCTGACTAATGTAACTGTAAATGTGCGTGGGCGGGGATGAAGTCTGGGTGAAAAGGTCAAGCTCTGCCCTGCAGCGTTGCACCCTGCTATGATTTCTTGATTGTGTTATTGTAAATACAAAAGGAGGAAGTCAGGAGAATATATCTGAGTGTGGAGCAAAAAAGAATTAGTGTGTCAGAAAAGTGTTGTGGCTCACAATGCTTCTCTTGTCACCACTCAGGACTATGTGGGCGAGACGCCCATCCACAAGGCTGCTCGTGCGGGCAGTCTGGATTGCATCAACGCTCTCTTGATTCAGGGAGCGAAAGCTGAGTAAGTCCTGTGATTAAGTCCCGTGTCCACATTTTCTTTCCTCTGTACTATCCAACGTTTTTAGTTACACCTTTACAAGGGATCACCATCAAATTGAAATCACAGGAGTGATGTTTAAATGTATATATGTGGTTTCAACAGTGATGAAACCAAGATACATTTGTGGATCTGCAAATTAACTCTGCAGATCTAAATGAATAGATTAAAGAAGAAAATTTGTGAAACAACCTTAATTTCTTATATTTGTTTGAACTTTAGCTTGGACATTCCAGCTTAAATAAAGTCTGATCTATTAAATAGTTGAAACTAAATTATTGTAATATGCATTCACTAAATAAGCACTTTTGGTCAAATGCAAATTTAAGTTTGAAGATGGACACAGTTGAAACTTTGTCATTTCTAAATGTTTTTACAATAAAACACAACTGTGTCCTGCTGTGATGCATTCCATCATGCAATAATATTTGCATCAAACCCGTAAATGTTTGTCTCCCAGGATACTTTTAGATGATGTGGAAATTTGATAAACTTTACTGGATTTTATCAATAAAGATGAGGTGAGCAAGAGCATCCCGTCTTACTGCTGTTAAATAATTATTCTTTAGCATCTCCAGTTTGTAGAGTTTACATGTAGTTTACAATATCAATAGATCTGGTGGTGTTCCCTTGAAAATGTGACATATTTTGTTAATCCTTAAAATTGTTGTTTATCATTGCAACAATTGAAATTAAGTTGCCCTCTGTGTGTAATATTAGTAGCTAAGTTTGGTCAAATCCATAGAGAGCGGCTGAAAAGCATCTTTTGATGTACTGTTTGAGATATTTTGATTTTATCTTCTGTAAGCAAACAGCTTCATATTGCTAAAAGTATATGATTAACTCTTTTTGGCGTCTTTGAAATTAATAAACTGACTTTGTTAAACCAGCAGAATTATTACACAAACATGAGGACAACTTAATTTAAAGATTGATAAACTGTTTATTACCTAGTAGGTCACACTGCATGTTCTTTTATTAAAATTAGTGTGGTTTTCTTTAACATTTGTTTTACATAGTTTTATTGTATGACCAAATGCACATTGCTTTTTTCTATAACTGTCTTATTACTGTTATGAAAAGGCTATTTGTTACATATCATGAAAATGCAAGAATAACACAGTTAGTAATAGATGACATTTCCCGTGTGAACTACGAAATTAGATTTGTCAGATTCTATTGAAGTTTATTTTGCTCTGGCTACTTTCTCATAAAGAGCCTTTCAGCTTTTGAATCACAAAGAATGCTTCCATAAAGTGGTGATAAAGCGTAGATAAACATGGTTTTATAATCTCAACTAGGGTGTAAAACCACACCTTTACAGTCGGCAACTGTTTTCATTCCATTGATGGAATTTCTTTTTAACAATTTTTAATTGTTGATGCGTTTGAAGGAAAAGCAGAGTCATTTTTCCTGTTTTCTAAATTTAGATCCAGGCCCTGTAGAAAAACAACTTTGTGGTTGTGCAGTAGATGTTTTAACAGTAATTACCCAAACATCATGTCAGGCAGCTTGTTGAACTAGTCGTTTAACTTACGTGTGTTTCAGGTTATTCATGCTTTAAGTAATCCTTTCATGTTTGATTTAGCTTCCATCTGTGTAGGATTATAACACACTAACTCAGTATATGTTGCAAACAGATTTTTCAGTTTCAGTACAAAAAAAATAATTTGTGGTTTCATATTATGCAACAAACTTTATGCCTTTTCTTTCTTTTATCACTGAACTGCAGAAACTCCACCAAGCTTCAAGGGGTTTATGGATGCAAATAATTTTGTCTAACTTGTGTGATCTAATCAAATCTGAGCTCATTTAGTACTGTCACTTAAAATTGAAGAAATTAAACTTCATAGTGAAACATTGTCTGACTTGTAGTAAGCACATTATTGTTCAGAGAATTTCTGTTTAACAATTTAATCTCATTCTTAAGACTGTTGACATACGGCTTTTTGTTGTTAGAATAAGGATCACACACAGTGTTTATAGATGTTTTTCAGAAGCTGCAGAAACACATTTCCTGGATTTAGTCATGATTTAAGGTTAATTGAAACACAGATAGCAGAACAATTAGCTTTAAAAGATTAAAATTTAATGTTTAACACAAACCCCTTAGCTTTGGCTGTTTCAGCAAATTAAATCCACTGCTTCTATAAAGACATGAAAACTCATTTTCTTGTTGACATGTGATGTGCATTTGGTTATTAGTTGATGACTATTGTTTAAAATGAAAATGATGTGATTTTTTTCTTTTTAATTGTTTTTTTTCTTCTGCAGATAAGATATTTAGTTTAGATTATTATTACTGTTACTATTAAGTCTGTCTTTTTTCTGTTGTTTTTTTTCTTGTTTTTTTTTTATTTTATTTTTTTTTTATTGATTCAGAGTGGGAAAGAAACTAAAGCACACAAGGTGGGAATGAGGCTCATGACAAGATCGCCTAAAACTACCGTAAATGGTAACTGTTAGTCTTTTTAATAATAGTAACCAATTTAACAAATTTAAAATAGTTTCGAGTTAATATACTTTTTCTGATAAGAATACTAAATATTCGCAAACAGTACCTTCAACAGTGCATAAAGTGGTTAATTTTGTTCAAATTACACCTTCAAAAAAGCATACGTTGCATTCCCATTTCTCTAAACAAAGAAATATAGATTTATATCAAAATATTGCTGTATTTGTATTGTCAATAAAAGTAATGCATATCTATCTATATTAATTTTTTTAAAGAGTTTTTTTTTTTATTATTCTGTAGGTAACAGGAATAGACTATGCTTTGAGTTATTATGCCCATTTTAACAGCTAAGAAAATTACCAACAATTGTGAATAAACCAGTTTATATCATTAAAGCAGAAAATATAAAATAAAATAAAAAAAAATCAATCAAATGAGATCCTTCCTGCCCACAGTAGTAACCATCTAACTCACTGACGATCTTCTGTGATAGAACCAGAGGCCCAGTACTTTAGGGGGGACTAGTCATTACGTGTCTTCTGGAATGACATGTCAGTGTCCCTGGGAAATCTGTGCCAGGTTGAGAGAAGAGCTTGAAACGTCTGAGTTGGATATGGTTAACAAAAGGGTCCTACGTGGTATTCTGTAGGATTTACATTGGGAATGTGGTGTATCATGCCCTTTGCCACTGAGAACTTGGTTCGCTTTCTTTGCAGCAAGTCCTGACCCATTTCTGATGGGTTTTGGACTCTGATTGAGCTGCTCTTTGCCCAGATTCGGTTCATAACCTTCATAGACAATCTGTGGGTTCTACCAGAGGCACAGGATTTCCCAGTACAGACAGCTTAAGATTTCACCTCTGCTCTGTGCAAAGGATGTGGTCCTGTTGGTTTCCTCATGCAGACATCTTTAGTTACTGGGAAAGGTTGCAGCTGGAATAAAATTTATCACCACCTCCGAGTCCAACGCTTTGGCCCGCAGAAAAGGGTAGATTCCGAAGTGAAGAAGTTAAAGTAAGTCCAGGTTTTGTCTTCGAGTAGGGGTCGACTGATCATTTGGCATAGCATATGCTTTGATGTGAATGCTCATCGATGTTGAAAGTAGCCAGTGGAGGTGGTTTAAGTATCTGGTTGAGATGTCTGCTGGACATATTCTTGGTGAGGTGTTTCAGACATGTCCGAGCACCCTCAGGATTAAAATTGGATCTCTGTTGGTACAAATTGAGAAATAATTAAAAATGATACATCTCAGGTTCAGCATTTTCCTTTCTTTAGTTTTCTAGATTGATTTGGTCATTCATTTCTATTTAGCTCTCAAAGTTCACCTGTGCTCCAGTCCACGGTGGAGAACGTTGCACTGATACAACTGTTGGATCAGTCGGTCAGTGACAAACGCTGTCTTCATGGAGAATTTCCTGTCCAGCATCTAATCAGATAAACTTTATCGTCCGGCATTTCCTGAAATAAGTCTAATAACTTAAACTGATTTGGGAGCCAGGCTTTCATTTATGCTTCTCATTGTTATTCATTTGACTCGTCAATTTGGTGAGTTGGCTCAGTTTAATCCCTCCGAACTAAACTAAGAACAATACACATACACATAAATATGTTTGTATGGTTGCAACTGGAAGTTTATACATTCTCATGGGTATCCCAGTAATCTCTAATTAGTGTGTGAAACATCATCCTTTTGCTCCTTATAAACATACTGCACTGTGTTCCAGGAAGCTGGATTTAAAAAAAAAAAAAGTAGTGAACCGGCTGACAGTCCTCCTGATCGATGCATTTTGAACAAATATGCGTGAAAAAAGTAAAGTCAGTTTAGTGAATTAGTACTTTAATGATCGAAGCTGTAAATTTTACATAATATTTGAAAAAAAGACACTTATACGTGTTCTTACATAATCTTTAATAAGATAGACTATTTACCCTGCAGACAAAATCTGCTAGCTGCTGATCTGGTTTTATTATTAGTTCTGTTATGTTACAATAATTGTTTCCTGTTAAAAATAGATTGAGAAAGCTGCTTGTTAAAACCACTAATTCCTGAAGGATTAAAATTACTACATCATGTTGGTGCTATGTACCTAATACATCATTAATGTCACTTAACTGCTTAAATAGGCTTTTATTGTGAAAGAGGGGGCTCATGTCATTCCTAACAGCAGATCAGACTGAGAAGTACTTCAGGGTGAATTAATCAAATGGGACCATGGTGCCTCCTTCCATCCCCTACTGGCATGTAAACTGGTATTTATTTGTTCATGTTGATCCCCCCCCCACACCTGACCAACAGAAGAACTCCAGATTTTAAATGAAGAACTACAGTACTTGTGTATTCCCATCTTGAAATTAAGTCATTTATAACACGTCATGGTGGCATCTCTGGCCAGTCAAGAAGACTTCTTTGATGAATTCCTCATCAGTTGGCTGTTCAGCCTTTTGTCTTTTAGTGTTCTTGAGTAAAGGCCTGTTGTTCTTGCTTTACTTCAACTCTAACCACCTCAAATTTTCTGCTGGTCTTGAACTTGCAACTCCTGCAACCAGCTATCTGACATCCAGGGACGAGGAAGAGAATGAAAGTGCACGAAATAGGAAATTCGGACGATCAGCACTCTGGCCACATCCATCCATAATCAATAAAGTCAATAAAGATGAGTAATGTATCTGGAAAAGGTTATATAATCTAACCCTTTTTTATCTCATGAAACCATGGCTTTGCATTGTTTTAAGTCAACTTTTGTGTTGAGATGGTTTTGTTTAACCTGATGAAATCTTTTTAATGGATCACACATAAAAATATATACAGTTCTTTTCTTGATAACCTTTTTACAGTAAAGTGCTAGGTCCTTTAATGAAAACATGGGTCAGCTCTCCTCTGCTAGTGAACCCCAAAGAGACTACAATTCTCATTTTGAAATAAATTCAGGTTTTCGTGCCCATCAGGACACTAGAAAAAAAAAATCCAGTTCTAAAAATCTGCTCAACTTCGTGCAACTTTAAATGTAAATCGTGTTCTTTATTAGCCTTCAAACTAAAAAAGGGAAACTTTTCTCAGACAAACTTCTCAGAGATTTACCTGTTTTAAAACTAAACTTCAATCTAAGGGTTTTAGTTTTTGTCATGAGCCTCAGTGTTAAGGTGACATTAGCCAGCTAGCTGCAGATCAGACTGCTGAGAGGCTGCCGGTGATGATGAAAGTGCAGACATGCGTAGAGCAGCTGAGGAAGATGGGTTAGATTTGGATAGGATCATGTACTGACATGTTTAATGCTAACATCATCCTGTTGCTATGGTTATTCACTGTCATTTCACTGTATCAGATATTTTTACTTTATACACAGAAATGTTTTATTTTCTCTGTCACAGTATTAACCATATACAGTATCAGTCTGTTTTGACATCTAATCTTTGTCACCTTTTCCTTTATGAAAGTGACAATAAGTTACAAAAAACGTTTGCTATACTGTTAACAGAACCAGAACCGTACATCTTAATGTTTTGCAGCCATTGAATTGGAAATGACTTGGTTTTTTCAAGTAATCCTAGAAAGGGGGAGAATAGACACTGCTGAGTCTGCCCCGTTCCCTGGGATAGCCGCACTGTTGTGGCATTGAGTGTTCTCACTATCGCTTCCTATCTACACACTGGCAAACTGTTGAGGTATTTCTTGCGGTGATTGGTTTTAATGCTAGGTTTTTTTATGAATCAAAACTAAAGTTTTTAGACCTGCATGCTTTGCTTATTATCCATGATTGTTCCTGTATTTAGCCTTCTGTTTTTGATTTCATGATTTGTTTTTGAACTAACCATAGGAGTCCTTTATATGGACAGGTTTAATCACGTGAGTCCCATGTCAACATGTAGCATGACAATAGGCTGCCTCTGGAAGGTTAGACAATAGTTAGAGAAGATGCATATTGTGTGCTTAGGACTGAAAAGCAAAGCATACCAGGCATTTACAAAGAATTAACGCTTCCTTTTTAAATTTCCACCCAAACCCGAGTCATCGTACTACAGCGATCCTTTTGATGGATCATTGTTTATTGTAGATGTTGGGTCTCACTGAAGGAATACTGATAAGATTAACACAAATTTTCCATTTAAATGGATTTCCACTTTTCACATGTGATTCCTTCAGTAATTTGAAGGAAGATTGTGATATAAATAAATGTTGGAGATAGATCTGTAAAGATGAAAATATGAGAAACTTGAGGTTTTTTTTCATTGATTGCTTTAAATTAATCAAGGACAGATCAGATTAAATAGTTGGCGATAGTATTTGAAACCTTATTTTTGATGGTTTGACGTTTTTGTAATGAGTACGTTTCAGAAAAAATAGCATCTTTAAGTGAGCTGGAGTAAGTTTTCAGATTTGATTTGAAGTCAGCAGATATTAAAGCTGCACACTTCCCTTCTGAACCTCCGATAGGCGAGTATGACAAGTCCTCTGTAGCATTTAATAAGCAGTAAAACGATGACTCATACAGAGGACAGTAAGGATAAAATAAAAGTAAATTCCTTTGCAGTAATTTTCCTGAACAGTGTTTTCATTATACTGTTTTACATATGAAGTAATTTCTTGTCGTCCAGAAATTTTAATAATATTAAACTGTTGAATGAGCTGCTGCCAGTTTAGAAGTTGTACTCCTCATTGAGATGCCAATCATCTACTCTATCCCAAAGTGCTTTTGTAAAAATCTCATGGAAAACTCCTTTTGTGGATGCGTTAATTTTAAAGGGGACGGGTAATGTGCAGCAAGTTATTGTGTGATCTTTTTGTTTTTCAAATCTTCAATTCTGTGTCAAATGTTTTTCCTTTCATGTGCACTAGCTCTTGAAATGTTTTGTTTTTTGCACAATTGTTTAGCTAAAGCTGCAATAAAGAATTGGCCATTAAAGATCAAAGTGACTGACCAAACAGCAGCTGTGTGCTTTAAATTCTGCCTCATTGTGTGGAAGCTGATGTCACCTTATTTCATCATTAACAGCAAGCAATTAGTGTTCATTCATAAATGTTTTTAAATCACCCAGAAGCTGCACCTTTTTTATTCGCAGATTGACTTTAGTGCATTGGTATGTGTATGTAATGGTCTGCAGATGGAAAAATTCATGCTTTTCTTTCACATTTTCACTCAAGTAGGAAGCTGGAAGCGGGCCAGTGGTCCCAGTTCTTTGACAAAGACTCAGCTGTTTGAGAGAACTTATTTTTTGCAGTGTGATGAGTGACATTTAGGAACGCAACAAGCACAACATTGTTTTGTAATTGGCTGTCGGAGGAAGAGGAAAATTCACATAATGAAGCTGGAAGTTAGCGGGATATTTCTTTACGTAATCAAGAATGGACAAGCAGAGAGCCGTTCCCGCATGTTAATTTCACTCCAGCGTTATCTCTAGTTTTTCTTGCTGTTAAATTATTTAAAACCGGTGAGGTACAGAATTGTTGGGACCGGCTGGTTTTATTTCCTGGTGACATTGCCTTCATACAATAATGGCGCAAACCTTCAGTGGTCTGAAAATTGGAGCAGAAGCGACACAGAACTGTTTGCTCATTCAGCATTACACTCAGAAAATCACTTTATTCCTGCTGCAACTGGACATGATTAACGCAACGCTAACGCTGCTGCTCAGTACAGCAGCTGTTTCTCCTTATTTCCATCCTCTAGTTCATCTTTCTTGAAACAAGAAGAAAATGTTCACCACTTTTGTTCCAGCAGAAGATGTCTGAAAGGCTGCAGCTCGACGGCTGAAATTTGACCTGGTTTCATTCCTTCTGTCACCAGTAATTTTCTGGAGTCTCTTCTGAGGAAACGACTGCTACATCCTGGTCTCCTTCAGATGATGATCTTCTTCTGACACATTTGATGCCTTTGATTCCTGCTTGAAACGCACACTTTCTTTAAATTAAGAAGTCATAGACCTGGCAGCTTCATAGTTTTGAATTTAGATTCCTTGAGCAGTGTTTTTCAGCGTTGGAAAAGATTTTCACCCTCCAAATACTCCTTCACGCTGCATTTTTCTTGTTGAAAAGGCCGACCTTGAAACTATCTTCAACTTGGTTCGTTTAAATCTTGTTCAGACTGGTGGGTTAATTTGGATACTCACACTAAACTCTTGGATATTTCCGTCTTAATCATGTCTTTTTGCAGCAGATATTTTCCCAAATTAATGTAAAAACTTAAATTAAGTTCAATGATCCAAAACGGATCAGTCGTCATCTCTCATGAGGATGACGAAGAGGATGTGAAAGGTTAGAGCAGGTCAGACTCTTTCTATACATCAGTGCTTTCTATGTATGAATATTTGTGTGAGTCTGTGTGTGCGTGTGTGTGTGCGCGCGTGTGTTTGTCTGCGTGTGTGCGTGAGTGTGCCTGCTTGTCTCTTGTGTATCTCAGAACTTACAGTGAATGTTACTAACACTCCTTCCTCGTTGTGCAGCATGAGGAATGCCAGTGGGCTGACTGCTGCTGACCTGGCCCACGCCCAGGGATTCCAGGAGTGTGCTCAGACTCTCGCCAATGCCCAGAACCTCCAACAAAACATGGCTCAGTCCCACAACGGGGCCTTTATTAATGGCATGAGCCGAAATGGGGGCCACACTCACCCCACCATCCAGGGGCGCAGTTTCTTGAATGGCGTGCCCAACAGAAAGAGGTCCTTTGACGGCATGGAGGCAAACCCCGGGAAAAAGGCTCGACCTAATGGTAGGTCATTTTAAAGATGCATTTACAGCATCATTCTACCATAATGATGGATTGATTTGTAATGCTTAAAACTTCAGTTAAGAGAGTATTTTAAGTGATACCCTTAAATGGACCAGGAAACAGGTTGTTCTGGCAGCTCCTCAGAGGGTTCCTCTTTCTCTGTTGGCTCTCAGGAATGTGTGCGCCACCTGAATTGCTGAATGGAAATGGGCCACTAGGTGGTACTGGAGAGGCCCAGATGGAGAGTATGAACACGGAGATGGCAGCGACCGTAACCACAGGTGGGCCAGGAGGCTTTTCGTTTGGGCTGAATGGGTTTGCACCCCCACAAGGGACTGGGCTCATGGATCAGTGTGAGGACCGGGGGGGACAGGACAGGTCGAGCCCTACGACCAAAGAGCTGGAGGTCATCACTGTGGCGTCTATGCAGACGCCTTGCCGCTGCACTAACTCTTACGCTTACTTGTAGAGGGCTTGTGTGTATTGAACACACTCAATATTCCCATTTGTAATGTCTGAATTTTTTATGTTGTAAACAAAAAGTACATTTGTTTTGCTTTACAGTTGAGAGGTGTGTAGCAGTTTGTGAGTGCTGTATTTGATACTTTTTCCATGTAACTCATAATACTTGGATGGATGAAAGTACTTTGATTTATTTTCTTTCTACATATATATTCCGTGCATCCGTCCAGTTATACAGATAACTGTCATATAATGCTGAATCTTTATGTTTATAATAAAAGGATCATTTTTGTTTTGCACAATTTCATGGCAGTGTTTGCATCATCCGTAGAAATGTGGCCTGTCTTGGTTCATTATAAAATATAACCACTTTTTTAAGTCATTGATAAGTCTTAAATTCATAAGTATTTTAAGGAATGTGACGTTACCTGAACTATTGATTCTGGATTTACAGACACTTGTTGCAGCGTCTAAAGTTGTTAAAACTCGAGCATAGTCGGGATAGGGAGGAATGTATTTGCTTTTCAACAGATCAAAAGAAATTTGACAGCTTAAGTACAACTTAAATCTAGTTAAATTTGATGACATAAAGTTACTGAATGAATGAGTGCTCTTCAGATGAGTTTACAGCAGGAATTTTTTTCAGTTTTCTGGACCTCCATCCTCCATTTTCACTGCAGGTACCAATGTTCATTTGTTTGTTTTTTTTGTTTGTTTTGTGGGGGGGCTTATGTGAAGATGTTATCCCCAAAAATGCCCCTGCTGGCCAGGTGGTACTTTATCCTGAAGCTTGGGTATGTCTGGTTGACTATTTCCAGCATTTCATTTTTCTCCCTGTGATCTTGTGTTCGGTCTCCATACGCTAAAAATAAACTTAAGGGGGATTCCCACCTGCCTTGTTTAGTTCCCTGTAAACAAACTCAAATTCGTTCCTTCCCCTGGTTCGGACCTTTTGTGCAGATGTGAATATAAGCATTCGAACTCTAGTGCGAATCAAACTAGAGACCCAGCTGAAGAGGTGGTCTCGGAGCACTTCCAAACAAGCTGGTAGGGTTCGTTTCAGATTTGATGGCAAACTGACCTCGATCCGACACAGTTGCTGAATAACCTTTTTGGTTTTCACAGGCTCCCGTCATTGTCGCGCATTATGGGAAATGATGTTCTTTTAATTCGGCCACACAACCATATAGCAGCAGTCTCTTGTACAGTGTTGCGTTAAAGTTTTTGTTTGTATTTTTTTTTTTTACTTTGCCAAAATTACATTACGGTGCAAGATGCTATCGTTCCTGCTTTACCCCGCCTCCACGTTTCTTTCCAATGATTGAATGACCTGCAGCACACGTGGTTTTGGTTACAAGTTCTGGTCCACTTGCAATGTAAAGGCGAACCGCTCCAAAGTTTAAAAAAAAACCATTTTATTTGGTCCGGACCGAACCAAGTGAACTAACAGACCTCCCTGGTGTGATTACGCTCTAAAACTGATTTGTCTGGTCTTCCCTGTTCCTAAAAGATGACAGGTTTTGTTTTGTTTTTAAGAAAAAGAATAAAATGATACCGAAGCATATCCCAACATGAATGTCACACAAACAGCATAAATAGCTGACTTTACAGCTTACTTGTAGTTGTAGCAGTTTTGTACTAAAGTACAGTTGTCCATTGACTTGAGATTTTGATATTTATCTGGTTGTTTTTTTTTGTTGCTTTAGTGTTGGGAAAGTGTACTGTGCGTGTTGGCAGTTTTTAAGCAATAACAGTATTTCCATGTATAATTGACAAACTTATAATTGTTTTACGCTCAGTTGTCACACAATACTGCTCGAGGAATGCATGGGAATTTAAAAAAAAGATTTCTTGAGTTCTGTTAAATTTTTTTTTACAATAATGTAGACTTAAAGACGCAATAAATAAATTCTGTTATGTATTTTGTTGACATATTTTTTGTTTTTCTTTCCATGGGAAGTAGTGAGTGTATTTGGAACAGACGGTGCTTGATGCTGCGTACGTTATTCTTTTTACTTGGTTCTATGGATTCATCATATGTTTGTTTTTTTTCTTAGATGAATGTGCTGGCATTTGTTTCTTGATGTATTCTTATGTATCTACCATGTCTTGTTTCTGTTCTGCTCTTCTGAAAATGGGTTGTGAGGCTACTGTTCTCAGAAGATTGGGGGGGGGGGTCACCAGCTCAGTGAAAAGTTGTTTTTATTTTTTTTTTCCATTCTAATCATCTGTCTTTCATGCTGAACTGGAATCATGCTTTCTGAACATTTTTTTTTTAAGTGCCCCAGAATTGGGTCATGCAATGTCAGAACAATCACAGATCAGAATGTGACCTACTGGAAACTTGTTGCATTCGATAATTCTGCCAAGAGCATTTCACTACTTACTGATCATATTTGTTTTGATCGTAAGGAACAGAACATTTTCTCCTGCTGTCTTGAAATCAGGTCACAAGCTGAACTATGAACCCTCTTGTAGTCAGCAGCCAATAACAAACCTGCTTTTTAAAAGTTGTGCAAAACAAAAGTAATCAACTCCCTCTTTTTCATCTTGTTTTTCTTATGACCCCTTTTACTTGGAAAGAGACAGGGCTTTAAAAAAAAAGTGTATGTTCTTTTGACAATTCTTTTTGTTTACAGTGGGCTGTGAGAGACACTGTGAGGATTTTTCCTCAAATGACCCAGCATCAGGAATGTTCCTCGGTCAGCACGTCTACAGTGACTCACCTGGGATCAATAGTACTGCGGGCAGCCAGGTGGAGCATCAGAAGTCTGTGAAAGCAGAGCAGTTGTATGACCATACCCTCTTCAGCACCATGCTTCTTTACCACGGATCCTAAAATACAAGGGATCCAGGCGACGGGCCGTCCTCTTTATTTCGTTTAAGCCTAATCAAGCATTCATCCGCCTTAAATCAATCTGAATGGTCAAGTTGTGCAGTGAAGCAGATTTTTCTTTTCTTTTTCTTTTGTTGAAAAAGCTTTTGTGGATCTGAAACTTGTAACTGATGAGTAAGAAGTGAACTTGTGTTGTTGAAGAGGAAGTTTATGTTAAGTTTATATGATTCTGCAACAAATGTTAAAATACACTAAAGCATCTTTGATGAAGCACTGCCAATACTTCAGTTTTGTTTTGTTCAAGTTTATAGTTCAAATACATACGATGTAACTCATTAACAATTAAAAAGTTTTGCAGATGTTCAACTTTGAGGGTTTTTTTTTCCATACATGCTCTGAATTATTTTTATTCTATTTATTTTTTTATCACTTATATTTTTTTCATTCATTGATGGTCCAGTTTTTCTGCCAGAGCTTGGGTAAATCAGAATCCAAATTCAATACCTATCCCTCAGAGTTAAATATATATAGGTCATCAGAATCAGACTTTTATCGATCCCTGGAGGAAAATTGCTACACACACACACACACACACATATATATATATGTATATACGTATATACGTACACACACACTATAAAGCATAACTATATTTATAAAACAGGCCCCAGGAAAAATTGCCAACTTTATGCATAAAGCATGTTAGAAACAGTAACGACTGACCAAAAAATGGCTGAATATATAAAAACATACTTGAATAAAATAAAAAGGGAAAACCCACAAATGTAATAAAAATGAACAAATTTGCATGTGTAAACAGTAGTACAAATGGTATATGGTATAGATGGAAAATTCAAACCATAAATACATCATTATTTTCAGAAGGGAAATGAAAAATGAAAAAATACTTTATTTATCCCAGAAGGGAAATTCAATAAATAAATGCAGCAATAAGTCATTAAAAAAAGTATGTATGTATGTATGTATAAAACTACTTGTTTACAATATACGACATCCAGGTAACTCAGAGTTTATTTGGTTTCGTCTCTGATGCAACGTGGATGAGTGTGTTGCTGAATGAGCACCAGTGGAGAGCATGTGTGTACGTATATGTATATATAGGTATGTATATTATTTATCTATCTATTTTTAAGTGTCAGCTATTCAAGAGAATATTGCTCTAAAAGTGGAACAGCAGGCCCTCGATGCTTCACGTGTACGGACACCACACCTGTCACCAGGACCGACCTTCATCACTGCTCTGCTGCACAAACATTGCGTCACTGTGGCCCGTCGACGTCCACGAGTGAAATAGGAGGAATCGCGTTTATTACTTAAACCAACTACAGCTTATTGTTGATATGTATCACAGATATACAACTTGAAGAGTTGTTCAAGCTATAAACCCCTCAAAAGACACAAAATTATTCGTTTTGATAGCAGCATGTTTGTGTTTAATTATGGTTTAAGACTAGTGTACCCCTCTTTGTTAATGGTTTCGACCTGTCAGTCTATCCGGGCCAGAGTGTCTGGCTTGTAGAGAGAACGACGGAGACCGTCGGCCGGTGACGGAGTTTACCGTCAACTCGTCTAAAAAACACATTGATATACATATTACGTACAACAAATTAAGTTCTCAGCAACACATTAGAGTTATCAGTAACTAATTCACAAAGTCAGGCCATGTCGACCCCAGCAAGAAGAAGACTTATGAGAGATTTTAAACGGTGAGTTCTGAAATTACATCGATACCGTTAGCCTAGCATGGGCTAGCAGCGCTAACATAAATAAAACCGCCTCCCTGATTAAGTACGTCATTAACGCATCTGTTATTTCTCGTTTCGTGTATATACAAAGCCGAATAAGTGATGTAAAATACAGATTTCTGGTTTAAAGCATCGATAAGCGGGCAGGGCTCGTTGATAGATGTTAGCCGGTTAGCCGTTTGTTAGCTGTTAGCAGTTAAATGTCCGGGAGGAGATCGGATTTATTCACGATCAAAACTAAATTAAATGTACTGAAGTTGACTTTAGTGTTGTGATTATGTTGACACTGACATCAAATTTCCGCTTCCCCGTTAGCTACATTTGTTTTTTTTTAATATGTACGTGATCCCTAATGGAGGTAAACAGTTGTGAACAGATTCAACGTCGTAAAGTGTCTTAATTCCTAATTTTAAACCTCGGCTGAAACGTGTGGACGTTTAAATGTGCTTGTCCTGACAGTCTGGGAACACTCTGTCCACGAAAACACGGTTTCTGTATTTAAAGCCTTTTACCTTTTTTTGTTGTTGTTTGTTTGTTTTGTTTTGTTTTGTTTTTTACATTTCATCTCATGGAACAAAATGTTTATGGTTCTGGAAAGTCAGTTTTGTTTTTTTTGTTTGTTTTTTGTTCTTTGGGACAGACCTGTCCAGGTATCTAGAGAGGTGTGGTCTTCAGCATACCTGCAGCATGTTTGTTTCTAGGAGGCGATGAGACACGTCCAGGAAGGATTCAGAAAAACAATTTCATTTATTTATCCCCATAGGGTAATCGAGAGAGCGGCATATATGGAGAATAAAAATAAATGACAAAAGATGAGAAAAAGCAATAGATATAATGCAAGGGAATGAATACGAGTCTGTGATCTGATGTGCATGAGACGTAGCAGGTCTACTTTAAATAGGTGAGCAGTATGATAATGATACGTAAGAAAAATATGTTGTAAAACTATACATTGCAGTGCTAAAGTAGAAGGCCAAATACAGATATTAAATCAGATGCTGGGTTATATAAAATATATACATTAAAGTGACGGTAATTAAGATAATACACCAGCATTACCGCACAAGGTCTCTAAAAGAATTGGTGTTTTTTGTTTGTTTGTTTGTTTTGCTTTTTTGAACATGGTACTTTCCCCAAGTGCAATAATTTACCATCTCAGCTGTGACCAGCACTGCAGTTTGAGCCACCAGTTACCAGCAGAATAGATTTTAAAGTGAACTTACAGAATAATACATTTCTGAGCTCCTTGTACAATATAAACCAAAGTAGAGCTCTGAGATCTTCCTCCAGTGAGAAACAAACAGTGAAAGTGGATTTAGTTGCTATTCTGTACACAAATTAAATAAACCTCCTGCTGATTATAAATATACCCCAGTTTAAGACATGGTGTTTTCCTCTGCCTTTTAGTCAAATTTTATAATGCTCCTTAGAGCTGGGAAATTAATCAAAACCAACATTCTAAATCAATAATTGATGTAATTTTGTTCATGTCATTTCAGTAATTTCTCTCGTGTGATGTTTAATTATTAATTAATGTCTGTGAAGCCCTTCAAGCTGCCTTTGTGTGTGACATGTGCTAAGCAAATGAACTGATATTACAACCTTTCCCCCAGTTTGTTTTTGGTACGATTCTTTTATGTGGTTTGTGAAACTAGGAGTGTGAGAGGGCGTTAATGTGTGTGCATTGTAAATGATTAATATTTAAAATTTTAAAAGCCAGGAATTTAGACTTTCACACATTTAAATGTAATTTAAATCAGGATTAAATATGTATGATAATATGCCTTGTTTTGTGCGACAGTGACTGAAAATTCTCTACTGACTGCACAAATCCAGTTTTATTAATGTCTTATAAAGTTTTAAGTTACAGTCACTAATTTGTTTTGGTTACAAAGGCTACAAGAGGATCCTCCAGCCGGCGTCAGTGGCGCCCCATCTGAAAACAATATCATGGTGTGGAATGCAGTCATATTTGGGTACGAAAAGGAGCTTCTTAAGAAATATAGATCTTGTAAAATTGTGTGTAAAGTGTGAAATAAATGACCAAATACTTCTATTTCTTAAATCTCAAAGGCCCGAGGGAACTCCTTTTGAAGATGGTGAGTACCTCAATTTATTTGAGTATTAACAAGAAATGTCCAAAAATATAACAGATAACAGTATGAAGCAAAACATTTTGAACCCAAACAAGCCAGCTGTGCTCTGGGTCATGCACAGTAACCTTTGTTGACAGATTAAATATTTAGTTTAAGTTGAAGCAATCCTTTGTTTGTTTTCTTTTCTTCAGGCACATTTAAACTCATCGTAGAATTCACAGAAGAATATCCCAACAAACCCCCCACAGTACGATTTGTGTCAAAGATGTTCCATCCAAATGGTAGGAGCAATATGTTTGTGATTAAATGATGGTGTTTGTGAAACTTCAGGGTGGTGTGTGACTTTTTTTCCCCCCTCATCTACAGTCTATGCAGATGGCAGTATTTGTCTTGACATTCTACAGAATCGCTGGAGCCCCACTTACGATGTGTCCTCGATTCTGACATCAATCCAGG
>JBAMYA010000014.1:12997632-13044409 GCA_037176975.1 Arrhamphus sclerolepis | reverse complement strand
ATGCACATTTATCCTACGCAATGTTTAGTAAATGAGACCCCAGGTCTGTCTAGTTACCCTCTGTTAGAGCTCATTAATTATGCCCAAAAGTCTTCTGGAGCCAATCAGATCAGCCTATCCTTGTAGAGCGTCTCTGAGAGGGCTTAATGCAATGATGACAGAGCTGAGACAGGGGCAATATGACCTCAAATCAATAGTACAATTAACTGAACAAGATACCTCAATTATGAATGAGACTATTTTTAGTATTGTTTTATTTTCATTCCCTCATAGATCACTGACAACTCACAAGATTTTTCCTGCAAATGCAATCGACTATTGAAATTGAGATACAGTACATGTGTAATTAAAGAGTACATATCTTTGATTTTAAAATACATGAAGAAAGCACATGTAGTTTAACTATATATGGTCATTTAATGAATATTTCTAAGAAGAGAAATACTTGAAATAATTGACATGAGCAAGATAACATTGATTACTGGTTCTGAATGTCAGTTTAAACTAATTTTATATTAACTGCCCAGCCCTGTGTTGTACTCTGGATGGAAAACTAAAGATGGCTACAGCAGAGGAACTGCGGTCGTTTAAATCGTCATCAACAGTAAAAGATTTCCGAGACAATCTCCAATTACAGACTGTGGAGGATGAGATCCATCTCATTCACAAATTTTAAGAGAAATCTGGTAAACCTATTCTAACCATAAACAAAGCTATTAAAGAAGTAACCTGAACATCATTTGCTCTAAAAACGCCACCTTGTTCATTGCTCTGATTGGTTGTAGCTCTAACCGAATGTGTACAGAGTCAATTTGACAAGCAACTGTTGGACCCGCCAGGTTCTATGGCTCATTTTCATCTAACCAGATGTGGCTCTAGTCCAGTACATCTCAAATAGTGTAGTGCACCCCCCAAGGGGAGTGTGGTGAAGTGTCAGGGCTGGGAGGCAGGGGGGACTTGCGCTGCATTCATAAAAAGTTCAGCTGAGTTAAACTTTTTACACATCTGGGCATACGTCAGCCAATCAGATTGCAGCTAGGCAGAAAGCTCTAGGCAATGAAATTGTAGGAGGTGGGTCTTTAGCAGCTCGTCTATGATCAGACCTCCATTAATGTGGAGTATAAAATAATAATAGTGGTGTTTGTGGTCGCACAGAGATACATGTTTCAGAAATAAAGCTTGGGAAGAAGTGGGCAAATTTGGTACAACTGCGTTTGTGTCTGTGGACAGCAGTGATGTGTCGCTGGCAGACGAGCTGTCTCAAGCCAGTGTTTTTGGATTTAGCTGCCACTAATAGCGGCTGCTATAACAACTCAATGTAGCGGCTATTAGAAGAGCTGACTACCGTGCACTCGTTCAGCTCACTCGTTACTTTTGTTACTAGCCAATTAAATCGTAGGAAGCGGGTCTATAGCGGCTCATATCCATCTATGATCAGACCTCACATTACAGGAAAATGGAGTAAAAAGTAGTAGAGGGTAGGCGTTTACATCACTTCCCCTCTAGGCCACATATTTTGTTCTGTACGAGCTACCAAAGAACAAGTGGTCCATGAACATTGACATGTGGTCAAAAAAAAAAATCACATCCTGACATTTATATATACCCGATTTCAACGCCGGGAAAATACACAATCCAAATTAGTAACTACTGCTTGTGAATTGTTAACTGGTATGTTTACTTCATTCAAAAGAGCCATTTGACACGTTTCACAGATGTTAATTATATCTTACATTGCTGTTCTAAACCGAGGCTTTACAGCCTACAGTTATCTTTTTCTTAGCTATTTCCTCACACTGTTTTCATGTTTAAGGTTGGGAAAGGGATACGTAAGCATATCTAGACTGACTTGACAGTTGCGTTAAAACTATTTAAATACTTTTCAGAATATCACTTTTGTCTTGCTTTACATACAGTGTTCATGGAAGCATTACAGGATTGTATGCACAGCTTTTTTCCTTTTGAAAACACAGCACTCCATCTGCTTCTCTTTTCTTTGGCTTTCGGTAGCCCGTAAAAAGCACAGACTGCTTTTCAAACCTGTTAGTACAATCAATTGCACACCTGCTCTTACGTATTTTCTGACATTGTTCTGAAGTTTAGATGGTATTTAAGCCAAGGCTGCCACTCATCTCCCTCTTTCTGCCACTCAGTCGGCATAACCACAGTGACTTCTGCTGGCTGTGACATCATGTGTATACCCTCTATAGTGGTGTTTTGTGGTCACACAGAGACACAAGTTTCATAAATAAAGCTCAGGAGGAAGGCGGGGAGTTAGGTCTGACTGCATTTGTATGGAAATATGACAAAGCTTACGTAGCTTAAATGCAAATGTAAAGTACTTTTCATCTCTTCTGATAAGCTAAAATATAAGTAATATTGTTACATATTTTGCACACACACAAAAGCAAATGTTAAAAAGTAATCAAACTTTTTGAAATGGAATAAGCTGAAGCTGACAAGTGACCAATGTTTACAGTTTTACTGGTAAAAACACATCCCAGTGAATCATTTAATTTTTATTTTCTGTTTTGAGAATCACAGACTGAGCAGTCTTGTTTAAATGTTACAAACTGAGTTAATAAACTGAACTTGGAAATACCTTTCAGTTGTTGCAGATATTATTTCAGCTCATTCAATAAATATTTTTTGATAATCAGGTTATTGTATGAAGAATGCTACTGCCAGCAACTCATACAGTGGGAAAAATATCCAAGTTGTAATAGTTGAGCTTATTTGCAGCATATCTGAGAGCAAAAAAAAAACAAAACACTAAACACTAAAATAAAAGCTCATTGATTGTAGTTAATGTAAAAATATTCAATTAATCGTGATATTGATTTGAGGTCATATGTCTAGCCTTAGTTAGGGCAACTATTTGTCCCAACATCCTTGCACACAATCCCCCCTCAATTTTTTTTTTTTTTTTGGTTAAGTGTAAATGCATTTCAGCAGTCACAGCTGGTTCACTTTATGAAATTAAATAAACAGTTTACAGTTGATTTGACTGTGAAGAGCCAAAATACTTCTAAACACAGGCGGTCTGGCTCAGTTCTGACCCTCAGACTTTGAGGAGAAGCTGCTGTTTTTACCATGTCATGTTGAAACACTTGGAAATAATAATAATTTAAAAAAAGCATCTCTTATAAAAAGGTATTCGTTGAGCTTTAATATTTCCTTAAACATCTACTGAGCTCTGCCTTCTTACGTAAGTTAATGCTAACTGAAGCTAACGTATCACACTGGTCAATTTACGCTAGTTAACATAAAATGAAATTTAAAAATCTCTGTTTACTAGTTAGAAAACTGCCACAAAATCTCGATAAAGTTTAATCTGTTTTAATTTTTTGTCTCGATGTAGCTGTTAGCTACGTTAGCCAGCTAGCTCACAACGTCACAAAACGTGCAACAAATACAAACTAAAACGATTAACGGACTGAACGCCAAACTGATACACTGTTGTATTATGTCTTACCTGTATTTTGCTGTGTATATATATGTTGATAGTTTGCGTAGAAAGATCGTTATTTCGTCACTAACAGCAGCGGAGCTTCTTCAACCGCCAGCCTCTAACATGTATGTGTAGTTTCAGCTCTGCGCATGCGCTTGAGTAGAGCGGCTGTAATGTTTCATACATTCCTGCTGAAATAATAATAACAATAATAATAATGATGATGATCTCATTCACATTTTAAGAACATCACATCTGTAATAAAAAGTTCATTTCCGGGCTCCACTTTAATTAATTATTTTATTATTATTGTTATTTATTTATTTATTCTTTTAACAACGAACCAGCTGGTATAGAAGCAGGACCTTTCCGTGAAAGACATACATTCATACAGTTAGTGATAATATTACTATACACACCCTGCGTTAGAAATGTAAACACTTCTGCTGTTAATATGTTAATATCCACATTGTGATAGTCACCTACCAAATCTTGGCGCTGGTTTGTATGGAGAGCCATCTTAACATTTAACCGCTAGCCTGCATAGATATCGAAAGGCCTGTATCCTGGGTTCACAATGTACGATTTTTACAGTTTCATTCACCTGCAGGGGTAGTCACAAAGGCGAGGAAGGAGAGACTGCTTATGTATGTACACACACACACAATTACTTCTTACACGAGCATCAAACCCAGTAAATTAAAAAATATTAAAGAGCTTCTAACTCTTTGAAGCAGACTTTAAGTCTCTAGTTTAGGGCACATACTGAACTGGAGAACAATCAAAAATACAGGTCTGCGGACCGAAAATGACATAAATGTCCATAATTAAAGAAAAACATCAGCTTAGAAATTTATTTACATGCATCAACTATGTTGACAACCCTCAATGGACCCTCTGAAATGACAACTACAGATAGGAACAATTTCCTTTGTGGATATCTGAAATGTTCTTATTGAATAAGAAACATTAAATTCTAGATATCAATAATACATATCCAGTCCAGTTAGTTAAATTAAACTGCCTTGTTTCAATTTTCAGGATTTAAATATATCTAAACTGGGATTGCAATTTGGATAATAAAATATATTTGAACAGAATAAGACAGATATCTTTTAAGTATCATTTTGACTAGAATGAATTAATTCTGACAAGCAGAAATATCTTTTTTTGAACACAAAAGATGCAATTCAAGATTTGATTAGTTTAACTGCTAAAATGGCTTGCCATATTCATATTTCAGATGACCTCTCTTTTTTCTTTTTTTACATTAATTTCGTTGCCATATTTAAGTGCCAACCTATCAGTCAATATCGCCCCCCAGTGGCAGATGGCAACAAAATTACATCCTGCCATAGAATGACGTAGACTATATATTGGTTATAACTAATACATACCATTATAACTAATAAAAACACTCATTTTTTTTCCAGCTGAATTATTCAATAGACTGAGTAGCTACTTAAGTACAAATGTGTAATTTATACACAAATAAAACAACATCCTGAAAATATTCTCCAATTCAATTTCCAGGCATTTCTTTTTAAACAGTTAAAGTATCCAAATTTGCTCACTTTTTTATTTTATTTTAATTATTAGATGATTAAGATCTGGCATATTATACCCACATGTTAATTTGTTTTTACAATTTGTGGCCCTCTTGATTTCTCCTTTTGGCTCTTCCCTTCAGGGGTCGCCACAGTGAATCATTTGTTTCCATCTGACCCTGTCATGGTGCACTTAATAAACATTCACTCACAAATCTCATTTACTCTTTATTTTAAAATTCAAACAGTTTCTTGTTTTTATATAACTGTCAGTCTCTTTGGTGCCTTACCGGAATTTGGCGACCTTAGTGTGTTTGTTGTGTGAAAGCATCCCTAAAACTACTTCAGAGATTGAGCTATGAGCTGTCTTAGTGTTTCATGAAATACATCACTGTGTTTTCTGCCCATCAGATCCAGTCTTTTATTTGAAGACAATCCAAAGTCCAATCTTCACTTGAATTCAGCTTGATGATCAAATTGCTCCAGCACGTCACAAGGCTACATTAAGAAAGCAAATTAGCTTTATACAATACAGTTGGACTTTTCTCAGCTCTCAAAAAGCTTCCTGAAAGCTGGACCAATCTCCTGGATCATATCTGAAGTGGTGGTGGACCTGCCATGCTGCTGAAACGCTTGACTGTTGCACTGCCTGGTGAGCGAACAGGCACCAAATGCTGCAACTATCGATGGATTCACACTGAAGGAAGACAAAAGTTGGCATTTAGGAAACAGAGGCACATATACACCATAAAGCTATATAAGCATTAATGTTTTATGGCTCAATTAATCCAATAATTTTAGGCTGCTCATCTGAATATTACAACAGCTGCACTGCTAGGACGTACTGACAAAAAGAGCATGTCAATTAATTTCCGTCAGTGATAAATGACTGAAAATACTGAACGAGCCCGTCCTGAATAGAAACTGTTGGGTACGTGCACTTTCTGCAGTAGGACCGCTGAGCAGCTATTTCACCGTCACACGTCTCAGTCTTATATTTAAAAAAGCCACAATTTGTGTGTTACAAATGTTACAACAAAAATTTGCGATTTCTTTACAAAAGCAAGCAAAAATTCTACCAAAGTTGTGATTTTTCAGCAAAAAGTCGGAAATGTTTGTTAAAAAGTCGCAATTATGCAAATGTAATCATTTTATAACAGAAAGTTATAGTTCTGTCAAATTTTGTGAAATTTGAGATTTATCACAAAATTGCAACGTTGCAAAATTCACGACTTCACAACAAAAAACTGTGATTTTAGGACGTGAAGTGGCAATTTAGCCAGTTTAGATTTTATAATAAAAGAAGGTGTAATAAGTTAAAATGCCATGATTTTGCAACAAAGTTGCAAAATAGGACATAACTATCACTATCCAAAATAGGATACTTATAGGTTATACAGAATTTGTCACTTTGCGAAATGAAGTTATAATTTTATGTAAAAAAAAAAAAGAAAAAAATCTTAATATTAGCCAAGTTTTAAATTTTCTGACAAAAACGTGCTTTTTACAACTAAAAGTTGGGATAGTATGAAATTTGACAGTTTACAGCAAAAACTTGATTTTATGACTATGTTAAAGTAAAAGGTTGCAATTTTACACAATTTGATTTTATGGCAAAAAAAGATTTCACAAAAACATCTGCTGAGTATCCTCTATGAATGTATGCCTTCAGAAATCCAGTGCAATTAAAACAAATTAGTGCTGTAGTTATATTATATTATAAATTGCACCTTCTAACTCCCATAGTATGGGCCCAGTGTGCCAGCACTCCCATAGATCCAGACAGGAGATCGCCCTGACCACCACATCTTCTCCCGCTGCCTTCCACGCTGCACGAGTACACTACGAACAATCGCACAACATGCAGCAAGGTCATGAAAAAGACGGCAAAAAGCCTCAAATGAGATTAGATTAAGCTTAGAGAGGTGTTTTCATGTTCCATTTAACACCAACCTTTACTGCCGTCTGAAATGAGATCCTGTTCACCCTTCAGCACCACAGTGAGGTTGCCCATAGCACCACTGAGCTGCATGACGCTGCGCTGATGATCACTGCCGTTTATGGGTTCGTGGTGCTAAACAGCAACACACGGACAAGACGGAAGCAAGCATGAGTGCACAGAATCAACTTGTGGACAAAATGGACTGTTTCTGGAGACCCACCAGCGCCTCGTACAGTCGGGTGAACTCCATGAAGTTCGGGGTGAGGATGCCCTTCTGGTACCCTTGAATGACAGATGGTTGTTGTGTAACCAGCCATAATCCGTCCTGTTGAAAACGTACAAAGTCCGTATGACTTTGTAACAATAATATCCATTCTGTTCAACAGCTGGAACTTGTTTTCAATCAAGACTTACTGCATCGATGACTATAGGGATATCCTTTGCTTTGGACCTTTCAATCACTTCCTGAAAGAGAGAGAATGGTGTGTTTTTCTTTTTGCCCAGAATTTATGGTACTTTCAGGTGTACAGCTACACTCTTCTATCCAGAGATTCTTCTTTCAGACAAAACGTTCAGCTTCAAAGACACAAGGCCAAAAGTCAGCGTATTCTACTCAACAAATGACAAAAAAAAAAGATGACAAGCACCAGCTAGCAGTTGTGCACAAGTGGCTTGTCTGAGAAATATTCTTAAGGGCGAACATGAGTGAATTTATTCCACATGCCTTCGCTGTTTTCAGCAACAAGTCTTCTCTGCCGAGACCTGGTCCCACCACAAGCCCATGAAGCCTCGGGAGCCACTTTTCTATTTCTTCCACCGCATTTGGACTGTCCCTTGATGCACACAAAAATAGAGGTGTTACATGTTGGTTTCTTTATGCCTTTCACAGAAATTACTACGGTGTTTGAATAACAGAATAAAACCATGAATATAAATCAAGAACTAAAGTGGGAAGTGCATCTGATTGGTCAGCTTTATTGCTTAATATAAATGTATCTGATTTGGTACAAAAAAAAAAATTCATTCCGCATACAGTTGTCATGGATGTAACATGTAATCAGAGATGAAGAGAACGATTTTTGTGCCAGGCTTTAAATATGTTTAATTCAGATGCGAAAATAACTATATAAAAAATAAACCTTTAATACTTTTACCAATGAAACATAAATTAGAGCTACTCCAATAATCTTAATAACTGAGAAGAAACGGAGGAAAGACTGACACTGAAAATATTTTAAAAAAATCCACTAGCACTTTTAACATGGGAGTCAATGGGGATTCGGTTTGGAGTCAGCACCTAGTGGTCAAAGGAGGAACTGCAACAGACACCTGGAAGAAAGATGCTTGCTGCTTGGTCCCACCTCCTGGATGGGGACCCTACATGTGGACCACACCATGTGGGTCTGATCTCTCAGGCTAAGAATTTCCAGACTTATAATTTATCTAATTATTCTCTTTAACAAGTAAACTCAGAATATGTAGCTAATATATTTTTTTAAATAACTCATGTAAACACCACAATCAGAATCTCTTCTTATTTACTGTAGGTTGAGGTCAATAATAAGATAAATGGTTTCTATGTAAATGCAGTCGACCATCAGGATCTGTACTTACAGAACAGGGTGAACAATGAGCTCGGGGCTGTAAGACTTGATTACAGTTGCAGCCTCTTTGGTGCAGAACACATGAGACAAGTCAGCCCCCTGGAAACCAGAAACATGTGTTGTCGATGGACCAAAACGAGACCAAATGGGAACCAGCATCATTATGAGATACAAATTGCAGCTCACCACTTTCAGTGCAGAGATGGCGGCAAAGTAAGGAGCACCTGTGTAGCTTCAGGGAGTAAAAGATTAAAACTATTAGGGCAAATCTTCTGTACAGTATCATATGTCAGTGTCAGGAGGCGGTCTTTATGCGACATACTCTTGGCATCCTCCAACGATCCCAATACGTCCATCCTGTCCTTTGTGCTTTTTGGATATCAGTGGAGGGATTATGCTCTTTACTAGTGAGAAGAGATCATCGTCCATGCCTCTTTGTGATGAAGAGCCCAAACTGAAATAGCGCTCAAACACTGAGGAAACAAGCAAAGTGATGGGATATTAGATTAGAATAACTGGCGTCAGAGTCAACAAGAAAACACATGTGAATATGAAATGAATAACTGCAATACTGCGCCAGCCCCGAGCCTTCACTTTATGCCCGACCTGCCTTCAAGTTTCTCTCAACATATCCCACCTGGAGGCTCCACACATGACACCAGAACTAATACCTAATGTCTGAGGATCTGTGTTCAGAGAGTGGGTCTGTTGGGTGGGAGCGTCTGTCTGGGGCGAAGGGCGCCTGAGGTGACCAGACGAGACGTGCTGATGCGACGGGGAGACGCCGAAGATGACCGGAGTACGGACGGGCGGGGCCGTCTTGGAGGGAGTGGCCGCAGAGCTGGGTCTGGCTGAGGAAATGCCGGAGAACATCTGACCGAGCATCTGGAGCATGTGCAGCTCCCTGGCGTGCTCGGCTTCACGACGGCGGTCCTCGGCCTGCAGGCGCTGTTCCTCCATGCGATAGAAGCTCTCTTCGGCTTGGGCACTCTGCTCCAGGAACTGCTCCATGAGTTTCTCCATGGGGAAGTTGGAACGTCGCTTCCTGGGGCGTTTGGAAGGCCTCGTTGATGCGTTACCGGCAGACTGGCTGCTGTGATGTGGTCTCGCTGTAGTGCCTGATGGGAACAAGGGTGAGAGGTGTTGTCAGCGTACATGCACAAGAGTTCTAGACCTTAAAAACATCTAATAACTCGACTCGTGCACAGACATTTTTGGAGGCAGGTGCTCAAGCCAAGAGAAAAAGGCAATCAATGACGCTTATTTACCAATTACAGTATTACCTTGTTTTAATTGCATTTTTATTTCTACAGTCACATTCTTTTCCAAATAATTTAGTCAAAAATAGTTAATTTTGAATATAACAGTAACTTTGTCTGATATTTGTAAAATTCCATCATTAAAAACACAAACTCTTAAAAATTACTACTTGAAGTTATCATTACAACTTAAAAAATACTACATAAAATCACAACTTCATACCTCAACACTGTAAAATTTGTATAACAGCTTTTCTATAATCATACAGCTTGTCGTAAAAATCACAACTTTTGCAAAATTGCAACTTTTTGACATAAAAGTACAACTTTATGTTTTAAAATCACAAGTTTCTATATATATATATATAAAAAAACTTAAAGCATATAGGCTTCTTGTACAGAAAAAAACAAACAAAGAAACAAAAATCCCTATCTTTTGCACGTTTTTGTGGCAGTATTGTTACTTTTGATGTTGAAATAGCTGCTCAACAGTTCTTCTGCAGAAAGGGAGCAGAAAGGTCAAAGGAACAGGCTCTTGAGCACCTACATGGAGCCTACCTGTGCAAGAAGAGATGGAGGAGGATGGGGAGGGTGCACTTACTGTTATTACCGACTGTGACTTTAACTGGAATGGGGATGGGGACCGTCGGGTACTCCAGCTTCACCTCAGTCTCAGCGGGATACGGACACTCTCCTGTGCCCTCCGAGTACGCATCCTGAGCATCCTCTCCGTCCTCCTCCAGGCCATCCCCGGCCTCCTCCGCTCCCGCCCCGCCGTCCAGGAACTCCTGCGGGTCAATTGCCGGTCGGTTGCTCAGGATCCTCTCCATGGTGTCGTAGAACTTACAGATTTTGTGATACTGTCCGTTGTTCCGCAGATTGCCCTCCTTCGCCAGCAGGTACTGCCTTTTGAGGCTTTTGATCCGCACTCGGCATTGTTCCGGCGTCCTCTCGAACCCCATCGCTCCCAGCCTGCGGGAAACGTCGCGGTACACGAAGCTATTTCGGAAGTTTCCATCCAGCGCCGTCTGGATGTCCTGCTCCCCCCAGATTTTCAGCAACGTCCTCGTCTCCACGTCCGACCACAAGAAGCCCCGCGTCGTGTTCGCTTGCATAGCCGATCAGAAGTAAATACGTCTCGATGTTGTTGACACCGCAGATTATCATGGACGTCTGGTCCGGATCTTTGATCTGAGCTGCATCAAAGCCAAACAGGCGCCGCTAACCCAAACAATGTCTAGAGGCCATTTTGATCATCTGGAAGGACTTGAGGGGGGTTACAATTCAACTTCAGCATCATAACAATAACGTAATCATGTCAGGTCTATGGACATTAATTCTAGCTGTCTGTTTATTCCTTTACGTCGTTATAAAATAATGAGTAGCCTAGCATTTTTTTTCCCCAATAAACTGAATCGGGGTCAGCTTGCTGACAGTTTCGGAAACCTCCGGCTTCATCGGGGAATTTCTGAACTGACCTCCGATCAGTCGTCTCTCCGCCTGCTTCCCCGCCCCGCGGACAAATGTTAAGGAGTCCGCGGGGTCCTAGAAGCCCCCGCGTAATGATCCTGCCAACTAATACCATGACAGCTGAAGGAGTGTCAAACTCAAAGCCCGCGGGCCAAACCAAGACAGTCTCTTCATTTTATCAGGCCCTTGAAAGCGCGCAAGGACAATCATGGGCTTATAACTACAACATTTCTGAGAA
This sequence comes from Arrhamphus sclerolepis, assembly GCA_037176975.1. Taxonomy (NCBI): domain Eukaryota; kingdom Metazoa; phylum Chordata; class Actinopteri; order Beloniformes; family Hemiramphidae; genus Arrhamphus; species Arrhamphus sclerolepis. Next base: position 13,032,898 of record JBAMYA010000014.1, on the reverse strand, counting down.
AATTTCAATGCGATTGTCTGTTTGATTCAGTACTGACATCAGAAAGTGGAGAGCAGCTGGTTCCTGTCAGAAAGTTATGATTTAGTAAAGGACTGAAAAGGATTTAACAACAAAAAATACTAACTACTAAACTGGTGATTTCTGTAAAATTAACTTTTAAAACAAAAAACAATTGTGATCTTCGGACAAAAACTGACCAAAAAAAAAATTGCAATTTCATAACTTTTAAATTTATGTCAGAGTTACAAAAAAAATTTATATTCCCCAATAACAAAATACTGTGAATTATGTTAGTTTTGACAGCCTACATCCTATAGTCATGTAGAAAAAAGGCAATCATAACAATTTGTGATTTTAAGGTAAAACGTCACGATTTTGCAACGTTTGTGATGGTATGGCAAAAAGTCTTGGCTGTTGAAAAGAAAATCTTGAATTTTCAAAGTTTGCATTTTTATTACTTTATCTTACCTTTTTTTTTAATTTGTGATTTTACAAGAAAAAAAAACGTTTTTTTTTTACAAAAGTCTACATTTTTGAAAAAGATCACAATATTTGTGAAATTTCACATTTCATGGCAAAAATTAGCTTTTTTGTGAAAAACATGTGACATTGTAAAATTGGTCATTTTACTTATTTTTTAAACAAAAAAAAGTTTTAGAATTTTTGTTGTAATATAAAATTTCACAAAATTGTTACTCTTGACATAAAATTACAACTTAGTACCCCAAAATTGTTTAGGTTTTTTTTTTAAATAAATAAATATCTGATTACATGATAAAAGTAAAAAATTTTGTTAAATTTGAGATTTTGTGAAATCTGAAAACACAGAAGAAGGTCGAGAAAATAAAAAATAAAAAACCGGCCCTTTAAGAGTTCCCATGGTGATGGTGTGGTCCGGGATGAAATTGAATTTGACACCTTTGCTCTATCGCAACGACGATTACTGCAGTAAAATGACGTTTAATAAGACTTCCTCCTCCACGTTACCTTTCTCGTTCAAACAGACGAAGGTGGCAACAACCGACAGAACAACTGGGACCAAAAACAAGACAAGCTGCGTCTGAATAGGCTGCGGCATGTCGTCAGTGTTTGTCTAATTTCAGCCATCGATACTCGGAGCTTCCCCACGCGTGGAATAGCTCCTTGTTTCGCGCAGTTCTTCTTACCGAAAGTGGAAATGCGTTTCAACGCAGAAAAGTGTCCGCCAGATATTCTGGTCATGAGGGACTCTGAGCCCGTCGGCAGTACAGGAACGGGACGTTAATGATGCCTTCACTACTGCTCGGAAAACAGATATTTCAAAACAAGCAATGGCTGCACCGGAACTAGTGTAAAGGCTGCACTCCTTTTAACCCTTTGATGCACCCAAGCGAATTTTTGTATTTCAGAATTTTAACTTATGGTATATTTAATTGTTTTCAGGCATATTATTGTTGATACATATAAGGTTGTGCATTTTTCAATGTTCTTAAATTTTTTAAATGTATTTTTCTGTATTAGACTACTGTAATATTGTCCCTGAGCCCAAAGGTCCCCACTGGTGGACACCTAATAGGATACATTCATAGTAAACACAATGTGAAACAATGCACTAATTTTTGGAAGAACATAGAGATGTTGCACATCAGATTAAACAGAAAAATGTGTGCTACAATATAAACCTTTTTTTTTTCCATGACCCAAACCCAACTTAAATAACGACTAACTGAATTTCCAAATATCAGACTCCATACAGCACAACTGTCTAAAGTCACTCGCGACATTTCTGAGGTGCAGAATAGACCAGTTGTGCAAATGGTAAATGCCTTGCACTTATATACAAAACAGCCAACTGAGCCCTCAAAGGAAAGCTAAGATTCCACAGAATCAAAAGACAAAAAATTGAAATCATTGCAACAGGTTACTGTTGTAACATACTATTAGATCTGTCAAAAAAGAAATCTCTGAATAAAAAGATGATTCACAGAGGCAACAAACTCCTTTAAGCTTTTATTACTTGGCCAAGGATCTGACTGGTACAGCTAAACATACAGAATCAATTAAATGGATAGCGACAAACAGATGATTTAAGTGGGTAGATTCATGTGTTCACATTCCAAACATGATATGGTTTACTCAAAGATCACTTGTTTGAAAGTTGTTACCAATATGGATTTATGGCCAACCATCTGCATCGCTGTTCTACTTTGTTAAAAACGATATGCCTGTTTCAGGGTCTTCCGAGACCACCCCCCATCTATGGCATCACTACATCAGACAGACATCTCGCCCATCCGACTGAGCCATCTGCAACCGTGCATCCTCATAAAATACATTCCTGTTGACCATAAAGTAGGAAGCTCTTACAGACACTTGTATGTTAATCTCAGCCTGTCTTCTGCTGCACAAAATTAAGAGCTTAATCTTAACAACTTTTTACATCAACATCACCACTTTTTTCATTAGAAGATCTTTTTTCTTTCTTTCTCTTTTTTGGTGTGTCACAGATCTGAAGTTTGAAAACTACTACTGCTCATGCTGACAGTCTAGTATGACACATCAGTTATAGTTTATGGTGTATTTTTGCCCTGGGTTTTGACTTTGAGGAAGGATCAACAGTTTTTCTTGTGAAATGAAACTTTGAAGAGACAGAAGAACATAATCTAATTATCTCTTGATTGTGGCTTTATTGTTTCTACAGCCAGTTCTTGCAAAGAAAACACACTGAAGGGGCTTTATAGTGCAATTCTTCTCAATCTATTGTAGACTTTCAGTTTTAATCAAAAAGATTTCAGCACCTGGCTCGCACTAACTGTGTAGCTGCAATTTTACTGTCTGATGTTAGAGGGATGAGGTGTTAGAAGTGCGAAAAGTTGAAAATTCCCCAACTTTTATTGGAAGCTTACAGTTCAACTCTGCAATGCAGCCGTTTCTCAGTATGTATACTTGTTTGTGTTTGTGTTCTTGTGAATCGTCATCTGTTGCAGTGGAAATTCTTTACCAACTCTGCCAACACAGTCTGCCTCGAGACAAGAACAGTCAATAACTGGTGCTGTGTGATGTAAGGAAAAATGGGCTTCAAAGGCTCTCTGTACAAATGTATGGGTCACGTGACCTGATGGTTTGTCCAGTATTTACAGCAAATGATCTGGACTTGAGGCGACAGAGCATCCCAGAATGCATTTTGCATCAACAAGCAGAAGTTATGGCAATGGAGAAAATAACAGTGCAAAATTTTAAGATGTTTGTATGGTGAATAAAGTTCTTATAGCTTCACATTTGTGGTTAATTGATCAAGATAGACTATTTGAACATTTCCTGAGATGTCTTTGAAGACGTCCTTTTTGCCTCCATCGAACATCTACAACTTGAAAAAACAAAAGCATAAAACACATTCGTTCTACCGAGTACTACTTGTCAAGTATGTTTACAAGTATATAAATCTAGACTTGGCCTACTTGGGATTGAGCAATATGGATGACCAATAAAGACCACTAGAAAAACAAAAAAACAACAAACAATTTGGGATTGTGAAATGGCCACACCATCACATGCACTACATAACTAAGCAGAAAGTGCTCCTCTTCTTTTCTGTTGGCCATTTTTCTCGACTATCTATATACTTGGTTAATTTATACATCTGTCTATGTTATGTTTGTCCTTTTATTGTAACACAGTCCACTGTGAGGGACACATTCAGTATCACTCATTCACTATTACTCACACATATGCACACACAAAAAATCTGCTGCAAGATTAAAATGCAAATATATGCATACACACACACACACACACACATATGACTTTAAAAGGTTCTGCTCTATTATGCCACCATTAATACATACGCAGACAAAGTGCCAAACTTCCGGTAGAGGAGCCTGGAAGACAAGGCTCTGGGTACAAAGCCCACTATCTCGTATTTAGCTGTTCACCTACTTCCTGTTTAACCTCAGTTACTTTTTGAAGTTTAGACCCAGACAGCAGGGTTTGAGAATGGGCCAAAGGCGGATAATAATCAGGCTGTCAAAAATTAACCGCTGTTCATAAAGGTGGTGTTTGCCTCGGGGATTTGCGACCTTCGTGAGATGTTTTTTACACGCTAGACCGCCACTCTTTTGCGGAGAAGAAGAAGCGGAGCTCCGCGGTGGACCGGAGCCGTTATCACCATCACCAGCAACATGCCAGACATGTCGAAGATGAAGAAACCAGACGTGAAGGTGGTTCTGCTGGGAGACATGAACGTGGGGAAGACGTCTTTACTCCACAGGTACATGGAGAGGAAGTTCAAAGACACCGTCAGCACCGTCGGAGGGGCGTTTTTCCTCAAACAGTGGGGACCCTACAACATCTCCATATGGGACACTGCTGGTAATAACCTCCTTTGTGTGTTTATTTCACATTCCTGTCATTCCCGTCCTCTCCTCTGGTTGATTAAAGTGTGTTTTACCTGATAACGCGTGATGCCACCACCTGAGGCAATCACCAGCATGTGACTGGACAGACTGGCGGATCCTGGGAACCTGGAAACCACCAGTGCGCGATGTGAAACCTTTTAATAACCGCATCTTTTCAGGCCGATCTGGAAGAAAAACAGCCCGAGAATCCAACACACTGAGGTCCAAGCTGCAGCAGGGGTGGATCTGAGATGAATAGACACATAAAAAAACACATTAGGACCATTTCAGATTACTTTAAAGATCATCACTCCATCTTTGTTTAATATAGGCCTATTACATGTCACAAAAAAAAAAAAAAAAAAAAAAAATACTGTTACACGAGGTGACAACATTATAAGTGATGGAATCAAGTTGTATCAATCAATCAATCAAAATTTTATTCCTGTAGCATTTTGTCATACGTCTTGTGCAATATTCCATTAAAAAATAAAATAAAACATAGTTATACAATGTATAAATACAGATTGTATAAATAGCTATATAAAAAGGAAACCCTTAATACTTTTACCAACGAAACATAAATTAGAGATACTCCAATAATTTTAATAACTGAGAAGAAACGGAGGAAAGATTGACGTTGAAAATATATAAAAAATTCACTAGCAATTAAATTAATAAGGTTATTAATTTATTAAACAAATAAATACAATATAAATGTGTTTATAAATACATACATTACAAACTAAAAATAAAAAAATCGAATTAGCATAAAAATGTAAATGTATATTTATATATAATTAAAAAAATAATGATAGAATAAAACTCCTGCACTGACTTAAGAAGATGGATTTAAAAGCGTCTGCACTCTCAGTTCTCCTCATGTCTTCTGGTAGATTATTCCACAAACATGGACTGTAATGTTAAAATGATTCCTGGCTGTATATTTTTGGTTTTAGTGTGCAGAAAAAAAAAAAAAAAAGCCACCGGAAGACCTGAGAGTCCGATGAGGTTTATCACTCCCAAACCATTAAGAGCTTGCTAAACTAGTAAAAGGACCTTAAAGTTCTACCGTTGTTATCATCTGTCACTTTTTGTGTCATAGCTTCAAATTTATTTTTATCTTTTTAAATACCATCTTGGTCAGTCACTTCTTTGCTTTTAGTAATTTGAGCTAAAAGTGAGTCTGCTTCATATGGACAGAATATGACTTCCAAAATGTTAAAGAAATGACAGCCTTATTAATAAGGAGTTATCTTAAAAGAAAATGTTTAAAGACCATTTCAGTTGCTAAATGTTTTACATATTAACACTTAGAATGTGAATCGTGAATGTTCTGACAGAAACACACAGCAGGTATAAATGCATGTTGGATGCAAACTTTGAAACCTTGAGAGAGTTTTCTTTCTTTCTTTCTCTCTGCAGCAGCACTAACCTCTCAGCTGCTTCTCAGTGTGTGTCATGAAATCAGTGCGTCTCATCATGTGCTGCGTTGCTCAATGTTGGACTAATGTGACCCAATCAGAGCTGCCGTCCGTGCACTTCGGCACAAACGCTCTCACATGCTTGGCACCGATTTATAGATGTCTGAGACGAAGGACTCAGACATGAGACAAACTTTTAATTACTTGATCGGCGGGAATAATCTCAGTTTGAATCATATTCATTTATTTATTTATTTTTATCTGCCCCGTTTCCCAGTGATGCAGCTTTAAGGCTGTGTCATTGGCTAGCGTCACATGTGTATCATATTTCATTACATTAAATTTATAGTCCCTAATGCTGACCATTGATGTTTTCCCCATAATCCAGTAACCTCGGGGCTCTTCTAAATAACAGTTGTTTCAGAAAGTGTGTTTAAAAAAAATAAAAGGACCTGTTTTCACAGGTTTCTCCGTCCATTCACTGCCATCTTATAAGAAGCCTGAGTAATCTGATTACAATAGACACCAAGGGAAGAGATTTTATGACCTCTTATCTATTTTGTCATAAATATTTAAGGCAGGGACCATGAACTGTCCTCCTTTTGTGTCTATTGACAGTAGTTTTCACACAGTTTCATCGTAGTGGACTTGGAACAAGGCAGCAGCAGCTGGATGCAGATGCCTGCACAAATTATTATTATTTTTTCCATTTTGCTCCTGTTTTCACTGAAAACTGCTTTGATTTGCATCATTTTGGTGCCTAACAGTAGTTTACGCTCCTCACCATCTAATAATGGACCTGTAGTTGAATATTACGTGATGAATAATATCACAGCGGCTCAATGTCCCCATATTGTGTAACTATGAATCACAGTGAGGCTTCTTGAGCAAACATGTACTTGACAGAAGCAGAGCAGGCGGGACGAGTCCAGGCTGGTCGTTGTCACCAGTGAGCCGTTTCCTTTAAGTGTCTCTGTGCTCCATGACCTCTGTGATGGGTTTATGACGGGTCTTTAGATGAGTGGCCGTGGAGTTTTTGGGATGGAGAAATGAAAATCCTCCAACTGTACATTTTGAACTTTTCAAATCCAGTTTACTGTCAAGTGTTGGTTTTTAAGCAGCTTACTCTGTTCCTCTTAGCGATCACATGACAACGTGATGACAAGACGACTGGACCCTTCTTGCTTCAGCATGTCTTTTCCTAGCTTACACAGTAATTTCCAGAAATGGAAAGAGGGCTCTGAAAAGGTTTTCTTCCTCTATCCTGTGAGCTGACTGCATGTAAAAAGGAAGACTTGGTGATTGATGAGTAGGACATTGATGATACATCCTTTTTTAAAAATTTTATTTCAAGCAGATTAGTGGTTTCTGGTATAACTTCATTTAAAGATGTCTAATCAGAAAAAGAAAAATCAGGTCTGTCATAATTAGAAACATATTAACAAACTTAGTGTCGTCTTTCTTTATAGGTTTGATTCTCAGGTGAGCTTTTGTGCTCAAGTATCTTTAGATAAAACTAAGGAAAAACACCAACATTGATAGACAGAGAAAAGGAAAAAAATATATTGTTAAAGTACTTTGTGAGCTCAGATGAGGTTAAAATGTTCTATTTAAGTGTGGACAAAAAACAACTAGATTTAAACTTCTAAAAGTGGTCAGTTGTATTTGAATCAAAAACTGAGCTATTGAGAAGACGGGAAGCAAATATTTACCGCTTTTTCTCTGTTATTTATGGGGATAAACTTAATATTTTATGGTTAGAGACACACAAAGGAACTTTTATACGTTTTAACTTCAGAGGTTTCCTCTATGTGGTTAAGTCACTTTTCTGCCTCTTTTTCTGTCACTCTCTCTCTTTTTTTTTTTTTCTTTCAATCGTTACTTTCTTCAGTCTCTGAGTCGCCTTTGCTGTGATGTCCACCGGAGCTCTGTGAGCTGGTTTTCATCGCTGTAGATGTGAAATGGCGTTAGAAAGTGTTACTACCACTACCATAAATCTGCAGTTTACTTCTGGGCTGTCCTCACCCCCAGACAGAGCAAAGGATTGTGGGTGTTTAAATAATGCAGACGGGGGAGTAGATGGCGACCAACTTCACCAGAGGACGAAGCACCAAAAACGACAAAGAACAAAGAAGTGAGAAACGAAGAGAGTAGCTGCACTGAACGATCTTCCTTTCGTCCTCCGTGACTTGTGCGTTTTTCACAGCTCGTTTCACGGGTCGTCAGCAGAACACAAACGCCACCAAGAGTCGGCCGGAGCTCAGATTTGACTACATATTTAAAGCGATGTGCATAAACATGTAGACATGCAGCTGCACCATGTCGACTGTTGATAGGATACAGTTGTAGGAGAATATGTGTCGAGGTTTCCACGTTGGTTTTTCTCACTGCTGAAATCAATTTCTAAAACAAAACCAATCTAAAACACACACAGGACAGCAGGACAGCATTTCTTCAGTCGCCTCTGCTTCTTGTCGAGACGCCGCTGCTGTGACATTTAGTATCATCCCACCTTTGTCATCAATTAAAATATACCACTGTTAACAATCGGTGGTGATAGTGAAATGAAATGCCTACCACCCAAACCAATATGTACTGGGAGATGAAATGGAAGGGGAAAAAAAAGAAGTATTTCTCACAATTAATGGACAACCCAAGTGCATTACAGAGAAATGTCTCCAGGAGCGTTTTATTCACACACAATGTTCTCATTCATGAATCCTGCATATTTCAGCAACAAAGCTCGTTTCTGTTTTCAGACTGCTGACTGTCTTGAACAAAAACTCCCTGCTGTCCTCCTGCTTTGCTGCGACTTTGAAATAGTTTTTAGAGTTCATTTTGTTCTTATTTAAAAATGAAAACATTTTTAAGGTGTAATAAAAGGGGTTTAAAAGAGAGAAAAAAGAACAAAACAACTAAGAATACACATGGATCCTGCTCCTTCCTGCTTATTGACCAATAGTAGAGGAGCTGGCCCAAGAAGGGCAGCCCTCCTCATTTGCATAATGAGGCAGAAATGCATACGGTAAATGAAAAAGAGGAGACGAGGGAATGTAAAAACAACAGATGCTTGTATAAGGTATAGGAAAAACAAATATATATATATTTATATATTTTGATGAAAGTGCATGTATAAGGAAGAGGAAAAACAAAAAATATATATTTCTGCTTTTGTTTTTAATTATGTTAGTTTTGGTCCTCCATACTGGCGTACACTACGCTGTCTTTGCCTTATATATGTCTGCATTTTTGTTTGCGTCATTCTGCAATTCCACCACAAACCACTAGGGCGGCAGTGTGGGCTATTTTTCTGCAGCACTATCGAGTTTCCTTTAGTCAACCTCCTATATGTAGCTCATACTTGGTAATGGAGCAAATACAGTATTTGATTTTTTTTTCTGGAGGCGATAGATATTGAATACCAGTCGTTTTTACAGACATTACAGAAAACGATCGTTCTTCCTGACTTGAAAACAATGATGGAAAAAATGGCGGCAGGAAATCCCAAAACAAAGAAGAACAACTCCCGATCATGTTTCTTGCCACGTCAACGTGACACGTAGTTACAGTTGGAGAGACGTGCTCCTACACTGCAGCCTACACCTGCGCCGTAGATACCACATAGCTTTGATGGAGAAGCATAAATGAGCCCTGAATCAGGCATTGAGAACAAACTAAGAAGTGAGTGTGCATGCCTACATCCTCCATTCTAAAGGGGTTCAGTTTTGTTGGTCCAAACTGGAGCACAAACTAAAACTGGGTCTCTGGATACTGGCTATCATGGTGCACTGAGGTTTCTAACAAATCTCAAAGCCCACATTCATCACTGTTGTTGGATGGTGTTTATAGTCAGCCCGCAGACTGAAACACTGGCATATTTGAATTTTATGAATCTATTCTTGGTCTGCTCCCTTTTTATCTGTAGACCAACATCTGCAGAAACCTTACAGCCCGACACATCCTTCTGTCCCAAAATATATTTTCATTGTCTGTTCCAAAGGTGTGGACAGAATTATTATTATTATTTTTTTTAACGTTTTTATGTTTGTCCCTGCCGTTGTGTTTCAGATGCTGTCTCTTGGTCAGACGCTTGCCTCTTGCCTCTTGCCTCTTGTAAAAGAGATTTTAAATCTTAATGTGCTGCTCCCGGTTAAATAAAGATTTGATTGGATCGATTGGGTCAGAAACTCTGATTAAAAACTCACTGGATTAATGTAGATATGAAAAGTTTCACATTTTAAATTAAAAATGGTGGCGTTTGTTTCTGTTTTCGTTTCTTATGTGAGTTTCAGGTTCAGTTAAGTTTGACATACAGCTGACCTCTTTTTGTCCTCTTAGGCCGGGAGCAGTTCCACGGTTTGGGCTCCATGTACTGCCGGGGCGCAGCTGCTGTCATCCTCACCTATGACGTCACCAACAGGCAGAGCCTCTCTGAGCTGGAGGAGCGCTTCCTGTCCCTGACTGACACGGCGAACCACGACTGCATCTATGCCCTGGTGGGCAACAAGGCGGACCTCACAGATCCTACAGCCCAACTCTTCCAGAGCTCAGACGGACTCGCTGAGGACCAGACTGAGCGCGAGGAGACCAGGACAGAACCACAGGTGTTGTCTGCTTGCCCCACACCCCCGGCCTCCCCCGCCTCCCTCTCCGGTTTGGTGCTTCGCCAGCAGGTGTCTCGAGAGGACGCCATGTCTCTTTATGGAAGAATACTGCGGTATAAAAACCAGGACGAAAAGAACAGCCTTCCTGCAGAAAAGATGTGCTTCGAGACAAGTGCCAAGACCGGCTACAACGTGGATGCCCTTTTTGAGACGCTGTTTGATTTGGTGCTGCCTTCCATCCTGAGGAAGAGGCACGAAGACCAGGAGTCGCCGACGGTGGATCTGGAGGACTGCAGAGGCGTTGGCAGCAAACGGGCCAAATCTTCCTGCTGTTAGGCATCTGAGAGAAGCCGAGAAGCCTCCACCAGAGGACTTTATTTTTAATAATCAGCAGGTTGGTCTGAAAGCCGAACGTATACTGTGATGTACCACTGTTTCTGTCCCCACTTACCCCCAAAAGCAAGTATACGCACACACGTTACCAATGCTGTGAAAAACATCAAGATTAAGTGTTTTCATATGTCCTGGAGTCCTTTAATGACTGAAACTGCACTTCTGTATCCCAAAGATGTCTGTGGGCAGATAACACTAAAAAAAAAACAAAAAAAAACAAACCCAAATCACTGATGTTTCTAAATATTTTCCTGATTTCACTCATTTAACTGCCCTAAGTGTTATCTGGGTGACACCTTCTAATCTTTTATTCTAGAAGTCTAATCACATTTCACTTTACTACTCTGCCTCTGGCGGTGATAATGATCTTTATATTTTATTGAAACTTTTCAATATCACTACTTTTAAGTATGTTGTTGTAATAAAGATTTTTATTTTGCAGCCTGACTACTCTGTCACATTTATGAACTTACAACAGACACAAAGGTAAAATGAAAAACAACAAAAAAACTTTCATCTTTTCAGTCCAATTGAATCATGTTATGAAAATGACAAGAATATTCCAATTAAATGAGATCATGGCAATATTTTTCTGGTCTAATCAATCTGTTTATTTGCAGTTATTTCAAGGTAAAACAGAGCGTTTGGCCTACTTTTGTTTGCCCAGAATCAGTGAATGGAGCAAAGACCGCCCGCAATCAGACCTCTGATCCTGAGTGTTTACATTCTGTCCTGCTGGCAGCTCAATAATTAAATTAGTAGCTGAAAATGAGTGAGACGTGGCTAACGTTAGATAAGATATACATTTCAAACTCCTAAGGAAGGGAACAAGTTTAACTCAGATGGTACGAACAGAATCAGTGCATTGTGTGAACACATTGAAAAAAGTAAAAGACATCTGAGCAGTAGTTGATAAATGCATAAAAATAAAAACATTTTACTGTAATTTTATAAAAAATAGGCTTTGAAAGAGCAATGGAAACAAAGCAGGATAATAATAAACCTCTGACACTTTCAGCTGGCAGAAAAGCGGTGTTAGTGGCCTTTGTGGCAGGTTGTGGTGCCTAAACTGTGGTGTCAATTTAGTTTTCTGAATCAAAACCCAAATTTGTAACGAAGAAATCCAACTGTAACTGAGAGTTCATTCATCTATCTCAGTTTTATGTATGTATGTATGTATGTATATATATATATATATTTTACATATATTATATTATACTTTTTTTTTTCACTATCAAGGAGGAGGGACTTAGCTGAGATCTGGTAGCTCATTGGCTGCTGAATATCATGATAATCTCATGCTGGTGCATCTATTTCAGCTGTTATTATCTTATTGTATTCATATTCTGAAATGTCCCCAGAAAAGTTCATGGTTAACACTTTTCTAGAACAGTTCCTGCAAATTTCATGTATTTCTCCTTCTCTGACTGCCTCTCTCTGGGAGGAGCTGTCTGCTGAGGACGGGTCTGTTTATGAGTGTTTTTGGACGAGGAAGGACTGAGGGCAGCCCCCGATGCTTGTTGAGAGCAGTAATGGTACGTGCTTTCACGTCAGCCCCAAAAGTCCTTAACAACAACAGAAAAAGTCGCTAAGTTGGCAACAACTGTTCTGAGGATTCAGCAGCCAATCAGCTACTAGATCTTAGCTATGTCCCGCCTCCTCTGCTGTTGATCGATGTGGTGCTGATTTGACCCCTTATATCACATTTGTAACCACATAAAGAAAAAGCACAGCTGAAAAAGACATTTTGAAAATGGATGTTTTTAGAACTGATTGCGAGAAAAGAAAAGTGGAACTGAGGAAGATGATTGAATTCTCTATTACACATTTAGATTTCTTGGTTACAGATTCTGGATTTTGGGTTTTAATTCGCAATACATTAGGCTCCGAATTGTAAACCACATCATAAACCACAAAAAAAGAAAGAAAAAGCGGCTAAACTGAAGCAGTGCTTATATAGATATGTGCATCTTTGGTTCAGCTGTAGTTTATGGTCTCTGATGGTTACTAAATGTGTCATAACAATTGAGGTAATAAGTTAAAAAAAAAAAAAAAAAGAAAGCACCAAACCACATTTAAGACAAACATTAGTTTTCCCATAATGCCGTTGTTCTCATTATAGGCTCATCATCTTCCTTCCACCTGCGACGCCACTCAAAGCATCGCACAGTCTGTGCACATCTGAGCTCTGCGGCTCGCAGACAAAAGTTTCCCACCGACATTGATGTAGTTGAGAATTTCAGGCGGAAACGTTTCATTTTTGTCAACGTCGCTGTGGAGTCTCTCACAAGTTCTTCATGCAGACCTGGCAGCGGCTGATGCGCGATAGGAGTTGACCTGCTTTGAGCGTCTCTGCTGCCGGTTCGCTGTGGAACGACTGATCTAAGGAGGTCAGCCAGAAGCTGTGCTTGTTTGCAAAGTAGTGGCATGTGCCTTTGGCGCCGTTGCACTCGATGAATGGCGTCGTGCGGAAGTCCTCCAAGCAGGAGCCAGGCGACGACAAGGACTGGCCTCCGCCTTCGCTTCCCGCTGCTGTGTGCTGCAGGCGGGAAGGTGAGAGGGGAGTCAGTTATTTATTCCACCATCAAATGTAGCAGCCTTTTGTTACATTTACATTTATTCAGATTTATAAAAGAAAAACAAAACAAAAAAAAAAACGAGTAGCTTTTTTACAACACAAAGTTGGAATGCTCAAAAGTCACAAAGTTTACAACAAATATTTGCTTTTACAGCAAAGTTGCAGTGTTGCGAAAATGGACATTCTATGACAAAAAGCTGCAAATATAAAAAGTTTCAATGTTGCTTTTGCAAAATTTGTAGCTTTGTAACAAAATGTGAATATAAGAACAAAGTTGCAAAGTTGTCATACATACCAATTTTGCAACAATGACTGTCAAAAGTAAAAAAAAACAAAAAACAAAAAAAAACTTTCTTGCAAAAAGTTGCAGTGATTCAAAATTTGTCAATTTATAACAAGAAAGTAAAGTGAAGTGCAATTCTACCAATGCTGAATGTTATCACAAAAGTTGAGAATCTTTACAAAGTTGACATTTTTCTACATTTCAAGATTCTTTAAGACAAAAAAATTTTGATGTCAAATTTGTGATTGCAGTATTGCGAAATTTGTTATTACATGAAAAAATTGTGATTTTATGTCAAAATGTTGTGATGCTACAAAGATCCATATTTTTTGACTAACAGTTATTAATATTTACTTAAAAAGTTGAAATTTATGATAAATGAAATAAAAATTTATGAAGTTATACAAAATTAGAAGTTTTGTGGCAGTTGTAATTTTATGAAAAAACAATTGAAATTTTGTAAAACTTGATTTTACAATAAATGTGGCGACTTGCAGAACTTTCCAACTTTATGATAATGTAAAAAGAGATTTGATTTGTTTAACAATCTGATGCATCATTTCTCTTGGCCTGACCTGCCCACCTCTGAAGGCAACAATAGTACTGATCAATATACAGTACAAAAGTATTGTGCACATCTTTGTATCATGACTCCATAGTCAGAGTCTTGATGCTAAACTGGCCTGACTGCAGGTCAGACTGGTGACCAGCACGCTTTGATTGGAAAGCTACAGGAAGTCCACCAGTTGATCTCAGTTTTCAGTGCACATTTCTCTGTCTCCACAATGCCAGTAAATAAATCTGTTGTACAGAAAGATTTCAACTCCTTCAAAGCAACAAATGTCCTATAGAAGTGCTGTAATATGCAGACGTGACAGTTTGACCATGTATTTTACTTCTCTGGTGACATGCAAGATATTCAACTATTTAACGCTAATCAAAACTGTCGACAAAGGATTGCATCTTTAAAAAACAAAACCAAAAAAACAATAATTTTACCAAATGGAAGGGAGAAAGTAAAGAAGTAAAACCCAGAAAAAGCAACAAACGCAAGTTTCAGTATATTTCAACAAACAAACCCAACATTTCAAACTGTCACCGACTTGGAGCCAAACTCAGATGTTGATTATGGCAGGATTTCCATGTATTCTTTTGTTGTGGAGGGGATCCCAGAAGTTAATTTTGATGTGTGACTTGTGATATTGGTAGTAAAAGAGCTCCTCACCGTGTCAGGTGGTTATTTTATGAATGAGTTAGCGTCTTTGTTGGTTCTCCATCATCTGACTAGAAGTAGATTAATGAAATTAAGGAAACATGGAGGTGATTTGAAAAGAATCAGTGAGTGCACTCACCATGAGGAAAGAGTAGCCAATCCACAAACTGCGCCAGCCTACAGGGCATTGTGGGATGGTGATGTCCTGACTGTGGACTGCGATGGCAACTGACGGGGCTTCACACACGGAGCAGCGGCTTATGTATGGTTTGATGTCTCCTTCTTCTACAGGCATCATGGGAAGAGGAGCGGTGGTTGACAGCCAGTAGGACTTGTCATTTCTGCTGGCATAGTAACAAATGTCTCCGGGGTTGCAGTACAGGAAGGGCATGGTGCTGAACCGTGGGAGGCAGGAGCCAGCCAAACCTAGAGGGAGCACATAACACAAAAGGGTGTTATGTGTTCAATTTGATTAAGTGGAAATGAGATCATGACACATATAAAGCAAAGGGTTTCAAAGTCAAAGACTGTCCTCCTGGAAGAGCTGGAGGAGTTTGGCTGGGGAGAGAAAGGTCTGGGCCTCTCTGCTGTACAGGCCAACTTCTCCTGTCGGTATAATTTTCCAAGAAAGCATCACTCAGATCTAGACATTCTTAAAATGCATGCAGAACTGTATTAGACTATGAGGCCCTAGGCCTAGAGATCTAGAATTTCGAGAGGATTCTTTCACAGGTGAGGACATGACAAAGATGGTGTCTGCGCTAGAGATCTCTAAGAGATAGTTTTATGAAAGACAGGTCTTTTTTTTTCCCCCTTTAGTCAGTGTCTCTGTGGTATAATTTGGTAGCCTTCGCTGACCTGAATTACAAAAACAACATTGGTTCTAAGCATAAAGGTCAACAGACCAGCTGTTGTAGCCAGGTGATTCAGAAGGCTTGTGATGCCACAGTCAACAAAAATGAAGAATGAGTCAGCAGATAAGAGGTGTGTTTAAGGACTCTTAAGGCAGGGGAAGTGGTTAACCTACTATGTTGTATCCTAAAACAGCTCACTCTCAGAAAGAGCCACACAGCGTCTTGCTGCTTGTGTAGAGAACTGTATGCCAACAAAAACTTCCAACCTTCTCATCTTACTTTTCAGGACTTAAACATTTCTCTCAGTACTTCATGTCATCACGATGAGCAGATAACTTATGTAATCTTCCTGTTCAACACGTTACATTCCCTGGATTAAAGTCCTATTATGGCCTCTTAGAGGTTTTAATTGGAGGTTTAGAGAATAGAATAGACTCATTATTGCCATTGCGTGATACAATGAAACTTTGGATGCCCTCCAATAGGTGCCTCTAAACCAGTACACACACAGTCACCATCAAACAGGAAAGTAAACACAGAATAAAAACTCATGGTGCACAATATGTTTGGACATGCTAACACACTGATGCGCAGTTTCTAGTTTACAGACTTACCAAGGTCCTGATTGTGGGCCTTTTCCTGTCCCTCGAAGTACAGCAGGCTGTAGCCGTCCCACAGTTTAGACATACCCACGGGACACATGGGCGTCTGGTCTGACTGGCTGTGCTTCACCAGCAAGTAGCCCACGCTGACGCTGCGACCAGGCATACCAGGTAACCCAGGGATACCGGGGCTGCCACGGTAACCTGGTCAGAAATGAGGGGTTGATGCCACTGTCTGGTGAACTTTCAGTGACTCTACTGCTAATAGTTACACAAGTATGTGTTATAGCCCTGTATTATTATACATATTATTATCATTATTATCATTATTATTATTATTTTTAATTTTCAGTCCTGGTAAAACACATTTGTAAAAATAAGTTTATGGTGCAAAGATATATTTTTTGTTCACCTCTTTTAAAAAGAAAAAAAATATCAATAGAATTGGTATTAGAGTTGGTATATAACTTTCACCAAAAATACAGCAACAGTCAAAACCTACTTTGTAAACATTTCCCTGCTTAAACCTTCACCTAATCTAAATCTCTTAATCCAGGCTTCTTAACCTAATCCCAAACTGCCCCACTGAATCAGACGCACCTTCCAAGCCCTGCAGACCAGCGTGGCCCAGTTGTCCAGGCTCGCCACGGAACCCGGGCGTTCCTGGGGTGCCGCTAATCCCAGGCATGCCTTTCTGCCCATAGGGTCCTATGAAACCTGTGCAGTAAAGCAATTTATGTTTTACTGAGCTGTAAATGTTGCTTATGCATAGAAACTGTCTCATGTTTGGACTCAGAATGAATGGACAAGTGTGTCCAAACTTTTAAGTATTTTCAATAGGAAATCTTTTCATAAGATAATTAACCTTGATCTCCAGGTGGGCCTTGAGGTCCTGACTCCCCTGAAATTCCCCTTAATCCTTGCATACCCTGAGGCCCTGGCAGACCTCTCTCTCCTGGAACTCTGACAGGAATTGGCAGAGGACCCTGAGTGCCTTGAGGTCCGGGAAAACCTGCAGAATGGACATAATATTTAATGAAAATAAAATAAAATAAACATTTGTTTATGCTACGTCTTTGGAAGAACACTGATGACTTAACAACTGACCTGGGATTCCAGTGTTTCCTTTTGGACCCTTTGGTCCCCTCTCTCCTTTGCTACCAATCACACCAGGAACTCCCATCAGCCCTTGCTCTCCTTTCACTCCTGCGGGGAAAATCATACATCAGAAGTTCGTCAGAGTTCAGAACAGCTGATGTAGCTTTAATGTGCCAATTTAAAAAGAAAAAAAAAAAAAAAAGCTAAATAAATATTTTCAAAGAGATTTTATTGTGGAACAAATTTTGAAATTTTATCTTGAAATTAATTTCCTTCTTCATAAGTTTGTTTTCTTGGGCAGTTTTCCTTTCAAATCCATGACTTAACCACAACACTGTTGAGGGAATTAGCTTAACTTGAGATACTGCCATCCAGTGGGGAGATGGCATCATGGTGCAAGATGTTCTGTGGGACATGTTGGTATGGTCCATGTATACGTAATTCTCTCTACATGTTCTCACAATGTGGATTTGCTGAAAGTTTGAGGCTTCAGTGGAGTTGTGATATTGGGTCATAGGCTTGTAAATATGTCTCACTGGTTCAATATTTCTAAAATCCACCCAGGTGACTAATAACATTAGAGAATGAAAACAAGATAAAGATACAAAGATAAAATGCACTGATGATTTGACATTTAAATTATTTACAAAACACTGTATTCTGCTTTCATTAATATTTAAACAGCATCCAAAGTTTAAAATATGGGATATTATTATTTGGAAATGGAAAAATGTGTTTATCATCCATTTTTGCACATAATGAGTGAGCACAACTCATTGTTTGTAATCATGCCCAAAAAGTTCCTTGTTTCCTAAGCATCTTCCAGGGAGAGATTGTATTCTGATAAATTGTCAAAAATAAACTCTGTCACTGGACATTTGTACTTGTATATCACTGCTCCTGCTCATAAACACAGTTTCATATGCATGTTTTTGAGAGCCAACCGTTGGGACCACTCCCAGGTGCGGTGAGGTGGTGATCATGCTGAATATTCAATTTTATCTATGACATCAGTTACAATACAAGTTGTCTGTGGATGCTTCACAGATACCCCTGAGCAACGATGGTAAGCCAAACAATTTATAGTTATTTTTTTCAAATGACAACACTTTAGGATGTAAGTCCGTACCTTTCTTCCCAGAGATGCCATCAGGCCCCCTGTATCCAGCTGGACCTGTATCTCCGCTGAATCCTTTTCTACCAGGTAATCCAGGAAATCCATTAATTCCTGGTACTCCCTTTTCACCCGGGATAGCATCCAAACCAGGAAGTCCTCTGGGTCCAGGTGAACCTTAGAAACAAATCAGTCATGATTAAGTAATTCATTTAAACTGGATGAGAATAATTCTTTTTTTTTTTTTAGAAAAAATGTAAAATAGGCAGAGATAAAGTACAGCGGTTTTCTGTCGGTCATAAAGTCAGTGGTTCGATCGATGGCCTTTCCAGTCCATCGATGTGCTGAAATGTCCTTTGTTAAGTCACTGAAACTGTTTCTGGTGAACTCAAGTGTGTGTATGATAGTAAAAAAAAAAAGATTAAGAATAGATAGATTAGAGAATAGATTAAGAAAGTGAATTTGTGTGTACCGGTAATTATGTCAGATAACTTTAATTTCTAAATTTCACTTTTATTAACTAGCATCTTGCACTGGTTTTGTTTCTTTCCTAGCTCCATATTCAAATCAGTAATGTCTGCTTCACACGAGTTTTCCTATCATTTCACATGTTATCCTGAGTGCTCTGTTGAACAGATCTGGAGGCCGGGTGTAGTTGTCTGGTGACTGAGTCATTGTCAGATCATTTAGTGTGAACAAACCAACGTCAACACTCCCAGTTTTGTCAAATGCACAGCACATCAAAGTGCCAACTTTGAAGGTCGTGTAGTCTGAAGACACCTTTACTCTGGTTGAGACATACAATCTAAATTTACTTCTATATATTTATTTTAGATTTGTTATGATTTGTTTCATATATTTATACACTATACGGGCAGATTTTATTCATTCTGTATTTGCTTAGGTTGTATTGACTAAATCTGCACTGACTATCTGCATAAAACAAAAAACTCTAAAGTCAATCTAAAACAGGGATATAAAGCAAAGCAATAAAAAAAGCAAAACTATAAAAACAATAAAATAAATCAAATCAATGTCTCATGCTGGATCAAAAGCCAGTGAGTAAAAGTAGGTTTTTAGATGTGTTTTAAAACAAAGAAGAGGCCTGTCTGATGCAGACTGTTCCACATTTTAGAGGTAGCAACTGAAAACGCTCTGTCGCTACAGTTAGGAGCAGCTCATCAGCTGACCCGAGGGACCGAGTAGGAACGTATGGCTGAAGCAGCTCTGAGCCACTCACTGGAGCCACTGAGACCAAAAACCACCACTTCCTTTTTATCGTTAAAATAAAATAAAAAAATGGCCAAAAGGGCCATCCAGGGTTTAATATCATTGAGACACTCAAGTAGTGGTTGTCACTGAAAAGGCATCCTTTTGTTTCAAATCACAGAATTTGGCTGAATGAAATGAAAGGAGATACCAGATGCTTCCTGAGAATAGAGCCCAGAGAAAGTGAATACACTAAGAAAAGCAGAGGCCCTTAGATTGAGCCCTGTGGAACTCAGGGCGGAGGAGGACTCAGATTCAGAAATGTTTATGCTTATGGTTCTATCTGACAGATAGGACCTCTACCAGTCCAGAACAGAACAACAAATGCCCACTAGATGGTGTAAATGATATAATAAAATGTTGTCGTCCACAGTATCTCAGGCTGCGGAGGGGCTGAAGACTTAATGTGATCAACCACACTCTCTGACACTGACATAGTCAAGGGCTGAAACTGATAAGAAACAGCAGAACAAAGGACAGGAACAGAGAGGTCAGAGGCAGGAGCTGTCATGAAAACCTTTGTGGTGGAAACTTTATAAATAAAAAAATTCAGAAAATGATTACATAACTCAAAGGAGGGTTCCAAGTTGGTGGTTTGAATCAATGGAAAATCAGTGGTTTTTAATATTACACATGGGTCATGACAACTGGCTAAAATAATGATTGACAGGTGCTCTCTTTTGGTCACTTTAACAGTGTTCTGGTAATGACGCCAACAGTCCTTTAAAATATTAAAAGACACCTGCAGCTTGTCCTTTTTCCTCCTGCGTTCAGCTTTGTGGCATTCCCATCTGAGTGCACAAGTTCTGTCATTAAACCACAGATCAGGTTTAGTCTTAAAATGCTTGAGTTTTAATGGAGCTACAGAGTCCAGAATGGTTTGCCAGGAGGCGTGAACTGAGAACTGACCAGCAGTGGAAGCGTTAAACAGACACAGATTGTACCAAGTTCAAAGAGTCAATTAGCCTACCAACATTTGACAAAAGCAACTGCAAACCATTTAAAGTTTATGGAGATAGAGGAAGAAGACGCACACAATGCATACGTGTGAATCCACTGTCAGCACAGTATCATCTGTAGCTCATGCCAACACAGCAGCTCTTTGTTCCCTCATGTGGTCAGATGTGGTACTGCTACATAGAGTGGCTTTTAAATCTTTTCACCTTGGAATCCTATGTATCCTGGTAAACCAGGATCTCCTCTGTGTCCTGGTGTGTCTGCTGCCCCATCTGGTCCAACAAGGCCACGGAATCCTGGCAATCCAGGCCCGCCATAGTCACCTGAACAAAGGCAATATAGGACTTTGTTAAGCTTTCCAATAAACAGCATTAGAATACAAACTGTGTTTCTGTGCACTATTATTATTAGATTTTGAAATTTTGTAAAATTGAGGCCCTGTTATTAGTTAAGAGCAGAGTCTTACCTCCAGGTCCCTGGAGGCCTTTCAAACCAGGAGTTCCTGGACCACCAGGCACACTGTTGGGGATACCACTCTCTCCTTTCTGTCCTTTAAGACCCGGGTCCCCAGCTGGTCCAGCAAAGTCAAGACCTGATGCAAACATCACCAGAAAGCATGGTCTTCATATAGGTCCTTAGTTTACTGAAAGCTATTCAGTGTTTTTGACTCAATTTCTTGCTGTCTAATCTCTGCAAATATACTTGAAATAAGAAACATACCTCTATAGGATTAAGAATTTATGCAATAAAACACATTTAAATGTAATGTCTTTATCAGTAATAATAAAATCTCACTGGAGAACCAGTAAAAGGAAAGAAAAGCACATAAAAGTTATGAAAAAGCAAAAGTCTGTTACCTGGTGGTCCCGGGATGCCCTTTTGTCCCTTCAGTCCATGTAATCCATAGAGACCCTTCTGGCCAGGGTAACCTGCATAGATTTACTTACTCAGTTATGGGGGATTTGGTATAAAACATGATTTTTTTGCTGGCCTATAAGGAACGAGAGAACACGTTACCTTTACTTCCTTGGAAGCCAGGAAATCCTGGAAGTCCATCTTGTCCAGGAGATCCAGGAAAGCCCTTCTGACCTTGATTACCAGGAACGCCTTTCTCTCCATCAAAGCCTTCAAAAATAATCAGAAAAACATGAATAAGATGTAAATTTGCTTATATGTATAATTTAGGAGGTGAAAAGTAGTCTCTTACCTGAGTATCCTTGTATTCCTGGATCACCAAACCCTCCCTTTATCCCTTCAATACCGTCAAAACCAGGAATACCTCTGTCTCCAAATGTTCCATTTATTCCTTTCTGACCTGTTAGACATATGTCAAACTTTTCATATCAGCCAGAAACATTTTACATTTGACAAAATCAAAAGTAGGGAAAAAAAAACAAGAGCTGGGTGAGGTCTAGCTTGTACCTGGACCTCCTTGAAATCCCTCCTCTCCTCTCAGTCCTGGAACTCCTGGAAGGTCTACACGTAGGCCTGCGTCACCTGTGAACACGGGAAATATCGTTGTTACTTTTATGATATGATTAGTATCTAATGCCAGTCTATCTGAGGTTTAATTTAAGCTTTTACCTTTGCCTCCCTTCCTGCCTTGTTCGCCACTTGCACCGTAGGCCCCAGGACTTCCTTTGGTCCCCTGAAACAGATCAGTGCAAAGAATACAGAATAATTTAGTGCATGGTTCATTTATCACATGCAAAGAAATGCTAAAATTGTATCAAAATGACACTAAAGAAAAATAAGAAAGAATAATTAAAAGCAGGGGTGTTCAAATCTAGTCCTCGAGGCCCACTGTCCTGCATGTCTGAGATGTTTCCCTGCTTCAGCACACCTGATTCAAATGAATGAAGGTATCATATCAAGGTATGCACAAGTCTGTTAATGACCCAACAGCAGCCACTGAGCACAAGAGTTGAACACCTCTGATCTAGAGTAACTTTTGATTGTAAAACAGAGCCAATGTTCCAACATGTCTGTAATCACCATGAGCACATTGTCATACTGTCAACACCTTTACCTTAATAAAAAGCTGTGTGACACCTTGCCAGGATGTGGTCTAGTGAGCCATTCTTCCCACATAGTCTGTATGCTTGGTCTTTCCTGAGGCCTCACTTTCCCAGGTTTGTCGGAGATGGAAGTGTAACATACACTACCCTCAAGACGAAACCTATATGGACAGACTCCAGCCTTCACAGACCAGCCTATGAGAATCTCATTTTTGGGAGATTCCATTTGGTCCACACTCCTTAGGTTTCTACCTCAACAGTTTTTTTTTTTTGCATGTCTTCCGCTTACTGTTGGACCAAATATGTCTTCTCCTCTGCATTTGCCTTCCTCCACTGGTGGAAATGAGCAGTTCCCAGCTCCTGCTGTACCATGCAGAAGTTGCAGATGATGCCTTTCAGCTTTCAGCTGGTCTTACAGTGGTTTCCACTGCCCACTTGTGATCAGACCATGTTGTTGCTCCAGCACAGCTGATCAGCTAATGTAGCTACCCCTTTTAGGCTAGTATTAGGTTTGAGTTCAGATCAAGTTTTACCATGCCACAGTTGACTTAACTACTTCTTCAAACTTAGCTCTGCTCACCTTGTTGCCATGCATTCCTTCAAACCCTACGATGCCCCTGTTTCCAGTTGGTCCTGGCATTCCTTTGATCCCTGGTAACCCCTGTGCACCTGGATCTCCATGCTGACCTTTTTCATCGCTGGGGTCTCCCGGAAGACCATCAAAACCTCCAAAGCCTGGTAGACCAGGGTCACCTTTAGAACCTACAGAAAACAAAGTTTTTTCACATGATGAAGGGTGAGGAGACAGAGTGATTGTTTGCGATAAGAAATACCTATAATGCATACCTCTTGGCCCAGTAAAACCTTTATTTCCTTCATGTCCAGCGTTTCCCTTGAGTCCCTTCATGTCTTTAATCAACTGACGAGGGATTTTGGGCTTCTCCCCAGGTGGTCCTGTCAAACCACGTTCACCTGACAACCAAAACAGGGACTAGTGCTTTAGTTCCAATCTCATCACAGCAGTGAAACTGATGGTTTACTGAGAGTGTCACCTTTCTCTCCACTTTTTCCTGTCATTCCTTTTGGGCCAGTTTCTCCAGATACTCCAGGTTCTCCTCTGAGGCCAGGTTGGCCCTGTAACCCAATATTACCCTTGACACCTTCAAAGCCTGACATCCCAGAAGACCCTCTTTTTCCTGAAAGTGTAAGTGTCCCAAAAGAGAAATTTTGAATTAAAAAAGTAAAATTTGTGAAACTGACTAAATAGATTACTTAATTGATTTTATTTCTTGGCATTAAATGAATAGACCATATGGAAAACCAACCCTTCATTCCTGGAAGTCCTGGGCGTCCAGGCCGACCTGGCTGTCCTGGATCACCTGATGGGCCATCCGCTCCCTGAGAACCATCATTGCCATAAGAACCTGGCATCCCTTTCAGTCCGATTGGGCCTGGAGCACCTGGGTCTCCTTCGCTGCCCCTCTCTCCTGTGCTTCCTGGAAAGCCAGATGACAGATTACCAGCAGGAACATGGATGAGAACATTTCTGACAGAGCATATCTCTGTGCATGTTTCTCTAACCTGGCAGTCCAGTTGTGCCACGTGGCCCAGGTGATCCTACTGTACCTGGATCACCTGGGAATCCATACTTTCCTGCTGGCCCAGGTTTCCCCTGCTCTCCTTGCAGGCCTAGAGGGCCTTCCTCACCCTTGAACCCAATCATACCTGGCATGCCAACCATTCCTGGAAAAAGTAGTTGAATATAAATAATGGATAAAACTTACTTTGTTCATTGTCAGTGAAAATCTGGGGACACACTGACCTGAATAGCCAGGGGACCCTGGCTCTCCACTGGGACCCTTTTCTCCTTGAAGTCCTGGTAGCCCTGGTTCACCTGTTTGTCCAGCCAATGCTCCAAGTACCTCACCATGAGTACCCTTTTCACCCCTTGCCCCATATCGGCCAGGAAAACCAGGCACACCAGGATTTCCGAGTGAACCTTTGACGCCGGGAACCCCCAAATCTCCACGGGGACCAGAAAAACCTATATTGGAGAGATATTTACATTTTTAGATAAGTTGACCATAGCATTTGATCTCAGGGGCTTCATTATTCATTTGTTTAAGAAGGAAATGTTATTTACAGATTCTCATAATTATAGAGCAGAGCTTTTCTTGTTTCACTTATTTTGGTAGTTTAAAATCAGATTTTAATTAACATGATCTATGTCTTTCCACACACAACCCTATATTTAACCTCACCTTAAAACCAAATACATACACATCACATAAACCTCAGTCATGATTTGATCTACTGTTGAATAAAAACACATAAGAACTGATCCCAGGTAATGGGAATATTCTAGATCTTTTGGACCAGAAAACAGCGGTCCTTAACATCACAACACTTAATACTCTGATAATTGCGCAGACAGTGTTTTTCATCACTCCGTACCTGGTGGTCCAGTCCTGCCACCAAAGCCCTGCTCTCCTTGTTCTCCTTTGTCTCCTTGAGCTCCATGCAAACCCTGTGGTCCTTTGATGCCAGCCAATCCTGTTGGATCACAATTATAATAAGATGGTAAATAAAAACTCTCCTCCCACCCAAAAAAAACCAAACAAAAAATGGGCTAGGTTTAGAACTATTCTTGTTTTGTTATTTTACCTGGAAAACCTGTCGCTCCATCAGGTCCTGGAAGTCCAGGCAGACCTGGAGGTCCTGGAACAGCTTCACAGAGGCCTAAAAAGAGAAAGACAATCTTCAGAGCAACATCAGGGTTGTCAGCTGGAGAGGGTGCTTAAGACCAAGAATTTTACTGAGGGTGATTTTAACTGCTGCCCAGCGTGAACAGTAATCAGAATCTGTCACTATCATTACATTAGCTGTTATTTATATACACCAAATGTCAAATTGTAAACAATAATAAAAAAAAAAAATGAATCAAGTAAACCAATCAAAATAATCCAAAGGCAAAGCACAATAGAGATGTTATAAAGGTAAGCAATAAGATGAAAACGTTAATATACCAGCTACCTGTTACGTCCAACTGTCCTCCATCTCCTTCTGGACTACAGCCACCTTTCAGTTGCAAATGAGGGAGAGTGAAAGAGAGAGGCATTCGGAACAAGAGTTATTCAAAAGCACAAGCATTATCTCAAACAAGCTGAACTGCAGCTGGTTTGAGGGATGCAGCCCCTGAATGAAGAAGACAACAGGAGGAAGAAAAGTAACAAACTAGGAAAGTTTTCTTGTCATGCTTCTTTCATTTTTAATTACAAGCCATGACACTTCATTCCAGTTTTACTGCTTGGAACTGAATGCCATAAGAAGACATTTTCAGAAAGACAAAGTAAAATTACACAGAGTTAAAAGAAGCAAATTCCTGTAAGGAGGAGACATATATAGCTCAAAATCAGAATAAATAACAGCAAGAAAGGAGGCAGTCAGCTGCTTCTCACCTGGACTTCCAGGTGTTCCTGGAATTCCGTCATAGCCCCTGATGCCATCATCTCCAGGTAAACCAGGGTATCCTTTAAGGCCCACCAGGTCTTGTCCTGATTCTCCCTTAAATCCAGCTGGACCAGGTTGACCACGGGCCCCAGGAAAACCTTTGTCTCCACGCTCTCCCCAGGGCCCTTCTCCCTTTTAATTTAAACCAGCACAATTGATACAATGAGTTTATTTGTCCCCCAGAGGGAAATCTGGTGTGCAATAGATCTAACTTGGCTTTTCCATGTACCAATATAACATAAAAACACTCAATATACACGTGCACACACAGAATATTTCGGTGCATTGAATTCTCCTGGAATAATAGATAGTTTGGACAAATTCTTTAAAACCAGGAGGGCGAGAGCCCCACAGATGGCAACAGTATACAGAGATAAGTGGATGCCTCTCATGTTGGATTTACTAGCAATGAAATATGAGAAATTTAAGAAGAGACTATTACTAAAAATACACATTAAAGAGAAAACGTTATGAGTGAAGCAGATAAACTGATCAAAGTAATAAGCAAACTGAACAGATGGACTCACCCTATGACCAGGGGAACCAGGTAGACCATGAAGACCACTTGGGCCTGGAGCACCCGTCCCACCTGGGGCACCGTCTGTTCCTGGATCTCCAGAGTCACCAGGAGACCCTGTCAGAATAAAAAATACATGCATGTTCACAATCGTGCATAACTAACTACTCAAGACAAAATATGCATGCACTCCACAGCAGTTATGTGTCTCTGGGGACCACTGGTGCAGATATGAAATGAGATAAACCACATGAATTCTGCACCTTTCTCTGTAGCAACACTTGTGTCCCCTTTTCGACCTTTTGGGCCTGGAAGACCTGCAAACCCAGGGGGTCCCTACAAAACAACATGAGATGAGACGACAGGAAAATGTTGAATGAATTCCTATTTATACTGTTTATTCTTTGGGTTTTCCTTACAGGGAGCCCGTCCTTTCCTGATGTACCCAGGTCTCCTGGATCACCCTCATGACCAAGCTCTCCAGTCATCCCGGCATCACCGGGTTCACCAGCAGGCCCAGGTAAACCACGTTTGGAATTTCTAACACTGCACTCACAATCTCCATGATCACCTAAACATACACAGCATAAGGTGTTGGTAAGAATTTACGAACAAAAACTTTTTTTGAATAAAAGAGGGAAGGAAAATGCATTTTCTGTGCTTTCTGAAAGCACCTTTTGGTCCCTTGAAGCCTGCATTGCCAGGCCTTCCCCTTCCTCCTGGAGCTCCCTTGAAGTAGTCTCCCCCTAGATACAAATACATGTTTAATAAATAGATGGAGACAGAGTAAATACTAAAAGTAGTCTTTCCAGCCATACATGAACTCACATGTTCCTTTGGGCCCAGGGGGGCCTCTGTCCCCCGGACGTCCATCAACTCCTGGTGGTCCTTCGCTGAAGGCAGGCCATCCTGGTTCTCCTTGTTGGCCTTTCTCTCCTTGCTGTCCTTGGAAACCAAATGGACCAAAGAGCTCCCATACTGACAAATAAAAAGGAATTAAAAGGCGATATGAAAACTGATTCTGAGTTTATTTTTCCTTCAGAAGCCCATTATGTCTGACCATTGTAAGAACTGGAACATCGTAGTGTAAAAAAAGTCTGAATGTAATTCAGCTTATAGAGACGCAAAAACAAACTTGAGGTTAAAAAAACAAAACATGCTGAATACAGAGCTGTCATTTGTGTCAGCGAGTGCAATATTTCCCATTTAACTTAAATATTTATGGGGAACATAATTTTGGGAAACTGTATCATATCTCAAAAATTATATCACTTTCAAGTTCACAACAAATATTGTTTCATCTAATGACTAATCAAAAACAAACACTCAAACAAAAATGTAGTCCACAAGGTAAAAATCTCATATAACAAAACTGTGATCACTGATTACTTTCAAAACCAGGGATCATTGAAACAACACAGTAATACCTGCTTAACTGCATGAGCATTGTAATTCAATGACTAAAATACCTTCAAATAACTGTTTGAGTTTCATTCCTATGGACTGTATGTGTTTATGTCACCATAGCTGACAAAAATAGAAGATAAACTGAAATATCTGAAATATATATATAGTAAGAATAATAATGCATCTACATTTCCAAAGTAGTGCTGTGATAGATCTGTGCTTGATACGGTTAATCACAACATTCTTTTACAGATGCTTAAACATGCTATTAAAGCAACCGCACTACTTTGGTTTAAGTCCTATTTATCTGATACATTCCAGTTTCCTCACGTGAATGAGGAGTCTACTTCTTATACAAAAGCTGGTCATGGTGTTCCACAGGGTTCTGTACTTGGGCCATTACCTTTTACTCCATATGCTTTCTTTAAGTACTATTATCAGGCAGCATGCATACATTTTCATTGCTATGCAGATTATACTCAGCTATACCAATCAATGATGCCAGATGAGACTTGTAAGCTAACTGGATGACAAACATGTCTTAATGACAACTGCTGTTGAACTCAGATAAGACTCAGGTTGTTGTATTTTAACCCGAGCCCTTTAGAAATACACTGTCTGGCATTAGTTTGGTATCTCATACTACTCTGAGGAACGCTGGATTTATTTTTTACCTAAGATTTCTTCAAATCACACATAAAATGAGTTTCTGAAACTGTCTTTTTGTAATACTGAAAAAAAAAGAACACAAGTTAATACTGTCTTAATGTGATGTAGAAGTCCTTGTTCATGCATTTGTGGAGGACAGAGGACAACAAACGTCCTCCAGATGGAGGATTGCACTGAAGTGAAGACTTGATGCAATCTGTTGGGTTCCTTAACTTTATTGTTTTTGTGAGTTGGCATGGAATTTGAATTTTGGACTCAATTGGAATGAACTGGATTATGCATGAATCACAATGAGTTGGGTTGAACTGGAATATAATTTTGACTTAATTGGATTATATTTAACTTTGTAAACTTTTAAAGCAACACCATGTAAGACTGTGCTCTTTACCATCCTCTCAGGTTGAGAAGTAATTACAAAATGAGAGTAAAGCAACACAACTTAATATGGTCACAAATAAAGTTGGAAATTAAAAAAAAAATGTCACGAAACGTTAAAAAAAATCAAAAAAGAATTGAAATAACCAAAGGAATTCAGTTTGTAGTCCCTTTGAAGGTAAGCAATATGACTTAGTTTGCAAACCTTGCTGCTGTGTTTCAGATGCTGGACGTCCATGTGGTCCAGGGAAGCCTTGGTCTCCTACTGAACCCCTCTCTCCTTGTGGACCCTGCTCACCAGGTGGTCCAGGGGGACCAGCTAAGGAAATCAGAGCAAATTGGGGAAGCATTTACCAGAATCTATGCAGGTGACATCAAACTGTGTCAGACAACCTCAGCAAAGTTTATTCTCTTCCTTTGATAAAAACTTCTGTTTTCCAAATCTTTTGCTTGCATCTCTGCATCCACACTAATATGAATATTAAATATTTGTGGAACCAATCACCATCCTGCTCCAAATTATCTGTTTACATCTCAGCATGACAAGAAATGATTTTTTTTTCTCAAGTTCAACGACAGCTTTGTCAGGTAAACCATCTCGAGCTATAATGTAACCCAATAACCACAACATTATTCAGTCTTAAAACTGCAACTGTTTTTCTGTTTTCTATCGACTCAGTATGTCAGTTCTTCTTCAGATATTAATGATCTTACCATTTGAAGACCAGGGCCAAAAACTTCCTGATGAAATTAAGTCTCCTGGATCTCCTCTGACTCCCTGAAACACGAAAGCATTCAGTGACTGTAGTTTTGCTGATTGGTAAACCAACAATATAGAAAAAAATAAACAAATAAATGTAATAAACTGTTGTTTCTGGCATTTTTCAAAGTGAGTAATGTAAACCAACAGTTTATCTGAAAGGTTGCAAATGAATCCATTTGTTCTAAATAACTGACTTATTCAAACAATATTGCAAGATGTTGAGAGAATGAATCTATACAAAACTCATCTTTTGTCATCTAAGTTTGTCTTTACTTCCTCATTGTCACTAATTGCTCATTGAAATAGCGCAAATAATATTTGCAATTTTTAGCTCAGAGGGTCCCCCTACAGGCGTAGGGGAAGTATTTTTGAATTGAATTTGTAAAAGAAACAATTATTCCTTAAAATAAAAATGAAACTGATGTTTTAATATAAAAAAAAAAAATCTTTGAGTCGCTTTTAAAGACGCTAGCTTTAAGATAAAAGACCAAACTAAATGAAAAGTAAAAAATGAAACAAAACTCTGTTTATCTTAGTATTTAAGTTAACATTATTAAGATGTCAAGTTAAGTTGAGTTTAATATTCATGAAACACATTTAAAGTGGACAAGCTTATATACACAGTATCCACGCAGTAATTTTTCCTGATTCATATGTTTTACTGTTGTTGTGCAGCAAATCTTAGAAAGGATTGGATTCATTATCATTGATCTCTAATAATTTAAAAGAATGTATTTATAAAGGGTTGAGAATATAACTGATAAACATGTGGAATACACCCAAATAATTTTTTACTTCTGAGTTACTGTGACGTACATGTAGAAGGTACTATAAAATGGAAAGACACCGAAAATTTGTACTGATAAGTCCAAGTTGTATTTTGTAAATTGTTCATGGGGATGTATAATCAAGGATTTAAAATGTCTGGTGCTTTCTCACCTTCAGACCACTGCTGCCTTTCTGTCCTGTTTCACCCGTATCGCCCTGAAACAGAGTTGTTACTATCATGACTTAGTTTTATCCAAAGACTGGCCAAATTTAAAGCATCTCTCACACAAACTCACCCTTGGCCCAGGTCTCCCGCTAACCCCACTTTCACCCTGGAGACACGTTAAAAACATCACATAATTATATATTTTTGAACATAGAGGACAGTGTTTTGATGAAAGCTGTCAGAACGGTGCCTCTGCTAACCCGTGGTCCAGGGAATCCCGTTACACCTTGTTCTCCTCTGGTGCTTTGCTGAAAGACACCAACCAGAAGAAAAATATGAGCTGAGATGTTCATTTATCTGTGAACATTCGTATTTGAGATTGCTCATGAGCGACCACATACCACATCCCCCTTTTCTCCTTTTTGACCTTTGTCTCCAGGAGGTCCCTAAAAACAATTGAAATATTGTCACCATACATGTATTTCCAATTTTAACACTTTTTCTTTTGTCAGAAACGATAATCGCAGCAGATTTGTGAATAAAAATGAGCAACTGTTGCTGATTACAGAGGGATCCTGACGATGCTGTGTTGTATAGTTTCCTGGTGGTCCTTGCTCTCCGATATCTCCCTGTGGTCAAAGAAAAACAGAAGTCAGTTAGTGGCAACAGAACTGATTGTTGTGTTGTTACATGTGTGAAAGAGAGTTGTCGTGTATCAACAAATTATGTTGATACAGACATTCTGGTGTCAAGAAAATGCAAAGCTGCCCTAAAGAATAATGACACCCCTAAATTTTAAGTACTTAAGGAGTGTCATGAGAGGAAAATAATTTCACAAATGTTGCATAGTGAGAATATTTCAATAAAATGACAGTAGAATAAATAGAAATGGTGTACTAGTTGAATAATAGAAAGCCTTGTAGAAATGGATACATTATAAGCATTCTTATTCATATGAATATCTATGAATAAAAATGCTTATAATGTATATGTTTGTACAAGGTTATATGGACACACACTATAAATAAAGTATGTGTTTGTGTACATGGTAAATGGCATTTGTATATAGTGGCATATAACTGCACATGGCAATAATAACTAGGCATCAGCTAATATATACTCAGGTATATCATAATATATATTTATACTGGGTAAAATTCTTAATGTTAATATGAATTGTTTGATATCGTAAACCACAGAAATACTCTCGAGGGTCCATCAGAGAATGTAGCTCAAGGGGTAGGACTCCATAAGTTTTTTTTTTAACTTCTTCCTGCTCCATTTGGAACATGTTAAGATTGCTGCTGAAATCATTTCTCTTTGGCATTTCTGCCATCATGTTCAAAATAAAGACTTTTTATATTGAACTGAATTGAATAATAAGGAAAAAAATTAAAAATATACCAGGGACTGTTAATTACACACTTACTAATATTTGCTTGCAAAATCTTTGACAATTATGTTTATTGAAGCCTCCTAGAATGTTCTTCCTTATCTCTGTCTGTCATTTTTTCCCTCCCTGTTCACCTTCATAATATTCAATCATTTTCGTGATTGCAACTTTAAAAGTAGGGTAAGCACTTCTATGCAACTTCGAATCCAGAAGACTTTTTTGTCATATTCACTGATGGTCTCCTCACCATCCACTGGCTTCCCAAGTCTTTAGAAAACTATAAGAAAAAAATCTTTCTGACTCCATAAACTAAAGACTTCAAACTCCAAAACCACCGCTGCATCCCTCCCCCTGTCAGTTTTTTGGTACCAAACAACTTTATTTAACATCTTCTCTACAGTGATTTGTTTGTCTTGAATGAATTTGTAAGGCATGAGACAGGCGTGGTAACTCACTGGATCTCCTTTGACCCCCTTAAACACTTTGGTCATGGTGCCCTGGACAGAGGAAATATAAGACTATAAGACACATGATTCGCAACTTTAATCTTACAAGGAACCACAAGCTAAGCTCATAAAAAGACTGCATTTTTTTCAAAACATCAATTACGCAGTCATACATAAACTTTATTTATCATTCATTGTACATGCCCTGCCTTACCTTTGGTCCAGGGGGACCGGGAGGACCTGGAGGACCCTAGTAAAAGACACAAAAGATGTCTTAACAAACACTACTTGACAGATGCTTTAAAATAACTCTTCAAGAATGCGCTCAAATACATATAGAAACTTACCTTTGGTCCTTGGGGGCCTCTGTTACCTTCAAACCCCCTTTCTCCTGAAGGTCCCTATGGTGATATTAAAAAAAAATCAAAGCAACAGATCAAAAACCAGAGAAGAGTGAAGCTGCATAGGTTTTAGATAATTAACTGAGGTGGACAGTCTTACGAATATTCCATTGATGCCTGGTGTGCCTGGATCCCCCTGAGGAGACATTTTCATTTTTCAGGTCCGTGTCTTTCTCAACATCAGGGCAAAAATGCACTTTTATTTTCATCCTTTGCTATCAAAGATTTTATGTGAACGCCTCTTCCTCACCCTGAAACGCCGCATGTACACACTGAGCTCCAGCGTGTCTCCCTTTTCTCCTTTCCAGCCTGGCTGTCCCTGTGAAGTGAAGACAAAAAAATGTCAAGGCAACAATCTTTTAGGAAGGCATTCTCTAATTGCACATCAGTGTAAACAGTTTTTGGGTTACACACAGGAACTCCAGGCAGGCCGTTGTAGCCGGGCGTCCCTGGGAATCCTGCTTCTCCTTTGGTCCCATTACAGCCGTCTGCTCCTGGCTTCCCCCTGGGCCCACCTTGACCTGGATGACCCTGCGGAGAGAATGACAACGAGCAGCATCAGCAGTCTGTGAGCATGTTGTGACATCCTAACGCATTTACCCAAAGTGATGAGACTTACGGGAATGCCATCATTTCCAGAGAACCCAGGAACGCCGGTCATTCCCTGTGGAACACAAAGCAGCCAGTCATGAAACAAAAAGAACCTGCAAAGTCATATTTTTATTTTATATTAAAAAATAAAGGACGATTCTTTACCACGCTGCCTTTAGGACCTATGATGCCGCCACGACCCTGGTCACCTTTCTGCCCTTTTGGTCCCTGGATGCCTGGATCACCTGGTCGTCCTGGAGGGCCCGGATGGCCCTGAGGACCAAGGGGTCCAGGGGCACCCTGAGATTGGAAGGTAGAAAAATAAAAAGGTAGTAAGTAAGCTTTACTCAAAGATACATAATCATTATGTACAAGGTGATCTATAATTGGTGTAAAGAACAGCGTTACAGAAAACTCAAGGAATTATTAAAGGAAATAGATTTGAGAAGGATCAATGGATAAAGGAATAACAGCATGACAACAAGGCAAGAGAAATATGTAATAGAATCCATCCCATTTCCAAATTTTATAAAACTTCTGGTTGGAAACACCAGAGGGAGACAGACACTGCTTCTCAATCAAAGTCCTTAACTTCAGTCCTCCCTGCTCTCTACCTCCATCCAGTGGCCAGACTGTATACTGCAGATGGCCACTGTCAGAAAATACATTGAACACAACTGAAAAATACATTTGAAATGCCAGTGAACTCCTTTGAGTTATTTTCAGGTTTAATTGGAGAGGATGAGATGAATAAGGCAAACATATCATGTTTCTGGAACATGTTGAAATCCTGCTTATGCACCTCTTTATGGCACAGGAAAAATCCATTAGGACGTCCTACACACATGTACACTGCTGTTCCACGATAGCGGAGCAGAGAGAAGATGATGTGAAGGTAAATGCATCAGACTCTGTGGTCAGCTTTAACAGCACTCCAGACTGCTATTCAGCCACTTCCAGACTTTATTCGTCTACAGGCAGCCTCTTAATCTGCAGGCTAAATATAACAATTTGTTTTAGATACTATTAAGAGTGACGAAAGAGAGAAGACAGGCATGCAGATAAGAAGGAAGGAAAAGTGAGCCTGGATTAATTGCTTCACATTGTACTCTAGAGTTTTCTCACAAGTTTCTAAGAAAAAATCTTATCTATACATATATATGGGTGGAGTCCCTGAATATGTGAAAAACTGGTGCTTTACATAGATACACATATACTCACCAGCCACTTTATTAGGTCCAGCTGTTCAATAGCTTGTTAACACTAACAGCTACTCAAACGCCAAAGCAACTCAATGTATTAAGGTATGTAGATGTGGACAAGTGGGCTCACCACCTGCATGAAGGGTCATAAAGGGTCGGTGCATTGTGTTTTGGGTGGCAGTCGGGGGCGGGGACCCCGACGACCCCGACGACCCAATCCCAGGACAACAACTCTGGCTATGGGGACATGGAATGTCACCTCGCTGGGGGGAAAGGAG
>JBAMYA010000014.1:12902799-12997532 GCA_037176975.1 Arrhamphus sclerolepis | reverse complement strand
CTTTCTTTCTTTCTTTCTTTCTTTCTTTCTTTCTTTCTTTCTTTCTTTCTTTCTTTCTTTCTTTCTTTCTTTCTTTAGTGGATTCCAGTTTCTTTTGAAATGAGAAGGCATGACTTATTGATTATGATTTGGGCAAATTCCAGTTTTTAAAACTGAAAGCTACAGCTACATGCGGTAACCTAGTTGAGACTGCTGGCTTTGTTCTCTATTATCTCTGTTTTCAGCCTGGTAGCCTGTAATAACTCCATAAACCTGGGCTTGCTCTGCAGGGTAAAGGCTCATTTATGCCTCTGCATTCAGGCTACAATAGGTGTGTTTCCACTCGTGGGGGTTCCAGATGTTTTGACCACGTGTCTCCATTATCAGAAATGGCCTTGCGAAAAGGCTTTTAGGAACCTTTACGGGGTTTTAGTTTTTTTTACAGCTTTTATTTTTTGTTTTTTGAAGACATCATCTTCCTTTCTTTTTTGGGGTGGTTGACAAAGAGTGACCTGCATTTTTGTTTTTTTTAATGTTTGTTTTAAAAAGAAAAAGCTGTTGAACAGACAGGACATATTGTGCTGCAGCGTATACACACTTACTTTTCAGTCAGCATGGAGTATATTCTCTACTTTTTTTTCTTCTAGAATGACAAAAGCTCTTCCTCACCTGTGATAGGCTCGCAGCTCTTCCTGTGATTAGCCAATTGTAGGCAGCACAGACTGTGCGTCAATTCCTACTCAAGACACGGCTGAATAGTAATTCTCAGTACTGGTAGCGCTCTGTTCATTAAGTATAGGCTCAATTAGTGTTTTATGATTTAATTCTGAATTTCCCCCTTGGGGATGTCTCTCTGTCTGTCTATCTATCCATCCATCCATCTATCTAAAGACAGTTGCTCTAATTAGCTATAACACACATGCTACATCCTCTCAACACGCATATCAAACTGCCTCTGGGCAGCAATTAAACACCGCTTACTTCATCACAGCACAATAACTTGTCTTGAAAAAAGCTGGTTCTGAGATGTTTCTGACTTGATGTGATCTGTTCAATCTTTCATAGCTATGAGTGAACTCAGATAGTCAGATTGTCTTTTAACCTCTGATTAGTAGGAATTGATTGCTGCTCGAGGCTGACAGGCATTACAGAGAAAAGGTAACTTTCCATTTAATGGAATGAAGTTATGGATAAATATTACATATTTGCTACCTGGATAATGTTGCCAAACAGGCCCAGGTAATTACACGCCAAGATAAAGCAAGAGATTTAGGTCTTGGAAAGGTTCTTTTGGACAAAGTGAAGAGATTAGTGGTTAATTAAAAAGCTTTCCTACTAAGGCTATGTGTGGTAATCCATTAAGTGGGCTGTGGAGATGCGTGGGTGAATTCTGGGCGATGATAATAATGTGTGGTCGAGGTCTGTTATGCAATTTAGGGCTGAGAGAAACTGGAATTCAAACACCTTCCTCACCAGATGACATTATTTGTTTGCTGGTATCCAGAAGAAATCAATAACAGTATTTGTTTAACCTTGCACACACGTTTTTCTGTGAGAATGCATTGCAGCCGCGCAATTTAGTGTTGATTATGTCAATGATCAGTTTTAACTTTAAAATACAGAGGGAGAGAGAAAAAGTTTCAAAGTTTTTTTTTTCTTTAAATAGTAATGAAAGGTATTTATTAAGGACTGTGCTATCTTTTCTTTGGAATAGTTGAAGTAATGATTGTCATTTTCCTCACTTTGACAGATGTTCCAGTTACCGAGTCACCCAGCTGGTAAGTTGCCTCTGATTCATTTCACAGTGTGGAGGAAAATTACTAAACGGTGGTGCATAAAGTAAACTCAGCACCACAGCACATCTGCATTATGTCATTATGCTTACTCTCCATCCAAAAGCACCACAGCGGGTATAAGA
This sequence comes from Arrhamphus sclerolepis, assembly GCA_037176975.1. Lineage (NCBI taxonomy): Eukaryota > Metazoa > Chordata > Actinopteri > Beloniformes > Hemiramphidae > Arrhamphus > Arrhamphus sclerolepis. The sequence goes on along the minus strand of JBAMYA010000014.1, from coordinate 12,995,635 downwards.
TAACGTGTTGTTAAGCAACATCTGTTTGTACAGGATTTCAATGCCATGTGACATGTCGCATTTTAAATGATGCAGCTGCTGGAGTTTTTAGAGGGAAATCAAAGGATTGCATGAGTCACCATGACGCCCGCAGTAGAAAATATCTGCCCTTAATTACGAAGCAAAATTCACCAGAAATTATTACGACAGCCCAGTCAAAGGAAGAAAACATGTAATAGCTATTGTCTACATGTTAAAAACAAATTCCTGTTATAATAAAGGCAAAGAAGTTGTGAGATGGTAACTTTTAATTTTGGCTGTTGTTTTGTGCAGGCAATGTGATGTTAACCTGTAAATGTATATTTATTAACAGCAAAACCTAATTGTAGCAAATACAAGCTACTTGGGTCCGAGTCCTCAAGGAAAGCACAACAATTAGGCTGGTTTCTGTGGTGATTTATTTAAAGATAGCTCCCAGGATTGCTCACGGTGGCGCCGTAGTTGCCCTCTCTCTGGAGCCAGTACGCTGCTGCTTATAACGAGGGACCTTGATTAGCACATGCAGCGCAGGTGCGCCAATCACTGGTGCTGTTTCCTGAACCGCTGTGTCCCCTCCCCTCTGCAGCTGAGCAGAACCAGACCCCACCACCACACATATCGTGTGTGTGTGTGTGTGTGTGTGTGTCTAAATATATATATATATATATATGTGTACACAGAGAGAGAGAGATCAAAGTGACAGTTTTTCAAATAATGCAGAACTGAGTTTTTTTTCAAACAGCTCAGCTATTATACATTCTGGTATAAGACTGTGTTGATTTTAGGATTTATTACCTTTATTTCTCAGTCAACCTTCATTATTTATTCATTTATTTATTTTTAAGGAAAAGAAAATGAGTCCCACGCAGCTGAATTGTGACTGTATGAGGTGTTGCTCCTCAGGACGACAGCAGTTTTAAAACACTTACTAAAGACTACACATGAAGGGAATCGATTTACCGGACAGTTTGCGGGCCTTCTTGCCGGCACATGCCTTTTCACTGCTATTCACAAATATTCTGTGTGTTGCTGAGGTCAGGACTCCGTGATTACCACTCCTAATACCTCCAGTGTCCTTTTGTCTTTAAGTCATTTGGAAGTGTTTTTCTTGGTCATAGAATATTTGGAAAACTCATTGACACCCGAGACCTGCATTTTTCATGAGATGCTGCTTCAAGGCATCCACACAATTTTATTTCCATGTGATGCCATCTATTTTGTCCCTCCTGCAGCGGAGCAGCCCTACAACATGATACTGCCACCCTCATGCTTCATGACTCTGTTTTTTCCCTCCAAGCTTTTTTTCCTACGGTTATAACAGTTTTGGTCTCATCAGCTCACAGTATGTAAACTGTAATCTGGCTTCTTTTTATGGTATTATTGGAGCAGTGACTTTCTCTGGTGATGTGACCTTTCACCTCATGTTAGGACAGGGTAGGAGGAAGGTTGCAGCTGTGGATTCTGAAATTCTAAACTGGGACACTGCTTCAAATGAATTAAATCTTTTCAATTTCATTTGTCTGCTAAGTTAAAAAAAAATCCATTATCTTAATTGCATTCAGGTGGTGAAAGCCAGATTGGAACAGTTCACTCTTTGTGTGCAGGACTGCTTCATCTATGCTCTATGAGTTGCAGCCCTTTACTCTTTCATTAATTTAGCTCCAGGGTGTATTGAAGCTCAAATTTACAAGCACATGTCTAGCTACATCCAAACAGAGGTGTGGTCTCTGATGAGCCAGAATAGCTGAAAACATCTGCATAGATTTGCAGCACAACTAAGAAGCCAATTCCTTCAAGTCTTGTGCACAAAACTAAAACTCACTGCACTGATGTGTGTCACTAGGGTTAAATTGTAGTATTATTTGGATGAAAAGGCACACCATACTTTAGAATTTCATGGATGAGTCATCCAGCATGGAAACATTAGAGTCCAGCGTATAACTCAAGCCACAATGTGCATGTCTGGCCGAGTATAAATAAAATGACCTCACTGCTGATGCGGGTCGACATCATCTTTCATACGGTGAAGAAGCCAGTTTGCTGCAAGGCCTCAGCACAGTAAACGATAATGTGATAGTTTATTGATTCTCCACAGGCAACTGTCTTTTTTGCCTTTCCTGCTCCATCTGGAGGTCAGCAGTCAAAGTCATCTGCAGAACAGCAACCCAGGAGCTGATGGGCAGAATGAGACAGCCGTTCCAGAGGATGTTTTGCTCAGGGCGAGCTTAAACTCAGACAGTTACCCTGTCTTGATTTCCTCAAGCGATCTCATTCGGATCAGTTAATAAGAAAAAAAAAATTATAGAGAAAGTGAGTAATGCTTTCTGACCACGTACGGTCTATCAGTTTGCATTCACATCTGCACTTTGTTGTTCTAAATAAAGCTGAAGCTGATGAAGAAGTAAAGAAACACCATTCGCTTTAGATTTTTTCAGAATTCTACCTCTCCAGTCTCTATGTCCTACAAAAAGAAGGCATGCAGGGGCTCTAATTTTGATGTTCCCACCTGTGCTTCTAGGAAGTGTGCTCGGAAACCTCTAGTCATGTGTGAGTCATGTGTAACTTCAGAGTTTAGATTCCTGTGGGTTTTCCTGTGCTGACATGGGTAACCTGTATTTGTACTCAGGTGTTAGCCTGCATATGGGTCTAGTCGTATGCGGATCCATGAATGTATGCTTATGGGCGTGTGTGTGTGTGTGTGTGTGTGATAAAGTCATGGCAGGTCTTGGCAATTTCTCATGCAGAGAGATTTGTGCTGAGTGCACATTTCCTCTTTGGTTTAGTCAATAGTGTCGCCTTTTAAAGAAGCGCTATCAATAGCACTTTCCAGAATCTGGGTGTTAAAACTGTCAGCACATCCACCAGATCTGTCAGCAGTTTTAAAATAATATTGCAAAATTACTTTGCAATTGTTATTGCAGAAGGATTTTTTTTTTTCTTTTTTTGATCTCTGCAGTGGCAGCACCTCAGCCGGTTACAGCTCTTTGGCTCAGGGCAGCATTTCTCTCCTGTGAGATTTATGTGCGTTCCAGTGTTTGAAACCGCCGTTTACCTCTGACTTTACTTTTTACCCCTTGACAGATAGCTTTCATTAAACCTATTGTGCTCAACAAAAGTTACCATGACAACATGGAACCACTGCATCTCTTTGCCCTTAACTTTAGAGTATAAATTTACTTTTTTTTAGCATCCAACCATTTTTTTCCCCCAAGCTTTATACTTTTGCCCTTGAAAGGAACTCATCTATTGCTTCTTAAAGAAAACTTATTTTCACAGCCCCTTTGTTTGAAGACCTCTCACCTTGTTTCCTCAGTTGGGGGCTGCTTTTAAAGCAAAAGAAAAAGGTGAAACTACAAAGGCTTTAAAAGCCACCGTCTTTCCAGACAATTCCTTGGGTGTTTTTAAAAGTGCAATGGAGGATATATATATGACATGAAAATGGAAATAAAAACAGAATGCAATGATTTGCAAATCCCACACACCGCTTAATTTGTTCACATCAGAACAACCAAAATGTTTACAGTAAATTTTGAATTTAATTGCACAAACGTGTCTCAAAAAAGTTGGGACAAGGGCAACAGAAAGTTGTAAAAGTAAGTTGTACTAATAAAAACAACTGGAAGAACAGTTTGAAAATATATAGGTTAACTGATAAGAAGTCAGTGACATGATGGGCTATAAAAAAAAGTCTCTTACTACTTTGCAAAAAAAACAAACACATCATGAAACTATTTCAAAATACTATTTTTTTTTCAGCATAAAGTTATGAAAACTTTGAATGTCTCACCGTGATAACATCTAGAGATTCTCTGTCTCTGTATGACAGGGACAAGGCTAAACAGAAATACTGGATGGCCATGATCTTTAGACCTCAGACAGCACTGAATTACAAGCAGGATCATTCAGTGATGGAAATTAGTAACACTAAACAGAATTACAGTTTAAGAACATAGTCCTTTGAGCCAGATGCAGCTTAAAAGTCCATTATGCAAAGAAGAAGCCATATAATCCAAAATGATCACCATATTCTCTGGGCCAAAGCTAACTTTAAATGGTCTAGGACAAAATGGAAAATTCTTCCGTGGTCAGACCATTGACTGCAAATACTTGACGAACTATCATGAGACCCATAGATTTGTACAGAGAGCCTATTTTTCCTTGAACGCACAGCGCCATGTTGCAAAGAGGTGGGGCAAAGTTGTCAAAGCAAACGGCAGAGCCAGTGGCTAACTGTCAGTCAAACACGTCAAATGGCGTCTGGGCATCTGATTGGTCAGCTTTATTGTTTTGTACAAATTTATTTGATGTGGTACCAAAAGGTTCCCTTCCCGTACAATTGTCATTTAGGTCAAAAAAGTTATTTTTGTACCTATAAAAGAGAAGAACCAAGAGAGTGCGACTTGTTGTCAGCACTCAAGTCAAATGCTGCATCTCTGATGGTACGGTGCACTTTAGTACCTATGGAATGGGGATCTTGCACATGGGTTTGGATCTTTAAGTGAGGAGATGCACAACTACATATAGCTGAAGAATCTGGTTGCTGGAATGGCCTGCCTGCAGCCCAGACCTCACACCACTTGAAAAAAAATTGGTGCATCATGACATGAAAGCATGGACCGAGAAGAACAGCTAGAATCGTACATGAGATTGCAATTGGACAACACTCTTCTAAAAGCAACTTGTCATTTTTGGACTGTTGTTAAGGTACTTATCACTTGCTGCACAGTGGTAAACCCTGTCCCAACATTTTCAGCTGTAATGCTGCCTTACTTTTTAAAATTCTAAAGCTAATTTAAAAATGTCATGTTTTTCATGTTCTATTTAATAAATAAATAAAAATATGCAATTTACACTCTCCTTTTATTTTCATTTTATACAGCATTCCAACTTTTTCAGATTTGGGGTTGCAGAATATCCCAAGTAGTAGCACCGAACCTTGTGGGAATAGTTCCGATAGAGGCCAGATGTTCATGGAGCAGATTTATGACCCCGGGACAAACTGAGCTCCAACACGATCAGCACAGTCCTTGTGCAGTTTTACAGAACAGCCATTCCCAGGAGAGATCAGGTGGGCAAAGCAGGTAGAGCTCTGGCGTATCTGCTGAAGGGAATGGGAACAGATGGAAGTTTGAGATTTGCATTCAGGCAGCTCCCACTTTAGGCTGCACTCTTCCCCAGGCTATGTCATTTGCATTGAAAAATGATTCCCCTCTCTCTCCTTGAGCTGTATGACTCACTAGGGCTTATAGGCTCAGATAAGTTGTGTAGGGGTGTGCGGAGATATGCCTGGATCGATAGCTACACTGCTCAAATCACTCAAACCTGATGTGAATGCGTGCAGTCATCCAGACAAGCTGTGTGTCGGCATTGTTGTGGAGCTGCACTCTTTCTTGTGAGGCCATTTTAATGACAACAGATCAGTTTGTCGTGAGAAGCGTTCTGACAAATAGTTCTTTTTCTTTGTTTTTATGTGGGTGGAGATCGGTTTGTCCTTTTAGATGGAGATGAATGCCTCTACATCATCCAGAATGCATCATGGTAATAGTATGCAGTCTTTTGGAGTTTGACACCACTGCAAAACCAAATGACTACTATAAGTAGCTCTAAGATGACTTGCTGGAAGAGTGTGATATCTTCTCATATGAGGACATGGAATAAACGTAACTTGAACAGGGACTGCATTACTGTAGAGAGGTTTAAAGTGAAGGAAGTTAAACTATTGTATCTTGTAATGCCTTTAAACACAGTTCATAAAAAGACACAAAACATTTTTATTGTATCTTAAGTCTGACCGTGAAGTAGAGGAAACTTCCCCTGTTGTAGATCAGTTGGAGGTTCTGAGGGTCATTGTCTTTATTTTGAAGACCCATCTGTACCCAAACTTTGACTTTTGGGCTGCATATGTAAACTGTTCTTTCCTCCTGATGCCACCTATTTTTATGAGGTTTACCAGTCCCTCCTGGAGGAAAGTAACCCCATAACATGGTGATACCACCGGCATGCTTCATTGTTGGGATAGTGTCATGATTAAGTTAGATTAGATTAGATTAGATTAGATTAGATTAGGTGTACTTTATCGATTCCAGAGGTGGGAAATTTTTGGGCAACAGGACATACAGTAATAGTCATAATAAAGCAGGAATGAAAGAATTACCTAAAAATATCTATACCTATTGCATAAAATAGAAAAAGAATTACCTAAAGAAATCTATTAAGAACTTTATACAAAACTGCATATACAAAATATAGGATCAAATATTTATGGCAAATTATGCAAATTATGATGATGATGGTGGTGGTGAAGGATTTCGGTGATGATTATTTCTTTCCTTGCGTTTTTCGCCAGCATCTCTATGAGGTCTGTCGCTGGGTCATCCTGGGGTTCATTTGCACATTTTGCGCCAACGCACATTGATATCTGGGACACGAAAGCGGCGTCCTTCGTGAGTGGAATGACATACGTGCTACCAAGCAGTTTATACTTGTTTATTACTGTTTAAACAGACGAATGTGGGACCTTCAGGCATTTGCACCCAAGGATCCGCTGTCCTTTTCCTGATGACTTGGTTGTTTTATTTTGATTTTCCTGTGAAGCTGAGCTTTGAGGCCTTTGGGTTTGAAGGTTTTCCTTAACAGAGGTCCATAGATGTGGCTCCAGTTACAAGCTTGTAATTCCAAGACGTCATAATGTGGAATTCTCTAAGCTGTTTGTATTTAACTAAGTAATAAAAAAAATTCTCTAAAAATCCTTTTTCTCTTTCTTTTTCGCCAATTAAAAAACAATAGGAAAAAAGAAAAAACAACTTAAAAAAGTAAAAGTTTAATCAGCTGTGTCAGACGTGGAGACGAAAAGCTTGTGTCTTTTTTTTAAATGTGTGTAAACCTCTTGTAGCAGCTAAGTGTGCAGTTAACTCTTGAATAGCCACGGTCTGCTTATCAATCTGGATAAAAACTTTCAAAGTCAGTGCTTGGGACTGATACACCTTCACGGATTCTTTTTCAACGGAACCTTACTTGCAAGTTTTCTCCATGTTGCAGAAACAGAGATTACCTGCTGTTGTCACCTCTGGGCCTGCTCTCTTTTTCTCTTGTGAAATCTGTCCTCTCGGTCTTTCCTTTATGGATCACAAGACACAGTTCACCTGGTGTTGTGCCCCACAGTGAAAGCTAATGGTTTGCAAGATAGTCGAATACAGACAGTTTACACTTCCATGATGGAAAGTAAAAGTGCGGTGGAATCTGTCAGACAGTTGCAAAATTCCAGCGTTTTGACTTTGAGCACATATTTCGCTGACACGTCTTCTTTCTCGTGTTTTCCCTCTCCCTCCGACTGGCTGCTGCAAGTGCTTATTTGATGCAAAGAAAAGGGGCAGCTTTAATTAGTGTAAATGGGACTCTCCTACGTGCTGGATCCCGTCATAATATCAGTTAAGTGGGGGAGGACCAGAAAAAAACTAAAATAAAAAATCGCTGGCAGCATCAACACAGGCACAGTGATAGCTGTGTCAAGAAGATTTTCTGTGTGATGTCATGTCTGTTTCTGATGGCTGGTTGAGGGCATGCTTTTATTCAAAAAGCCAGTAGTGATAATAGCAAGCTGCAAGCATGACAGACAATGATATGAGAGTATACGTTTACAAGTTAACTCAAGTATTATGCATTCGATTGTGTGTGTCTGTGTGTGTTTTTCTTTTAATCTAAAACTTCTTGTGCAAAAGGAAGTTCTGTTGCCTTCAACAGAACTTAATGGAAGACCATTGAAAGCCTTCTTTTTCTTTTTGTTTAGCTTTCATATCTGCTCTCAAGATCAATAAATATTTGACCTTTTTATGTCTTTGTATGCCTGCACTTTTGCAGTACATTTTGTTAAAATCTCGAATAAACAATCACATCAGGGCAAGAAGTTTCACACTAAAAACTATTCATTCCCATATACGGGAAAAAAAAAAACGTGTGTCCCTGTTTCCAAAAGGAGATAATTTGATGGTACCAATGTGTCTTCTGTCAGAATTTAGGGAGTGTGCTTTTCCATGCTTGGATTTTAAAGAACTATTCCAACTCCCACCACCATCCACTCAGCCTCCCCTTCCGCTCGCTGAAATGAACTCGTAATGAGGCACACAGCACTCAGTGTTGATTTAACTGTGCTAATGTTTGGGTACCTTCCAGGGTCTCAACAGCAGCAGCAGCAGCAGCAGCAGCAGAGCCTGGTTCTTCAGCTCGGCGTGTGGGAGAGGAGCTTCGGGGGCTTCCTGTGACGCCGTCAGTTGTGGAGACGTTTGTGGAACTGGGGGACAACGGCAAAGAAGGAAGCGCTACCTCAAGGGACATCTCTGAAGGTACAAAACTAAATTATAGTGACAGTGAACTGGTGTACCTTATATTGTAGTTAGGGGTGTAATATCAGGCCAGAAAGATTAAACCGACAGTAAGCTTGCCCTGGGATTCAAGTTCATTCCACTTTTGTATTATAGTGTTCGCACTGCAGACAGATCTGATAGAAAACCAATTGGGCCTCCAGAACTGCGTAAACAATACTGCGACCACACCATATTGACTCTGGCAGCATAAATTGTGAAGCAGTATTTTGTTAGTACTTCACAGTGCACGTCTTGACCTTGATCATAGGCAGCAACAAGACCATATTACAAATCTACGTTCATCATCCAGTTCATTGATTACAACTGTAGAAGACTCAACAAACATAAAGACATATCTGACAAATACGCACATATACACCCTGTTCATATGTAACAGCACAACACGCACTAGCCCACACACACACACACACACACACACACACATTCTCTAATACAGTTTGATTTCTACATAGACATGACATGAATCCAATTAATTCTGGTTGAGGATCAATAGAGATCCATTTCCATGGAGAAAATTGCTTTTGGATTTCGACTCAGTCAGCAGTGCTTCTGTTATTTGAAGGTAGCTCAGAAATGAGGGATGTAAAGGAGCCCAGCAAGACTGCACAATGGAGATTTTTTTTTCTTTTTCTTTTTTCGATTATCAGCCAACTCACTCATGCATTTTCACACACAGGTGTCTGCTTTTACTCCAGCAGCATGCTGTCAGTTAAGCTGACTGAATAACAAAACTACATTAAACCTCATTTCTTCACGGTTGAAATTATGAAACTGAAAGGGTAAAAAAAAAGGCACAATAACTTTACACAAGGTGAGCAAGTACTCATGGTGATTCTCATGGAAAAAAAGAAACCGCATTCCTCCATTAATGGTTTTTCACTTGTTGCTTTGTAATTTCAGTCTTCAAACAGCGGAGTCCAGAATGTATTTTGCATAATATTAACCTGCCAGGGAGGGCAAATTGGTTTTACATACTCAAAGATTGTTTCTCTTTGACCAAATATACTCGATAGGAATGGACTCCAGTCCATTACGAATAATGAAGTAATTCCTGTTTGTAAAAGCAACCATGTGCATTGACCATGGAGCTGTGATTATCTGACTCTTCTTTTCATCATGTCCAAAATTAGCACATATTTATTATGATGGTGATTTTTTTTAAATTTTTTTTGGATTGAATGCACAGCAGTAACATTGCGACTACGCTTATTGCAGCATTTCTGTTGCTGTAGAAAGTTGAATAAAAGCGAGACGACACAGAAGAATAATTTTTTGAAGGAACAAGCTCCAGTTCCCAAGAGGACCAGTCACTGTGCAGATATGCTGATAGCTGGGTTGATAGCCCACATCCAGTTGTTTTCTTCTCTATTGGAAATCTGTTCTGTATGCTAGACTAGAAGGAACTAGAGTGAGATATATAAGAAAAAAACAACAACTGGGAAGCTAATCCTCTTGTGTAAAACAAAAAACAAAAAAAAACAAAAAAAAAAAGAAACAGAGAGAAGAAGAAAGAAGTTGATCTTTTCTCATCTCAACATCCGTGTCCAAGGTCATTTGGAATTTTGGCCGGAATAATCCGTGACAGAGTACGCATCTCCGGTCAGATTAATTGAAAGCAGTGATTGTTGCTGTTTAGGGCTTAGAAGAAAGTGTTGCAGACAAATCACAGTTTAAAACCAAATCAATAAAGCTCACTGAGGTAAATTAGGCTGAAACACTCTCAAAGCAGTTAATGACAAATCCTGCCAAGCGTGGAGATAGAACGGGTCAATAGCTCAAACAAGCTGGATACAATCATGTTATGTCACATGGACAAAGCCATTAAGGCAACATACAGAAGAGGTGTGGCAGATGTATCTTATGGAGGGAAGACCTTTAAATGTGAAAATCCGGCAGGTTTTATCTATTCTGCTTGCTCCTCAAATATCGGGAATATATTCTCTGGAGAGCGGGAAAAGAATGACAACAGGAACTGTGAGGAAGTTAAATTGAAGATAAAAGTGCAGTTGTTTTCGGTTAAAAAATGGCGTTCCTTTACTTCTGATTTTTGTTTTGTCGACAGCTGTATGTGTGGCTGACGCTGAACCGCAAACAGCAGAGGCTTCAGAGGTGATCTATGATGATGTTCCAGGAGAAGATCCCCTCTCGCCAGACGAAGGTCAGTGGCTGCAGGATGGTATTTGCTGTGAATGTTGGTCCGCTGGTGATTCCTGCTTCGCAGCGTCTGATGTGCCGTGTGTTTGCGTGTGCGGCAGATATGATCTACGAAGACGTTCAGAGAGACAGTGGTCCTGTGCAAGCAAACAACGGGTGGAGCTCCAGCGAGTTTGAGAGCTACGATGAGCAATCTGATAATGAGGCCAAGCTACCAGCGAGGAGCAAGGTAGCCTGTGTGTGAACGAGTTAGCGCAGTTTGTCTTCTCTGTATATCTCTAATGGCATCCTGACAGACCAGGTTGTTTTGGTTGGTTTCCAGCGCTTAAAAAAGAATCAAGGAGAATATTTTATCTTCCTATTCTCTTGTGTAGTGATGTTTATTAATGTATAGAAGTGGAAGAAACTGTAAAGAACATAAAAAATGTATAAATGGCTGTCTGGTTTTATACAATCATTGCCAGATGAAAGTAAACATTCCTACTCTAAAATCTTTAGATCTCCTCCCTCTTATTTATTTTTATTTTTTGTTTTTTTATTTTTTGTGCTGTGTTTGCTGTTAATCACTGTTCTGCTCCAGCGTGGGCTTCTTCCACATGATGGCACTGTGAGCACATTCACTTTGTGCTGCACTTTTCTTTCTTTCTTTCTTTTTTTTTTTTTGATGCTTCACCAGCTCTTAACGTGCATCTGTCTTTGCAGGCATAAAGGAAATTTGCATTAGAGCTAATATTAATGTATAGATTTATGCCTCCCTTTACATGCATTTGCATGTTGAAGGTGTGTTTTTTGGCTTTTTTTTTGGGGGGGGGGGTTGTAAGAACAGAATCCAAGAAAACCCTGAGTCAAATCAATGCTTTGAGAAATAAAAGAGATGGAAGGTAACAAAAAGCTTCTTAAGGTGGGAAGGAAAATGAGTTGCTTAGGTAATTACAGGGAGGTGCGATGTGAAAATCCCCCCACAGTTCTGTTGGCAGGTTTGTCTCAGGCCGCTGAACAAAAGGAAGAATTCAGCCGTACTGCTTTTAAGATTAATGAAAAAAAAAGAAAGAAAGAAAGAAAAAAAAACTTGACTATTAGTGCAGCCTTCATCAGCAACACAGTGCTTTTAATTAGTTTCACCTAATTAATTTTTCACCAAGCATACCTGAAGTTCTCTTGTTTGAGGAAGCTTGGGTGAGATACAGTAGAATTTGCTCATTTAATATTTTTCCTGGGCTGCTTGTAACCGCAACAGTCCTTGCACAAATCAGTCACCGTCAGTGTCAGATGGCATGATTTCCTTAACCGAAGCGGTGCTCCAAGCTTTCGCTTTCTTTGCTTGTGATTAATTCCAAGGGTTGCGTAGCTTCTTTTTTGCCTTTTGATCACTTTGCCTCCGTTTCCCTTTCCATTTCCTAACCCCCCCTTATTTCCTTTCCCTGTGGCTACTGTGGCTAAACTCAACCTACACCCGTGCCCCGTCCGTCCCTGCCCCTCCTCCGCACCTGTAGCTCTCTCCTGAAGTGCGCCGGCTGAGGGAGCGGTGTGCCAGGACCAAACGTGAACTGGCTATGCGGCTGTCTGGAAAGCACAACTATGACATCAAGGTATCTCTCCAGCAGGAAGTCAGCGCAGATATGCCACACTGTTTCTTAGCAGGGCTCAAATCACTCTGCTGCATGTTAAGCAATAAGATTGATGATCACCTGGAGCTGAAATGCACCATCTGGCATGCTCGGCTGACACAATGGCTTAATTGACTCTCTGTGCCATCCTTCTTAACTATTCCTTTGGACTTTGCTTGGAGACTATTGATATGTCTGTGGGTCTTTCTCTCTCTTTCTTTCCCTGCCCGATCTTAATGTCAAGACACATTTAGCACACACATTAGTTATTAAATAATAGTCTGTGTTTATTTGCATTGACAGCAGTGTAACTTGTTCCCAATTTATGACCTACTTTCCCGAAGTAGCATCAGTTAAAAATACTGTCACCCTGGGTGTATTCTGGGTCCACGGAGTCTGGTTGCAGGGCTGCTGTGATGCTCAGGGTGGAGTTTGTGGTCAGCTGAATTCTCCCACACTGAGCAAAGCAGTTGATGTGGATTCCCTCTCGTTTTTGTTTTTTTTTTTGTCACAATTTTTCCATGATATGCTCACACACTGTCTGATTAGAGATCGCTCCGCGACCCACAGGGAGTCACAGATGGTGAGATTCACAATGAGCCCACTTCTCTCCTTCTCTCTGTGTCTCTGGAGGAGCACCGTAGGTTATCAGGTCACCGCAGCGTGACGCTTCGCTCCTGCTCTAATGCTCCTTTGTTGTTTCTGTGTGCTCCTCCCAACCAGGTTCAACAGCTCATGAAGGCGGCGAGAAGCGGAACGAAGGATGGGCTTGAGAGGACCAAAATAGCCGTCATGAGAAAAGTTCCCTTTCTGCAGAGAAAAGATCAAATGGGTAATTGAGGGAATCCTTAAAACGTAGATCTTAGCCAGCACGTTTGTGGATGAAAGTTTGGCTATTTTTAGTAATGAGTTATGAAGTTTGTGCTTTGGAATTCTTTAACAGCTGACACTTTGAATTATAAGCAATTTCTGGCATATGAATCCTCTACAAGCCAAAGTAGTGTTTGAGGTAGATGGAGTAGAAAGTCTTACTTTTTCTTTAAACAGATCTCTTCAGGGAGAAATGGAAGTGCTGCAAAAGAGAGATCTCACTGATTATAGCTGTAACAAATGGAAAAAGACAGGCTCTCTCTCAGTTTGCAGTCAGACAATGTAGTTGAGCAAAGTTTATGATGTGTGAGAAAGGGAAGGGTAAAGCACTCCATGTGGTATCACATAGGTTGTGTTGAAGGAAGCCTCGGCTAACAATATAAAGAGATTAGCATCCATTAAGGGAGAGCCAGGCAGCCTCATAAGCCCCAGATACCAGACCCATGCTTCATATCACCGAGCCATCACAAAGAGGTACAGACAGCGCTGCTATTTTTAGGTATTGATCAGGGGAAATCTGCCCTGCAAAGTATTTCTTTTCCAACAATCCTCTCTTATTATTCCAAACTCTTTAATTGGAACAGTAGAAGCTTCTGGAGTCTACGTCTTTATGGTTATAGGTGAAGTGGGGATTTATTTTATTTTGTTTTTTTAATATCTTTGAGCTAATGCAGAGATGTGATGGATATCACCATATTTCTGGCTCCTTTATTCCTACACAGATACAATACTTTTTCTTTCTTTTCTGAAGGTGTCTTTACCTCTTTTTCTCCCCCTCCCTGTCTTTCTCACTCGTCCCTGCTCTCTCTCTTTTTTCCTCTCGTCTGTAGTGAATGTAGAAGTTTCTTCATATTTTAGAGGTAATAAACTTAGCATGTCGCAGTGGGTCTCCAGCTGCTCTGAGAGCTGAAATTTGCCTTTTTCTTATTCTCCGTCCTTTTACATTCTCCGTCACAGGCATACCGATTCAGGCACACAAACACTCTTAAACAGTTTTCTGTGTTTCTCCTCTTCTTTTTTTCCCCCCTCATATCTGAAATCCACAGAGGAGGAGGATGATGCTGGATATCTGGATGTGGCTGTGTCAGAAGTAAAGCATCCTCCCCCACAGCTGAGCCCGATGCCAGAGGGGCTAACCAGCCACCAGGTGCACCTGACAGCCGCTCACTCTCACATGAGAATATGTAATAGCTACATTTGCTCACAGCTCAGAAACTGGTAGTTTCACTAGAAAGATGTGAATTTCTGGTGCAGCCATCTTGGTTTGGGTGTTATTGTTGGGGTTGACAGGGTGAACTCGCCATGTTTGCAAATTGATATTGGAGCTTGTTAACCTGGCGGATGTCATGAAATGGTTTCCCTGAAGTCAAACAAAAGTAAGAGTCTAATTCTAACCAAACAGCGACTGTAAATGAAAGTAAACACTTCAGTATACTTTGTGTAAATCCTGTTAATTATATCGTGATCGATTCTTTAACTCTTCAAACATGCATTTAGGTCGTATGCAAAGAGTGAATAACTTGACAGCCAAATGAGGTGAACACAGGCCACCATAAAAAACAAGAGGATCTGCGGCAGAAGTTACATACAGGCGTGTTTTTAACAAGGGCACATGTGCTGCATTTACGTGACCTATTACGCAGAGCGGGGGTGTTGTGTAAAACCAGAAGTAGCATTAATGCAGCCCTCTTCAACTCTTCCGTTCAGTTCAATTCAAGTCATTTCAATCCAGTCTGTGAAGCTTCAGTTTACAACGTAAGTCACCTCAAGAGGCTTTGCACATAAAGTGAACAGGATCAAAACGTTACAGTTACAGTAAATACAGGCCAGTTCATTACAGTCAAATCCTATTATATTCAAAATAAATTAAATTTTGTACAATCTATTATAGTCCAATTCATTCCAATTCAATTCTAATTCATATAATACTAATTCATAAAAGAACAAAACACTAGCTAAGGAACCCAATTCCACGTACAACCATATGTGTGTAACTAAAGGGCTGGCTCAATTTGAATCTGATCCCAGAAAACAGTCCTAAAAAGTCATATTTATAATGCACTAAAACAACAAAGTGACAGGTCTGGACTGCAGAGCAGGTTGGTTTATCACCTGGAACTCTTCACTGCTCAGCCATGCTGTTCTGACACCTTTGCAGAACATGCGTTGACATTGTTCAGGGGAAATGCACAAGGTGTTCACTGGAGAGAGAAAATAAATAAATAAATAAATAAAAGAATCCATAAAAAGTACAGGATGTCAGGATGGACGCATATGTTGAACCAAAATCTGTACGTATCATTCAGCCTCAGTGGTGCTTTCACAGATGTGCCAGTTACTCCCACCCTCATGCCATCACAGATCACAGCTTTTGAACTATGTGCTGATAAAAATTTCCCCTTCGTCTCAGTCCATTTTAAATGAGCTCAAGGACAGACATACCAAAGTCATTTCTGTGTTTTGTTACATATGCCTTTTTAGTTTCTTTGCAAGTAGAGTTTTAATTTTAATTTGTAGATGCATCAAACTATGTCACTGATGATGGTCCTCACACATGTTCCTGAGCCAGAACATATTCTATATCAAATAGGCTTGGGATAAGGCTTTAGTCTTGTCAAGTTGTCATTTGTTATTGTGTACTTTACATATCTTTATCCTTTAAACTCTTGCTTTCGGTTGGAGGTCTTGCTCAAGCAGGCCGCCTCCTCTCTGTCTTTCTCTCCTGTGACTAACGCATGATTATAGTGTAATCCATCAGGCTGTACCGTGCTCAACGGAAAACACGACACATACCACAGCCCAATCATGTCCTCTTAGAGCTAGATTTCCTGACTGATCTGTTGTCTGCGCAGGTTGTCAGACGCCATATCCTCGGCTCCATCATTCAGAGCGAGCGGAGCTACCTGGAATCTCTCAGGAGAATCTTGCAGGTGGGCTGCTCAGTCCTCTCGTCCTCTTCTGCCACATGCAATATCTTCACAGTTAAGCTGTTATGGATTACACTCGAAGGAGAAGCAGTGATATCTGTCAAATTATCAAGGTGTCTGCATAAATAATCCTGATAAAACAGCCATGCTTTTTCTTTTTTGGCATCATGCTGTTGCTGAAGAAGAGAAACTGTCAGGTTTCTGCAGGATAGGGTGCAGCCTTGCCTCTTTAATCTTTCCCCTTAGAAGTGGAAAAGGAGACCGCTTATCTTCTCATTACAGAAAAATAAAAGGCACTCTTACTGGAATGAAATTAACAGCGATCAATGGCTGCCTTGTGTGCTACAAAATCTTTCATTGTCAAGATGCAATGTGCTACCTTTGTTGTCAAGTGACATTAATGTGCATGATACGTGGAGAGGTTCAGCTCTTTTAAAAGGTCTTTTGTTATTCTGGGAGTCAAGCCAAGTTGTAATTGCATTGTTTCCAAACATATAACATGGAAAGATGAAAAGCCACACAACACTGTGGGTGATGACTTTCAATTTTAACTATTCTCTTACAGTTATCCATGCTATGCTGATTTATGATGAAAAAACACAGTTGCTTAGATAATTTTCAAGTCATAACATTACAAGTCATCTTAAATTCTAATGGCCATTATTGATGGGAGATGCTTAAGAAGAATTTGATCATCACCAGCAGCGGCAACTAATATTTTTTCTCATCACAATCTCAACAGGAGTACCACAGACCGTTGATGGAGGCTGAGCCACGCATCCTGAGTCCAAGAAAGATCCGACCCATCTTTTACCGAGTCAGAGAGATCACACAGTGCCACTCCATGTTTCAGATTGCGCTGGCATCTCGTGTGGCTGAGTGGGACAGCAATGAGAAAATCGGTGACTTATTTGTTGCCTCGGTTAGTCTTTTGTATATCTTCACATTTATGAAATGGACAGTTGACTGCCAGTCTTGTGAGTAATATGTGTTTTCGTGCTTGGGTGCCCTTTGTTTCTGTCTAAATGCAATCAAAAACCTGCTTTCTGGGTGGAAGTAATCATGCTTTTTTATTTTTCTTGCTGGCAGAGTTCTGATGAGCAAACAGGGACAGATTACTTCAAACAGGGAATCAGTTGGAGGTTCAATGAATATCTCCACTGCCTTCAATATCCCCCAGCCTTCTGTGCTTCTAGTTTTTAGTGATACTATTGCAGTGTTGGGTGTGAGTGTCCTTTACCCAGCTTCTGCTTGGGGCTCATCCAGATGGTTCGTTCACTGTTTGCCCAGTAGACGGCCTACTTTGCTGGTTATTGTAATGCTTTCCATTGACATCCTAAAACATGCCACCAATTGAGGCCGCATCTGACAAAGAAAACACTGGGACTGTTTGCAGCCCTCACAAGAGCTGCCTCTTCATCATATGATGGCTTATCTGTACCTGCAGGGCTGGTGGTAGTACCACATGTCAGACAGAGGATCCTGATACACAGTGAGAGCAAAGAGGGTTAATTCCTTCTCATATTTGCCAATTTCCCATTATTCCTCACATTGTCACTATCAGCTGGCTAGCATTGGTTTAATTTCACAGGGAAAACAAATATTTACCACACAATGGCCAACCGCTATCAGCATGCGCAAAGACTCTTCCATGTCATTCGTCTTCGCCCAGCTTCCTCAGTGACTCGTGAAGGGTGTTTTGCGACAGTTGGAATGGTCAACAAACCATTTTTAAGCTCCATAGCGGTAGACTCACAAATCAGTTGTCAAACTTCTCTTTACACTGAAATTACACACAGATTGTGTCAGAGGAAATCATTAGACTGCGGGTGTGGTTGTGCAGATAAAACACAGAGGAGCAGTCTCCCGTCATATTGTTGAGCTGTGGAAATGGTAAATGGTTTGCACTTATATAGCGCTTTACAACTGTATTTCTACAGCGCCAAAGCACTTTACACTGTAAGCATTCACCCATTCACACACACACACACACACCGGTTGTCGGCAGAGCTGCAATACAATGGTGCTGGCCAGACAACCGGGAGCAATCAGGGGTTCAGTGTCTACCCTAACCCAAGGACACTTCGATGTACCCAGGACGAACTAGGGCTAGAACCACCAACCTTCAGGTTGATGGCCGAACCCTTCCACCCTTCCACCTTCCCCTGGAAAATTAGGCTTCTCTTGTCTTCCTTTTTCTCTCCAGTTTTCCAAGTCCATGGTGCTGGATGTATACAGTGATTACGTGAACAACTTCACCAATGCCATGGCTCTCATTAAAAAGGCGTGCATGTCCAAACCAGCTTTCCTGGAATTCCTAAAGGTAAGTTTGACTATAGCAATGAAAATAAAGTATTTATTTTGCTTTGTGTAATTTGGGCCTCATGCTTGGTTTATTCTCACTGTTTAACAGATGCTAAAAGCCCAAAAGCTGGCGTTATTGCTTTATGTCACTCTTACGTCATCAGTGGCCGAGGACACAACTATAGAAAGAAAGTTACAAAAAGGAATGGCCTTTGCTTTAAAGACTTCCTAGATAATTAGTTCATAAGCCACAAATAGCTAAAGTGAAGCGCCATCTAAATGCGGTTAATTTGTTTGTTCATTGTGACAACATTAAGTCAAAACAGAAAAGATTTTCCAACCCTCCATGAAACGTTATGTTATGCATATAACTA
Organism: Arrhamphus sclerolepis; assembly: GCA_037176975.1. Taxonomy (NCBI): domain Eukaryota; kingdom Metazoa; phylum Chordata; class Actinopteri; order Beloniformes; family Hemiramphidae; genus Arrhamphus; species Arrhamphus sclerolepis. Next base: position 12,977,000 of record JBAMYA010000014.1, on the reverse strand, counting down.
CTGTTCCCTTTCAGTCGATTTACTCGGTACAACACATATTGTACGGGATATCACGCCCTTGTGTGTCTTGGCTTAAGACACCTTTAATCACGCCTTAAAGGCAAATGATGAGCGATGACGTGTGCAAGGCCCTACCCGCATCATATAATGGTCATCATCACAGTCATTTTCCAGTTGAGTCGCTGCTCTTCACCGAGCCCAACTGATGGGTGAGCTACCAAAGGTGCTGGCGCATCCAAACGGTAGAACCAAACAAAGGTGTGTGGCGGAGACCAGCTGGCCACAGCACAGACATCATTAACAGAAACCCCTCTAAACAGGGCCCATGAAGTTGCCACAGCCCTAGTTGAATGAGCTCTGACCCTATTTGGTGGAGAAAGACCCCTGCTGCTGTAAGCTAGAGAAATACTCTCCACAGTCCAATGAGACAGTCTCTGTCTTGACAGAGCTCTACCCCTGGCAGAGTTTGCAAAACATATAAACAACTGGTCACATAACCGCACATTCTGTACGGTTAATGTAGGTATGCAATGAGTGCTCTGGATATAGGGAATGTAAACTCCTCTTCCCCTCTGAGTCAAAAGGAGTGGGCAGAAACTGAAGAGCTCAGTTATCATAGAATGAGCTAGAATAACTTTAGGTAAATATGCAGCATTTAGATTTAAAATCACCTTCGAACCATCAGGTGCAAGAGGGATGTACAGAGAGTGCATGGAAGTGTCTGGCTTGTTTTGCAGAGGTCAGAGCAAGAAGCACAGTGGTCTTGTATGAAAGGTATTTCACATCAACAAATTCAAGTGGCTCGAATCGAGGGCCATAAAGGGCCTCAAGTACCACAGTCAAATCCCATGAAGGAATGTTTGATTTTATTACAGGTTTCAGTTGATGGACCCCTTTTAAAAAACGCATGGCCAGAAGATGAGTGCTTGGCATAAGTCCATCAAAACGAATATGACAGGCAGAAATGGTGGCTAAATGAACCTTAATTGTGGAAAAAGATTGGCCTTTATCCAGGAGGTCCTGAAGGAACTACAAAACATCCACAATAGAGCACTGAAAAGGAACAATGATCCTGTCCTGACACCACTGTTCAAAGGCCTATATCCAAAGGCATATAAACCCCCAATTGAAGATGCCCTAGCACTCTGAATTGTTGCCACCACAGCGGGAGGCAGGCCCTTAGACATTAAGGGGGACCTATCAACAGGCAGGGATGCAGCCGCCACAGTTCCGGGCGAGGATGAAAAATCTTGCCCTCTGCCTGAGAGAAGAGATCCTGGCGGATAGGGAGCTGCCAGGGCCTCGCTGCCAGAAGGCTGATTATTTCAGCATAGCATGCCTTCTGAGGTCACCAGTATCATTTCCACAGGTGGAACATCACAGTGGTGAAGAGGCCCACTGAAGCCTTGCAGAACCGGTCCCATATCCGAGCAGCCACCGATGGATGAAGCCTCCATTCCCTCACCAGAGGGCCCCCTCTTAAGAGCAGGTCTGCTCCCACATTGTAGCGGCCTGGGACATGAGTGGCTTTGAGAGATAGAAAATGAATACTGCACCACTGCAAGAGAGAGTGAGTGTGTCCCTCCCTGCCTGTTTATGTAGGACACCACTGTTGTGTTGTCAGTTCTAACCGGCACATGCTGACCTGTCAGACCCTGACTGAAATGCTGCAGGGCTAGAAATGCTGCCAGCAGTTCCAAGTATTTGATGCGAAGTTTGGACTACCCTGGCGACCAAACTCCTATCACTGCTTTGCCATTGGACAGAGCCCCCTACCCCATCGGGGGAGGCATCTGTGCCTCAGTGACTTTGTGGAAAGACACCCTCCCTTTTGGGGAGCCCCCTGGTGCAGTAAACTGGGCTCCCTCCAAGGTTGGAGGGCTGACATACACAATGTCATCAACTTCCTGTGGAGGTGATGAGGCAAGCGCAGCCGATGCAAACGAGTCCAGTGCTGAAAGACACACATCTTTAACAAGCAGAGCAGCACCACAGCTATCATAGATGCCATCATGCCCATGAGCTGCAAGATTGTTCAAAAATGCAGTTTGTGTCCCAACTGAAATTGTGCCAGTCAGTGATAAAACACAACCACTCGGTGCTCTGACAGATGTGCTCAGCTCAATTTGGAACATATTTCCAATCCAGGAAACACAATCTGCTGACTTGGAATCTTTGGCTTCATGAAAATTCACCATAAAGCCCAATCGTCTGTATGCGAGTCAGAACTAATAACAGATGCGCACAGCCTGTACTCTGGAACTTGCTATTAGATAAGCTTGGATGCAGATACCCTTCTCTCTTAGGGGGGTTGTGCCGCATACACGCAGTTTGTAAAGGTGCGGGGAGCCAGGTATTCATAGGCCACGCCTTCAAACGCAAACCTCAGAAACTGTCTGTGATCTGGATGTATTGCCACATGAAAATAAGTGTCTATCAGATGGATTGTTGCAAACCAATCTCCAGGGCCAACTACATTCAGCAGTTGTCTGAGTGTCAACATTTTAAACCTGTACGTTCAAAGGTATTTGTTCAAGACTTGCAAGTTTAAAATTGGATGGAGTCCTCCCACTTTCTTCGGGATAACAAAATAATAGCTGGAGCAACCATTGCTGGTGTCCAGTGGCAGAACAACTCGTATTGTCCCCTTTTTCAAAAGAGTGCTTATTTCCTCACTCAAAACTCACAATGCCTCATTTGCTACAGTTGTGTTTACAGTGGAAATGAAACGGGGCAGTCTCACTCCAAACTGTAACCGGTAACCCATGGCAACAGTCCTTGTTACCCATGGGTAGGGTGTGCATGCACGCTAGATAGGAGGGCAAGCTGCCAGGCGACTGACCTGCAGCACTGCCGAAGGGGGGCAATTGTCCCCTTGTGTCCTAGAGAGGGACAACACCTGTTCCATGGAGATGGCATCCACCACCGTGGATGCCATCCACCTTCCCAGGGAGAGTGCTGCACTGCCATGTAATCCAAGGTGATCCTGATCTCTTTCAGGATGGATGACAAGGGGTCCTCCAGGGTTTCTGCTGTCCCAAGATCAGCCGGACACATAGCCTGATACGTCTGGAGCATGGTAACCAAGCTGAGCATGCGTGCAGTGACCACTTGCACCAAGTAGACTTTATCCAGCTGGGACGCTGAAAATCTGCAGTGCTTGGAGGGGAGCGAGGTGGGGCCGCTCACACCCTGATTGTGAGACGGGGCCAAATAAGATGCCAAAGATGGCTCTATGGGTGGGAGGTTAATCAGCCCTGCTTTTTCAGTGCCTTCCAGATCCAAATACTGCCCATAACCAGGTACTGTAATGTGGGTGGATAGTGGCTTATTCCAGGATAATGTTAGCTCTGAAATAAAGTCTGGATACATCGGCAGATGATTTTTAACTTCAGTCCGCTCAGGTGGGAGATAGAAGTCCAGCAAATCACAATGCTTTTTGCGCAGGAGGAGGGGACGGCCACCGCACCTCAAGCTTTTCAACTGCATGACAATACAACAAGAGGAAAGCTGTGTCATCCTGACATGGCTTTGTGCTGGTCCTTTTTGTGAAGCGTGAAGCCACATCCCTGAGGACAGGAGCGGACAGAAAACTTCTGCTTCAGTTGCTTTGACTTGTTGCTCATAGCAAAACACTAAACCTGTGCCCAGAGATAAACCCGAAATTAGTGCTCAGCAGGCAGGCATGCTAGCCTGCAGGCAACAGTGACTAACACCAACAAGTGCGGTTAAGCTTTTTGCATCGGCTGTAGCCTTCTGATAAAACAAGACTAACTAGCTGCAGCTAGTGAACCTGTTTGATCGACAAGGTGTTCTTAGTGAGATGAAGAGCGTAAGAACTAGAAAATGACTGTGATGACGACCATTATATGGTGCGGGTGGGGCCTCGCACACGTCATCACTCGTTATTTGCCTTTAAGGTGTGATTAAAGGTGTCTTCAGCCAGGACATGCAAGGGTATGATATCCCATACTCTATGTGTTGTACTGAGTGTACAGTAAAAACTAATATATGAAAGAAAAGAAAATGTAAAACATAATTTAAATCTACACTTTTTAAGATTGGAAAGGAGCAGTTAGAAGAATCTAATTCTTATTTATCAACTGCCCCTTACTCTAACAGACAAAAGTCAAAGATGGTCTATTATTTTAGTTTTACATTCAACATCAAACACACTCTTATTAACTGTAACATAGAAAACAAACATTATAATGTTAAAAGAAAATCTAGTCAAAATAAATGAGTAAACATAAACATCCAGTTACATTTCCAGTCTATAATGTCTAATTGTCTACTTATACATTTTTTTTAACAAAGAAATATCTGTACATTTTAAATCGTTATGTTGAGAATTCCAAAGTTTGAAATCAAATTTCCTTCTATGATTTTCATCTTTAGCAATAAACAAACAACCTTTGCAACTGTCAATATTTTGTTTTTTTTTGCTTGCAACATGACTTAACAATATCTGCAGTTCTGTTATATCTTTAAGGTGCTGTTTACACGATAACGCTCGCTGGTGAAAAACGCAAAACATTTCATCAGATGTCCATATCGTTTAGACGGCAATGGTGTTTTGGGAGGTTGAAAACGCAAAAAAGTGAATCTACCTTACAGAGTGTAAATCTTAAAAACGCTCCACTCTCGCGTCACCGTCTAAACGGTTGACAACGCAAAACTGTGTTTTCTAGTCACATAGAATTTACACTTCACCTGGATACTGCTGGTGAAATTTAGTCCATATGTCCGTATATTCCGACTGGCAGGACTCCCAGTCCACATTTTCTTGCATTTTTTTTTTTTTTTTTCTCTAACATTATGTTCAGCAACAGCTCTATGTCAGCGCTGCCAACTCACGCATTGAGTGCGGGACACACGCATGGCTGAAGACCTGAAGACAGTCAAATGCGTGTGTCACGCTCATTGTGTGATGGTTGGCAGCGCTGTCTACCTCCTCGCCTGTCCAGACAAATTTTCACATTTTCACGCGTTTTTTTTCGTCACGTTGTTTCTCCTTGTTATTGTATTTTGCGCTAGGAGTGAACAGGAAGAAGAAATGAAGTAGAAAGGTTGTACGCAGGCGCTTGGGCTTGGTGGTGCTGCCACCTAGCTACCTGGCGTGCGTACTGCATCAGTAAATAGGAAATTTCACACACTTGTGCGTGTCCGTCTGCATGCAGATTTTCCTCCAAAATCCCCATCTAAACTCAGAGTTAAACGTGAAAACGAAACGCCATTTTTGTGTTTTGGGTCAGGTCGTTTCCATCTAAACTGGGCTTAAGTTTCAACAAAGCTGGCTTAATAGATAATCTATTTGTATGTTTTTAAATTTAGCTTTGTGTATGATTCTGATAGCTTTTTTTTTGCAAGAGATTCAATACGTTTTTTTTACTTACATACATGTTACCCCAAACATCCACACAGTAACTAAAATAAGGCAATATATAATATTGAACAGTAAAACATTCTCATTGTCTTACGATGAAAAACTTACTTAACCCTATTCAGAATAAAGATGCTTTTTGATATCTTATTTTTTATACGTGCTATATGAGATTTCCATGTCAGTGCTTCATCAATAACAACTCCCAGAAAGCTGATCTCCGAGACCTTCTCAATATTAACACGTGGGATGATTGAATGTTATCTATTGTTTTAGTAGAAAAAAAATTTAATGATAACTTATTTATATTAAACCAAGATTTTAGTTTGACCATTTCATTTTCAATGGCATTGGATAATGTTATTAAATTATCACCTGAACAGAAGAAATTTGTTTAATCTGCAAACAACGAACAAACAAACAAAAGGAACAAAAGGAACCAGCAGCCGAAAAATAAAGGAAAGTTTGAAAAGGAAAAAGCTTAAAAAAAAAAACCCAAAAAAAACAGGCTGACATAAATTCAATAAAACAACTAAAAGAAAAAAAAAAAAAAAAAAAGAAAAAGAAAAAAGAAAATAGATTCAAACATAAAACAAACACACACATACAGAAGCCGGAAAAGCAAAACATAAAACATGACCGCGTTTGTGTTGGTTTTGCCAGAGACATGTTTGTTATAGCACCAGCTCTCTAAAAGGCCTCCATTAGGGTGAAAAACGCTGTTGCAGTCATAATAGGCTTTAGCCATTTTTATTCTCTCTGTCAAGAAAAAAAGGAAGAAAATAATGCAGTCTGCATCGCCACCTGACACTGAATTCTGTTTAAGTGCTGTTGTCGCTGAGGACACAAAGATTTTACTCAACAAGAAAAGTGTAAAAGAGACTGAAGAAAGATGGAAAGACTAATGTATGAAAGAAAGGCACCAACTGCATTTTTCTTGGGTTGTTCAGAATTATGATTCGTTTTTTAAGTGTTTGACCTGCTAGTTTTAATTTTGACATGTTTTTTTCTTTTTTTTAAGAAGAATACTCAGCAGCATACTAAATAATTTTTGTATTTTTTCTTTTAATATTAAAAAAGGTGTATTCCAAATAAACTTCATGAACATAATTGACACAATTTCACTATTAGCTTTTGCATTTTCTTCAAAGGTGCATCAAGATGGAAAGTCATCTTCCTCCGTCACTCAAAATCTAAAAATAAATGGACTTGGGGCTGGCTGTGTGCTCTTGTCAGCTTTAATTTTAGCAGCCTTGCCTTTGTTAGCTTTGTTTAAGTGGACATAATCTGTGGCCATGTTGTTGTCTCGAGGGTGGGACTGGATTTGATGCCCTAAATGTTTTGGTGGTCCTTCTTTCACAGCTTAGTTTTTCCTCATACAGCACTTTTCCTTGACTCCGACTTGGTACTTGCACACCACTGAGTGAAGAACTGGGTGCGATCTTTGTTTTTACGCTTATACCAGTAAAAATATCAGATTTCTCAGAGTCTGATCTGCTAAATACCAGTCATTGCAGATCAGTTTAAAGACTGGCTTAAGCGTAATTTCCCTTATATTGGCGGGTTTATCCCTGGCATCCATGTAACAAGCGTGGACCTCCTGTCAGTTTTGCTTGACTCAAACAAAAAGTTAAACTGTGACCAACTATGTCAAACATTTAAGCTCCAGCCAATAAACATCAGTTGCTGTGAAATTGTTAGTGCTTCTTCAAAAATGGGATCTTGAGTCCATGTACCAAGTAGTTTTGATAGATCAAAGCATTGCTGAGCTGTGACCTCATTTCCTGTTGAGCTGCTGCCTCTGATATTAACAGGCTTTGACAAACAAACAATAGCCATGTGATAACCTGTTTGAGAGATTTAGTTCAGCAAAAAATATGGAGTGTTGAATAAAAAATATATTGGGAAAAAAAACAATTGTGCAAAATCTTCTGTTATGTGTTCATCTTTATAAACAGTGACTTTTTCATGACTGCAGCTTGGAACAGAAATATGTATGTGAACTAAAACTAAGGAGGAAAGTAATTAAACGGAAGTGTGCAGGGTTACAGGGTTTGGGTCACTCCGTGGGGTGCAAGTCATGACTTTAAAGGAGAACATGAGACACGGGGAAGTTAAACTTTCAACGTCCTCCTGTGGCTGAGCTCCAGTGTAAACACAGCTCTGGTTTCTGGCCCGGGCCAAAAACGCTCGACCTTCCTTCTCTGTAACTGGCCTCAGGTCACAGACGGGTTGAACTCCATGTCTCTGCAGACCACACTCCTAATCAGAACTTCCTACTGCAAACTTAGCTAAATTAACCTGTGATTAGAACCATTTCTGGACACTGATGTGACAAGGCCAGCATGTCAGACCTGGTTATGTTGATAGTCCTCCTGCACACCCCACTAATAAGATGATCAGTGGCATCCTGATGGGGGGATTCATTCAGTTACTTGGAAATTTGAGATGCCTGAGAACAGCCATGTTTGTTGTTTCGTCTGATCAAGAGGAAGAAGGTCCGTAAAAAGGGCTGACTGTTGAGAATGAAGTAAATGGCTTTGATTGGCAATGGTATGGATGGTCGCTTTAATGACCAAACTAGTGAAAAAAGTGCAAGTGTGCAGTGCAGTGTGAAACCAATGTGCACAGTCGCTTTGGCTCTAGGGCATGTGTTTCAAACTCAAGGCCCACAGACAAAACCATTTCATTTTATCTGGTCTGCGAGACCACGCAAAGGCAAGATTTAAATGCGACTGCCTGTTTGACTTGGTACGAACATCAAAAAGTGGAATAACTGAGGTGGAAAGCAGTTAGAGACTGTTAATTTATGCCAGAAAGTTGCTAATTCTTTTCAAAATTCTGGATTTTTGTCAAATTAACATTTTTATAACAAAGATTTGTGATTTTAGGACATAAAGTTGAAATTATACAAAATGTGAAAGTTTGCAACTGTTATTTTTTGTCAAAGAAAACCATATAGCAAAACGTAATTTTAACTTAAAAAGGTTACAATTTGTGACATTTCTGACAATGATAAAAAGTCTTTGTTATAAACTTTCTTTTGAGCAAAAAATAAAACATTTTTTAAATGACTGATTTTAGAAAAGTCTCAATTATATGTCAAAGGTTGTGATTTGAGAAATGCTTAGAGAGATTTTATGACAAAAAAAAAGTATGAAAAAAGATGTGATATTGCAAAATTTGTGAATTTGTGATTTTTGTACAAAAGCCTCAATAAAAATAAATGTAGTGATATATATATATTTTTTCTTTTATGACTGAGCTCAAGACCTGGTGGGAAATTTAGCATAGGTGGTTGAGAAAGTTAAGGATAACAGGCCCTTTAACGGTAACCATGGTGAGGATGTGGCCCGGGATGAAATAGTTTGACACCCTTGCTCAAGAGAGATTTTTGCTGTCAACCTCATGGAAGATCTCTAAAATTGCCAAAATTAACTCTGTGGGCGTCTCTGTGTGACCCTGTGGTGGACTGGTGACCTGTCCAGCGTGTACTCCACCTCTCACCCAATGACAGGTGGCATGGGCTCCAGCTGACCTCCCGTGACCCCGAAGAAGATTGAAGCGGGTTTGCAAAATGAATGAATTCTCTGTGCACCAAAATATCCACCCCAGGCTTCATGGTAATTTATCAAATAGCAGTTGAGATATAACTGTCTAGACCAAAGTGCTAACGGACCAACTTACTAAAAAAAGAAGAAAAAGGCAAACAGTGCACGAGTAAGAGAAGGGAGACTGGATATGGTCATGTTATCACTAAGTGAGCTTTTAATTTTGTTAACATTCTTCCCATGACAAGAAATATTTCAGTCTAATCAATTAGCCTACAGGGATGGAAAGTAATGCTCTACCACTCCTTTCCAGGAAGCAAAACACAACAATGAGATCAGTAAGAGCCCCGACTTGATGAGATATGATAGTTGTGGCTTGATGTAGGGTCTCATATCATCTAAAAGATACAAGATAAACCTTTTTTTTTTCAGTAAATCACGAGTCAAATTTAAACGAATGCCTCCAGAGTGAAATTACTGTGTTGGCACCTGTTGAACTGAACACTATGTAAGGAAATCCAAAGATTTAGTGAGGTACGGGTATGTCTGCTATGTCTACAAACACAGCTGAAACAATCCTTCCATCTGGCCTCAGCGAGAAGACTCACCTCCACTGAGGGGAGAGACAACCAGAGAAGTACGTGTGGGAGGAGTGGGAGGAGGGTGTGGGGGGGTTGAGGGAGTTGGGGGAGGAAAGGAGACAGCTGAAATGTGAAAAGGACAAGCTGAGAAGGGAAGAGGGAGGACACAACCTCTGCCAAGTGTCCCATTCAGGGATAGATGGAGAGAGAGAGCAAGGGGACAGAATACGGGGCTGTAGATAAAAACCAGGAGCGCAGTGAGGCTATAAAAGGAAGTGAGGGACAGTGGTGCACTGAAAGTCTTGGAGCCTGTGAGGACTGGGAGGACTGGAAGGAAGGAGACTTTGGAATTCTTTCAACACAGGCTGATGGGACCCTTGTGTCCCTCCATTAATCACTGTGAGAAGAAGCAAGGGCAAAGGATAGGGCCGGATATACAGTACTGTATATGTGGTATGGAGGGATTTTCCAAAGAGAGAAAAAATAAGTTTACGTCCAAACTATTCTGAGTCAAATAAAGTTGTGCTTCTGCATCTCATGTATTACAAATACAAATACTACAAATGATATTGCTGTTGAGTCACAGAGTTGGTGATGTCAGGGTAAATTAATAACTAAATAATGAGCTATGGGTGAGATTTACTGAGCCAGACAAATTAATGAGAACATGATCCAGACAAATCCACTAAAAGTGTGGTGTTTTATGAACACAGATGTGGGCAGCTCTTTTCAATAATGTTCAAAAGCAATCTCCAGGGGGAAGCCCATGTTAACATGGGGTTAACAAGCAGAGCTGTTGACAGTCATGTGCATGAATTTCATTAAGAACACACTAGTTTCACTACTAGTTTCTTGTAATATGTCAAACATATTTGTATGTGTGTGACTGTGGCAGCTGAGCCGCCTGGCTCTAATTAAAATCTACTGTTTATTCAAGTCCATTTCATTAAATGATATCTAAGTTTCACAAAAGTGCCAGTTTTCAGCAAAATTCTTATTGTTTTTCAGAGTTCAGGACCACGGACAGGACTCTAGAGGGGGATAATGATGAAGTCATTAAAACTTTTCAAATGTATCTCACAAGCTATAACCTCACACTCCATCTCTGTAATGTTTTTTTTTTAAACAGTGGGAACCGTGTCACAAAGCAAATATTTTCTATTTAAAAAAAAGATGGCATTATTTTGGTTCTAAGCAACTGAAAAAGGAAATTTTACACTTCTTACACTTTTTTCCTGTTGATTTCTGTGCTGATAATAACAATAGCTTTGTCTAAATCACTAACTTGTCTCTTAGACCCCATCACAATCCGACTGTTCAAAGAGGTTTTCTCTTTATTGATATTTCAATGTTAGATGCTATTAATCTATCTTAATCAACAGGCGATGTGCCTCCAACTTTAAAGGTTGATTAAACCTCTTCTTAAATATATCTAGTCTTGATTGAGGTGTTTTAGCTAATAATAGCCTATTATTAAAGTATATCCAACCTTCCTTTCTAGAGGTATTCAAATACTATTGCAAACTATCTGATCATTGCACAGAAATTATTCTTTTGACGCAAAAAGTTATATTTTCTTCAGTTTGTTTCTTCCTCCTTCATTGTCAGTCATGGTGTTACACAGGGTTGTGTACTCGGTCCAGTTATTTTCTATACATGCTTCCATTAGACACTGTTACTAGGCAGCATACAATGAAGCTTCATTTTACGCAGATTATACTGAGGTATATCTATCCATGTAACAAGATGAGACAGTCAGTAAGCTGGACTACAAGCATGTCTTAATGACATAAAGGCCTGAAAGACTGCTAATTTCCTGCTATTATACTCAGATAAGACTATGGTGATCTGAGCACTTCAGGAATAGACTGTTTAGCTATAGAGCTACTCTGGATGATATTACTCCAAGATGCAGCTCTAACAAAGATTAACAGGATAGATTTTGCTTCTTAGTTTCTCTTCATTGGCTTCTTGTGAAGTCCAGAATTTATTTATTTATTTATTCTCCTCAGATTTAAAGTACTTAATGACTGAGCTCCTTCTAAGCTTAAAGAACTCAGAGTTCCATGCTATAGAAAGCAAAACAGATCCTTCAGTTATCAGGTTCTTCTCATGTGGAACTGTTTTCCACTTTGTTTAGGATGCAGATACTCTCTCTGTCCTTGAGGCCAAGTTTAACACTTTCCCTTTTCATAAAGTATCTACTCAGGGCTCGATCAGATGACCCTGAACCATCTCTTCACTTATGCTGTTATAAGGTCAACAACGGCCCTGTTGTTGACAACGTTGTTAAGTGGTGTGAAGATTCTTACCTCTCATCTAAACTTAGCCAGACGAAAGATATGGCAATTGATTTTAGGAAAAATGCCAAAACACCTGAACCTGTTAGGATCAAGGGACAAGTCATTGAACGAGTGCAGGCCTATAAATATCTGGGGACAATCATTGACTCTTTCTTAAACTTTATAGAGAATTGTACAGCTGTGAACAGGAAGGGACACCAGCGGCTGTTCTGTCTGGGGAAGTAGTTTCGTTTCCACGTTGACAGGACCATGATGACACTCTTTTATTGTGCTTTTATTGAATCTGTTTTAACCTTCACACTTGTAACATGGTTCGGAAACCTGCCCTTTAAAGAAAGGAGCTCACTCAACCAAATTATTAAATGGTCAGGTCGGTTAATTGGGGAAACACAGCTGGGTTTGGAGTCGCTTGCCAGCTCCATCTCCAATGATACCTCCCATCCCCTAGCGAGTGACTTCCAGCTGCTGCCATCAGGACGCAGATTCAGAGTCCTGAGAACTAGGACCACCAGCTACAGGAACAGTTTCGTCCCTGCTGCTCTCTCTCTCTTAAATAAAACATGATGCACTTTACTGTTTCTTATTGTTGAAGTCTATTTTGTTATTTATTTATCTATTCATTTATTTATTTATTCTATTTATTAGAACCCCTGATCCTGGTTTTAACCTTTTTATTGCTCCTTGTCTGGTGGGCAACATTGACTTTTATTCTGTTCAGTGAGCACTGGGAGTACTGGCCGCATATGTCTGTCTCTGTGATGTTTTGACCTGTCCTCTGTATCTGTCTTGTGCCAATTAATGTTTATTAATAATGTGTGTGTGATGCCCTCTCCTCCTTTTTAACTGCAAAACAAATCTACCCACGGGTACAAATAAAGTCAACTGAACTGAACTGAACTGAACTGAACTGAACTGAACTGAAGGTTGCTGGGGGACAATGTGGGCATACGTTACACACTTTCCTCACTCTGCTATCTTTAGTCTTCATGAATGTCACTATTACTATTATTAAATTTATCTCTCTTCTTTGTTTTACAGCAAATATTGTTGGACTATTCTCTGTCATCTCTTTCCTGTCTTCTCACCTCCAAGTGGAGGCCGATTACCACCCTTTGTCGGCCTGATTCTGCTGAAAGTTTTTTTCTTTGTCTTTTTCCTGTTAATAAGAAGTTGTTCCTTTACCCTGCACTCATTGATGGGGCATTAAATCAAAGAGAAGATTCAGTCCAATCTGTTGGGTTCCTTAGCTACTGTTTCCTATGAATTGGCATTTTATGAATTTGAATGGGATAGACTGGTGAGCCATCCAGGGTGTCCGTCCAGTTTTTGCCTGATGACAGCAGGCGTAGCCTCCAATGTGACTGAATGGATGGATGAACTTGATTATAAAAAACTGGATTTAAGTAGAATTTTATTAGGTTATAACTGGACTAAACTGTACTATATTAATCTGTTTACCTTTTGTATAAAGTGCATTGAGATGACTTTTGTTGTGAATTGGCACAATGCAAGATTTTACCATAAAGTCCCATGTACCTCAACCTGATCCAAATGCTGTGGTTGGAGATCTCTACTGAAACTAGTAACTGAAGTAACCCTGTAAAATGGGAGAAAAGTTCTCCACAACAGAATGATCTGTGTTTTTGATTTCTATGAAATGGGTAGAAGCGGTAAGTGTGCGTGCGTGTGTGTGTGTTAGTTAGCCCACGCATACGCAGCACTATAGAATAACATGCACCAGTCCAGTGGTGCTGTGTGCTGCCAGATGTCACACATGACTGAGAAAGAAAATGAAGCATGACCAGTGATTATCTGTTGAAACAAGCCTCTTGTATTCCTGCAACCCTCTTGCCCTCTATACTGAACTCTTTCATCTCAAAACATCGAGATAATTACACAAAAACAAAATCAACAAAGGAACTGAGGGTTGATACAAGCTGGCAGTATACAACAATGCATGTGTATGTGTTTCCACTTTGAGTTTACGCTTTTTTGCAGATTAGCACACACTTTATAGCCTCTGAATTATTATATCTTTTAGCACGTAGGTCTAGAAAGTCACAGCAGTGCCCAGAAATGGAGTTATGTCACATGTACAGGTCTAAACCTTCAACTCAACTTGTAAAAAGCTCAGCATTCAAAACCTCAACATCACTTGTGTTATTTAAGAGTATGAACGAGACGGAGTTTGTATCATGAATCTAGAGCTCAGTAAACAGTGGACTGGTAAAACTATGTGGGGTCCAGTAGGGCAGTAAAGAAACTCTGACACATTTAACTCCACCCCTCTTCCCTTTCCTGTTTACAAAGCTTCTCTGGATAATCTATTTTCTCTTAAAACAATCCTACATGCACTGAGGATGTTTCCCATAAAGTGGAACTTTACTAAGCCCACACACTTAAACACAGCCCACGCTCTCTACACGTGCAAGAAAAGAAATTGAGGCTTAAGACATCCTGCTGATGTAGAAGAGCAAATTGTTGGATTTACTTGAAGGCGTCTTGCAGTTATCCAGAGGACCTGTGCAGATTTACAGCTCTTTTAATCCTCAACAAGACCTCTGCATAGTGTTGATATCCGTACATGCATTCTGGCTTGCATGGGACATTTGTGCACCAGTGGGGGCGATCTGCCAAGTGCAACAAGCATTTCCTCAAACTTACAATGCTGAACTGCAGAGACTAATCAAACAATCACCACCGCAAAGTCACGTTTTGCCAACCAAAAAAAAAAAAAGAAAATAAGGAACTTCTGAGGAAACAATACTTGAGCAAACACAAGCACATGCATATTGTGCATCCATTCACATGTGAGCTGAGCACACATGCACAGCAATTGGCATAGACGCAACACAGTAAAAATGCAGAATGGTCATGGGGTCCCTCTCTCTGAGGTGACACAAATACCTAAGTGGAAACTGCTTAGCCCCCTTAAGCCTCAACACTTACTCACTCACACACACACACAAACACACACCCCAGTGGATAGGGAAGCCCCACACTTCTCATCCGAGGCCGTGGCTTCCTGCATACCAGCACGCTGGGCTCTTCCCCCGATTGTCACAGCCATTATTTTGGCAGTAGATGTGCTGGCCATTTTTCTGTTCTTATCAAAGGCATACATCTTCCCCTCGCCCCGGACACGCACCTTCCTCCCCGATAACACAATCGCATCTCAGAGGTCAATCGCATGTCTGCTTTCCATCTGGTGAACCCTATCTCATGCCCATCACTCATTCACATACTGTACGGAGGCAGGTTTAAAGCCTCCCAATGGACTGACAAGGTCAAATGCAATTACAATTGTTTTTCCATCGTTTTCTGATTCTGTTATGGATATTCAAAAAAAGTTCAATTGGATTTAGTTTAACCATGTGGTCGCAGTGACTTAGCAAGCCAAAACAGCATATGCAAGAACAACATCCATCACAATCATCCACTTAGCTGAATGGGGGATAATTGCTAAAACAGGAGTTGCTGGTGGGCTTCTATGTCCGTGGCTGAAAATGTCTCTTCCACAGTCACAGACCAAATATTCACAAATCACACGTCCTCTGCCAGGATCGCCCCCTATTTCCGTCGAGCTCACACAAACCTTGAAATGTATTCTCAAACACATGAGGATCAAAACTTTTCAAAGGGACCCGTATGAAACATCCTGTTAACATTGCTGTCTGAGCAGCCTTCCTTCCTCCGCCAACAGACACTGATAAATGGTATTTTGCATGCGTGGTTAATGTGTGTGAAGCTCATGAGAGCAAAAACATGATTTTTGCTCTCATGAGCCTAAAAGGGTTCAGTTTTCCCACAAGAATATGGCAGCTCCATGTAGAGACGGAACAGTAAAGTAGTGTAATAGAAGCTGTCCCCAACACCCACCAGAGTCAGAGGAGGTTGAAGCTGATTTTTAAGGATTCAGGTTGCTTTGAACAAATATGTTTCCACAAATTTGTTTTCTCAGGAACATCAATAACAGGAGGCATGTAAAACTGTTTAAGAAGCAAGTGGGTGCAACACAATCTTTATGACATTATTCAGACTCACCTAAAGCAGATCTTTGGCTAAATGATACCGCTGAGGTCCTTCAGTAACACTACAGGCAAGCTAAATGCAAGCGGAAGGACAATTTTCATATGGAACTGGTTTTATCACAAGAGACTAGCTGAGGTTTGTGAAGGAGGTGAAGTTGCACCATTTGTCTTCTGTCTTATCTTTCACTTTCACTTTTCTTAGAATTAACTCTAATGTTAACTTTTGTGATTTTCCAGCTGCTCTTTTGCTCTCTGATATATTTGAGGTCATTTTATAATCATTGCTCAATAAGGTAGTGTAGCAACTGAAACTCACAGAAGGTCCCTTGGATATTGTTCCAGCCAAGATAATAAATGACATTTTTGAGTCGGCTCTGCTTACTCATATAAATTTTAAAACTGTTGTGGTCAGGACCTTCTTAAGAAACTCCTGACTTCTCCATACTGTCTGATTTCAGACCTATCTTGCCACTGCTCTTTCTTCCTATGGTCATTTGTTTGAACACTTTTTACATGAGAAATTTGTCCATTAAACATTTCAGTCCAATCTCATGAGACGGTTCTGCTACAAGTTCACAATGATATTGTCTCATCTCATAGTTGGCAGAAAACCTGTGTTGGAGCTTGTCAAGTCTTATTGTGGCTTTTAACATGGTGGACCATGTGGTATTCCTTATGTGTAAATATCCAAGGTGGAGGACTAAAGGCACATTAAAATATCAGTTTCAATTTCCTTTTCAAGGAATATTTGCTAATTTTTTTTAAATTTCATTGAGCTGTAACATTGTTTAGTCTCCGCTGACGCCAAAAATCAACCAAAGCAGTCTTTTGTTTGGACAACTATGCGTTTTATGTAGCTACTTTGTCACACATTTATATTTATTAGGTATACGTGAGCGCTGTAGGGGGACCCAAAGCAAAAAAAAAAAAAAAAAGGCAAAAGTTCCTTTGTGCCGATTTAAATGTTTTAGCTCTTATTTCTTCAGTAGGAGTTTCTCTGTAATGTCTGGTGACTTCTCCTTCTCCTGTGGGGTACAACAGGGTTCCATTCTTGGCTCCATTTTCTTCTCTTTATACTATACATACTTTATGCTACATTTATGGTAATTTTGGCAAGATATTAAACATTATTTCAGTATTGTGCAGATATATTTGGGAGTGAAACCAAATAACAGTGATGCACTGAACTCTATGCTCATTTTATAAATGAAATGAAACATTTTCACTTAAAGAAGGATGAAAAGATTGTTTAATTCTTGGGTTTTCAGTCCAACATGGTAGTCCTACAAACTGGCCTAAAGTTTGAGAGCATGTTTTTTTTCCCCTCAGTGTTTTGTTTTCTTAACAAGAATGCCTTTATGAGCTCAAGGTTGAATCATTTTATTGCCCTTAATGCTGGTCTTGACCAGTCTTCCAAGTGACTTCAGCTTATACAGCTTTTTTCAACAAATGCTGCCATATGTGAACACATTAACTCACCATTTTCTCCTAGTTTATTTTAGGTTTGATTTTAAAGTCTAAATGTATGTTTTTAAGGCTATCGGAGGCCTGGTGCCAGCTTATCTGACTAAGATTTTAAAACAGTATAACAGATCACTGCAGTCATCCAACCACTGACAAGAGGTTTCAAGCACTCTAGCTGCTCTAAGATTGATTGATTGATTGATTCATTCATCTATTTATTGGTTGATTGAATTAGTCAGCCAATGGAATAAATGGTGCTCTGTTGAGTATATTTGGTGCCAGTCGCTGATTAAGAATTTATTAAATGCAGCACTCTAAATGCCTTTCAGGTAGGAAAAGAAGACAACTAAACAGATGGAGAATAGATAAATAGCTCATCAACATTCTCAAAAAAATGTCAAAGAAGCTGAACCACAATCGGCCACAACGGTCATTCCTTAATTTAATTATTCGTATGCCATTTTTCTGTTTGTTTTGTGATCTTTGGATAGCAAAGCTTAATGATAGCAGGTTAATTCATCTCATTATCTTTCTGACACCTGCCTTTTGGCTTCTTCAAATGAGGTAATTCAGCAGATCACCATGAGAAAACTAACTCTGAGAATTACAGAGAATCCAGTCTGGTTCATTTGTTCACACTTGATTTTAATTCTCAAGACTGCTGCCAAAACTGAATCAAAGCATGAATGTCTAGTCTTTTTTGTGGCAGTTAAGTTATAATCCAGCAGCTGTTGAAATAAAATTAATAGCAGATGTAACTGTTAAAGACATCAGGCCATCCCTTCTTCCTATCTGACATTTTTATCTTAAGTCAGTCGCTGCAGCTGTCAAAGATATCATCTACTCATTCTGGCCATGACACTCCCAACGTCTGATAACCACAGGAGGAAAATAATTGTTGTCTTATAATTACAAAATAATTAAGACAATAAACACAAAGGCTCTTTGTTCTTCCCAGATAAGAAAATGGAAGATCGAAACAAAGGAGCTTTGTTGTCCCATGATGACAAAATAATTAAGTCCCATATTAATTGTTAATTCTGTTTGTTCCACATCATCAAGTTAGACCTTTTAGAATAAAATTGCATGAGATTTGAAAGCTGTGGGCATTGTATCCTGGAAACCATGTAAACAACTGCTCATGCCATCTATTAAGTTCTACCAAATCTGATGGGAAAAGTGAGAATCAGATTGTAACATGATCTTTAGGCCACATCACCCACCTCTTGTTAGCTTCATGGGGGCTGTATCCAATGGTCCACAAACACTACTGCACGTGAAGCAACTGACAAGAGGAGGCCTGAGACCTAACAGCTCTCTTATCTGCATCTAGACTTCTCTATAGCTGCAAGAAATTCCCAGACATCATTTGGTTACAGAATGGGGAGATGTATCTTACGTACACAAGCGATGTCTTTTTTTTCACGCCTTTTCACTACCTTGAGAAGTGATAAAAAAGAGAAGATCTGATTTTACACCTTTATGGAAAATGTCAGTTACATGCACCCTGGAGACCAGGAAAAGATAGAAATGCTCTGCAAAGAAAAGTCAATATGTACGATAGCCAGTTCCTCACTGAGCATTTAAGTGGAGCTGTTGGAAATGACAATGATTCTCTGTGCTGTACTTTTTAAAGCATATTAGTTGTCCTCATCACAAAGGCTCTACTTTTTGTCAATCAAATCAAACATGCAAATGTGAAAGTTGGGTGGAATCACAAATGAAATCTCACACAAAAAATATCTTGAGCATCACACGTTCAATGGGCAGAGGAATTCCAAATGCAAGTCATCACGTGGAGACGGATGGTGGGAAAAGTTTCACAGTGGTTTTGGGTCGAAAAAGTCAAACAGTCCCATGAGTCAGATTTAAACGTGATACCAAACACAATCATATTTTCCAATATGTAGCTGAGATCAAAACATTATGAATCAGATGGGAATCATATCGCATTATAGCGGCAAATTGTTTCCCCAAACCTTTTTGTTTTCCTCCCTCAAGTAAAATGTCTTTAACCACTTTGTTTCTTACAACTGCAACGGTCTCTTTAGTGCTTTCAACAGCCTCTGCTATGCTTACAGTTGGAAATCCTTCACCAAAAAGTCAGATGTTACCTGTAGTACGTCATACTAAGAAGTTGAAGCTATTTTAAGTTATTCTCATAATCAACGAGAGATGTTTTTCCATTTGACAGTTAACTTGTCTACAAGGAGCACATGGCTTGTGCCAAACTAAATTTAGCCTCCAAACATCACTGCTTTGGAGAGAAGCTACACAATACACAGAGGAGCTGAGCTGTGTCACATGCCTTTAATCAAGACTTCACCAAATTCGATAAGAGCATGGAACAAGGGGCCCTTTTCATCACACTGTCTGGAAGCCATGAGTATGATATTAAATATCTCATAGAACAAACAAACAGCTGACATCCCTGCACAACCTAAAATAAACAGAAAAACAAAACACATTCACATGTCACATGCTGAAAAACAAAGAGACGAATGGTGCACATGGATTCACAATTTAGGAAATGATAAAAGGAAAACACACAAGAGCATCTAAGGTTTCCTTCATTCAAACCTGGTTAAAGTGCTGAAGGCTCCAAGTGAATTTATTCATACATACACATGGGAGACGGCAACAAATCAGTGGTTAGATAACCATTGGTGGCCAGAACTGCCACCAGTTTGAATCTCAACTGTGGAGTGACAGTTCTTGCCCAGTGACAGCTGCAATGGACTCCAGTTCCCATTGTGACTCTGAACAGGATGAAGTGGGCATGGAAAATCGATGGATGGATGGGTGCTACTGTACAGGCTGAGTTCCATATAGAGCTGCCACTTCATCAATATTGACTTCCATCATCACAGTAATCAATGAAGCGTGTTAATTCCCACTATTCAAACTGAATGGCGTCACTTTATTATTATTATTATTTTTTTTAGCTGTTTCTTCAAACACAACGATGCTATATACCTTAAAATCAGTGTAAGACAACCATAAATATGCATTCTGGGTTTTTAGCCTCACTATTTTTTAACCTGCCTGGTCAAATATGAATGATCAAAACAAGCACTGAATTTATAAAACTAGGTTTCATAAATCATACAAAAACAAGCAGCATTTTTAGTGCTTTGAGATCCTGGGGGCAAGTTGTCTAAGGATGCCAACACAGCCTACGTGCTTAGATATGACTTAACTAATGTACACTGCAGAAGTTAAATATGTCTTTTTACTACCAAGCTAAGAAGCAAGTTTACAGCTTGCACTTTTATTCCATGAATGTTCGACTAATATTACAGCTGAAGTATCAGCATTGAGTATATGGGAATCCATCTGTTAATCACTGCTGTTTCTGGTCTAGTTTGTCAAGCTGCAAGGTGAAAAATTAAGCAGGTAGGATCCTTGACTCTATTGACAGGTAAAGAGTTGTACTGATACAGAGCTGGATTAGTGTTGTAAAGACATTAAAATTGATCTGTGTGGCGTTAATCTACTTCGGTCATGACAGTTCTCAGAGTGGGTGTGTAGCCCTGTAACTTCTGTGTGCAGCACTTTGCAAAATGAATTGTTATGTTGCTGCTGAGATTTAAAATCGTGGATTATTCATCTTGTTTGGAAGAATCTGAAATTTATCACCCAAATGCCTTTCATACCTTAATTAGTCAGGAGACCATACATTTACTAGCTTAATGTGAAAATAAGCTTCAGTATCACAGTTCCAGCCTTTAATTTTCTTTGACAATAAAAAAAATATTATTTAAATCAATTGAATTTGATTATTTCTTGGATTTTAGATGGTGTTTTTGCAGCGTTATCAGGGCACTATATGATTACATTTACATGGTCTAACATAGTTAACTTTGCTCTTCAGACATTTTGCATTTCACTAATCTGGAAACCTTCTTAAAAATAAATAAACTCGATTGTTCTCAGTGTCCATTACAACAAAGTCTGGATTATTTTGATGTCCATTATCAATGTATTCATTGAATGTAATGATGTACTTATTACATTACCACGTTGCTTTCTTTAAACTTTTAAACTGACCAACACAATTCAAGAAAAAATAATTGGTACTATCTTTGTAACATTTTAGTCAACTGTATTTTATTGCCTCAAGGCTCAACAACCTATCATGCAGCCTGCAAAGGTCCTGACCCCACCCCTCAGTGCCAGGTCAAGGGTCAAGTAAAATTCAACACAACCAAACTTGAGTATCCCATTTCAGTCTGTTGCTTTTGCAAAAGAAATGGCATTAAAATTCACTCAAAATGCCTGACTTTCTGTGAATAAAATTGCAACATGTGCCACAAACTCATCTGACTTTTCGCTGACTTTTTTTTTTTTTTTTTGTATCAGCATGCAAAGCCAAGAACACTCCTACTGGAGGAACTGAATCCAGACACTCCCACCAGTAACACACTGAGGTCTGTGTGCATCTGCCAAGCAGCTCCAACCAGGACAATCCCCACCCGGAGACATGGGGCTTATTTTTCTGTGTTAATTGTCAGCAGGCTGTCATTTTAAAGTTAAAAAAAAAAAAAAAGACATGTGGGAGAAAAAACTTACTGCCTGCACTCCTGATGACAGGATGACAACAGAGAGGCACAGAAGTAGAAGCCTGTGAAGAAAATTCCAGAGTTAAAACACTAATAAAACAGGCATGAGCTGATTTTCGTGATGTAGGATGCGTTTGTGCCTCGCTCACCTCACGTGTGTGTGTCTTCTGTTGTGCTGTTCGTGCATGGTCCCACTCAAACTCAAGTCCCACGCCGCTTCTTCACTTTTAAAGGCTTAAAGCATGACGATGACTGATCAGCCTGAGGGATACACATATGCAGACCCATATTAACAATAGCCACTCTTAATATAACAGAACCGTCCTGTGTCAGACACGATTATTATTTTGAGGGGTCCCCAAATGCATCTCCCCTAAGAAACAGTTGCATTAACAATATTCTTATTATCTTTTTCATGCCAGTAATTGTAATCAGTTTTGACGAAATGCGCAACTTACAGTCGCTCGTCTCGCGCGTAAGGTGAGCTGATGGAAGCGCGCGTCGCGCGGAGAGAAACGCTGACGTTCCCACCGATGAAAAGCTTTCACAACTGCAACTTCAGGCACCAAAACCACCACAAAGTTCCCCGCAAAAGTACAAAAGTGTGCCGTGTAGTCCCCTCTCGAAGTCGGAGTGTTTGTAACAGCAAGGTTTGTCCCTGTGCATGGGCGAGGGTGGTCGGTTTGGGAGGAGGAGGAGGGGGTGTGGTGCAGCAGAAACCAACACCAAGTTGCATCGATCAGAACTTCACATCGCCTCGGACAAAGATGCAGCCCAGCGTACTGGCCGTGCTCTGTCCATAAGCCTTGAATTACCAGCAGACAGAGGACAAGGAGTGGGTTAACAGGTGGCTGTTTGGGGGGCTTTACTCTGCACAGAGTTACGCGCAGAGTTTCCACGGCGCACCGCCGTGATGCTGTTACCGTCCGGCGCGCTGTTGCTGCTGCTGGCGGCTCTCTACTCAAGCGTAGATCTGACAGGGGCTGAGGTGAGTGTGTGAACGGTGTTGGTGGAGTTTACATGTCAAGCTGTACTGAAAGTAACTTCTGAACTGGGTCTGATTCTTCTGGAAACAGAGAAAGAGATCTCTATAAGTCATGCTCCCAACTTTGTTGTGCGTAAATGGATTGTTTAAACAAACTGAACAGATCAAACGTCTGATTTTTTTATGACAGAGACCTCTGTTGTGTCTGATATTCTGCTTTTTTGTGTTTAATGGTTTTATTGTCAGTGCAAGTATAAGTTTGGATCCGTCAGGCTGCTCAAAATTTCAGTTTCATCCATGCAGCTCTCCACCTCTGTAGAGGAGCAGGGAGAGGGAGGAGGGAGAGGGTGGGGCACATGTTGGAGTTTATGTGCGTGTATTTGTGTGCGCGCGCGTGTGTGTTGCGTTGAAAGCTGTGGCAAAGTAATAAGGGACACTGAGTTGTGTATGCGGTTAATCACTGGTATGTTTAGATAATCCAATATAGACAGTTTTTAATGAAATAAAGGTTTCCATCCGGACAATCAGGAAAAAATTAGACACTCCGTCCTTTTCCAGGACAGTATTTTTTTTAATGAGTCTGTGTAAATCTTAGTGACATCCACTGTAGCAAGTTTAGTTTAAAAAAACTAACTGATTGGTGATCAGAATCACAATTTGTATTCCAATCGGTACAGACCTGTAAATACTCAAAAATTATTATTAGCTATCTGAATTTTTCCAATCATGTTGTGGAAGGTAGTTCACTGTAGCCCACAAAGAATGGCAAAAAAACAACAACAACAAAAACAAACAAACAAACAACAAAACAAGTAGCATGTCAACCTGTAAGATAAGAATAACTAGTTGAGGAACAACAACCAAACGTTTAGGACAACAAACTTCATTTGTGCTGGCAGAAGTTGGAATTTCCCAGTACTGAATTGAAAATTTCCAATAGAATGTTCCTTAAAGTCTGAATTCCTACCTGGAAAGTTGGAGAAATGCTGCTTAACACAACTATGGAATCCAACTTAGTTTCTATTTGTGTCAACAAAGTAAACACCTGTCAAAATAAAGAGGTTTTTTTTGGTAATAGTCCTGTCTTAATTTACTCATTAAGAGACATACACGTTTTCTTTTATCTGTGGTTTATCTGTTGCTAAACTGTTTGTATGTGCTAAATGTAGGCTACAGCATTTTTATGAATCAGTGTTGCTGACAGTGGCTAGCAGAGGCTAGCTAAGTCAAATTGGTTGTGAAGTCATTCTTAGTTATAACTTTCAGGGTAAATTAAGTGAACTTTTAATCCACCTTTTTTTCACATCAATATCCTGCTGAACATGCTCAGTGTTATGAAGCTAACAAAAGCAAAGAGGCTAAAACTAAAATGAGAAGAAAAAACATCCTGCAGCCTCTGCTATCTTTGATAGTTGAATGGGTTTGTGGGAGCAGCTGACTATAGTTCTTGAAGAAATCAAAAATCTAAGATCAAAAATTACAAAGTAAAATTTCAAACTCTGCATTTGCAGTTTCATTAGTGTGCTAAGTCAGAGTACAAAAAAGGTAACAAAGGTTTTTGTTACATCACATCATGAATTAACAATTTTCACCTCAGTTTGCAAATAATAACATATGTGTAACATGAACTTTCTGTTCCGAAGTAGATTCTTAGTCATCTCAGTCCAGAACTCAGTTTAGTGATTAAAAAAAAAAGATCAACTGAAGATCAACTGAGGTGAATCCAAAAAATATTATAAATATATTTTAATTTTTTTTTTTCAAAGGTTCATGACCTTGAAGGCTTGAATAGCCTCCTGGGACCTGGTGTCCATTTACATGGACATCAAATTTTTGGTTGTCTGCATTACAATGCTAAATTCTGTACAACCAGAGCCTGTTGTAAAAAGTTTAAACACTGATATGCAACAGTGACAATGAAAACAGTGTGTTAAAAAGTGTTCACGTTGGGCTGAATAGAGATTTGTACTTTATTAACCGATGGTTATACCTTTTTCATTTTTCAGAAAGAGCTCGCATATTCAAAGATAATATCTGGTGTTTGTATTTATTGGTTACTCCAAACCACAAATAGCTTAAAAATATCTAAAATGTAAGACAAACCAAAACTCAGGTGTCTGGAGGTGAAAATGCAACTGGATTTCTTGTTGATTCCATGAAAAATGAAACGTCTTAAAGAATCAAAATAAGTCCAATTGGTGCTGCAAGACTGATTATCATGTCAGTTTGTCACTTTCATACATAAATGCACTGATGTGTGAAATTGACCCTTTGACCTCAGATGGAGAGCAAGTTCTGGTCCCTTAAAAGTCAAATTTTCTCTGTCCTGAACTGACTGCAACAGTTGTCAGTAACTGGAACCCTCCAACATTCACTGAACTAAACAGCTTAATTTGAAAACTGGCTGTAAAACTGTGGGATATCAACCCATCCATCCATCCATCCATCCATCCATCCATCTATCCATCCATCCATCAACTTCTGCTTATTCGAGCACCAAGGCATTCCCAGACCAGCTGAGACATATGTCATTGGTCTGCCTTATGGTCTCGGGCTGGACGTGCCTGAAACACCTCCCCAGGGAGGCATCCTGACCATATGAATCACTTCAACTGGCTCTTCTCAATGTGGAGGTGCAGCGACTCTACTCTGAGTCTTTCCTGGATGACTGAACTTCTCACCTTATCTCTAAGGGAGAGTCCAGCCACCATGCGGACTAAAGTCATTTGGAATTGGAATTGGAATTTTGGGATTTGATTATGTGTCACCAGAGGTGGCAGAGAAAAAAAACTTTTTTTTTTCTTTTCATTTTTATAAGGGATTTTATAAAGATTTTATAAAAGATTGCCATGATTCTGTAGTCATGTGTGATAGTCTTTGCCTCCATCTCTTAAGATCTAAATAAATAATAATTTGTAGATTTTCCAACAAAAACACGTCATTTTCAGTAATGCATCCATTTGTTGACTGTAGAGGACTTTATCAAGAGATATAGATGCCGTTGACCAGTCATTGGACAGTGAGACAATAATGTTTTCGAGCAGAATAACTACATGCTACGATTCTGGTATACTTGAAGTTTTAGTCAATTTCACAGTTCGTGACAGCAGAAATGAAGCTCCATGAAGGAAATTCCCAATGCTTTTAGCCACAAATGGCCATAAATGAAACACGCAGAAGCTTTGCCTTGTCAGCTCAGCAAAGCCCCTCTGAGGGCCGTTTAAATATCCATCATCAAATATCGTTGGATGGGCAGAATTCCAGGCTAGTTGGCCGTGACGGTTCCTTTCCTCAAATGTTACATTACCAAAACAGTCTTTTACTGACTGACTGAACTTAAGTTGTCAATCAGATGTAGAATATCTGGACAGATGTTTGCATGGCAAAGGAGGTGAGAATCTTGTTGCAGATCAGATGACACCTGTGAAATCTGAGTATTTAATGTTCCTGATTTATTGTCGGGAGTTGAATGTGTTCCCATCCATCCCTGGGAGGTCCTCTGCAGGCTCTGATCTTCTCAAGGCCTTCGTCCGACCAAGCAGCTCTCATCATCGTTTATCCAGCACAGCGAAGCAGATATCTCAAGTGTGGTCATATGTGTTTACTTATATGAAGGTAACATATGCTGTTGTATTCCTTGCCATGTCCTCAAGGGGTTCCTGTGGGTTTATCTGTCTCTTATGCCCACATACGTAGGGATTGTGAGCCTCCTGTGTGGGCTCACTGACAATCAGTGGAAGCTCATGGCTGAAGGATTCAGGGTTAAGGACAAATGCATGCGAGCATTCATAAACTTGATAACCCTGAACCTATTGTGGGTCATGTTGACTTCAGAAAGGGGTGTCGTGAAAAGATAAGATGTATTATTATGCTTTCCCCTCTTTCCTGTCAAGGTGAAACCACAAGATGATGTTAAACTTTTCTTTGATCTTTGTTCTTGTTTTTTACTTTTTTAATTAATTAATGTTTTTTACAACACCATCTGAGTCAGAGTGATTTTCCCAACTGTGTTTTTGATAAAAACAATATTGAGTTTCTAATCCCTGGCAGTCATTTGATGAGGCCAGAATGAATCATTGATAATTCCTAGAGGAGCTATAAGAGGAGGAGGAAGAGCAGAGAACATTAGATTCCTGGAGTGAGAGTTTGTGTGTGGGATGTCAGATGGTGGGATTTGGAAATGACGGTAGCTGGTGGGAAAGAGCAGCTTCTCTGCACTGCCCTGTTCCTGCTCCCAGCCTCCAGGTTGTGATGCTCCAGGAAATTGCAGAGAGGATAATCCCACAGCTTCATGATCAGGACTTGACCAGGCTGGTCCTGCTGCCTGTAAGTGGCCACCAGTCTGCCTGTAGTTTTGACTAAGTGCAGACACCTCCTACACAGACAACAGCTGAGTCTGTCACTGCCACCGACCACCTACCAGCCCACTGCACACTGGGAAACCACAACCTGCCTGTTGTAAAAATGCCTGCATTTGGAAGAGTCGTGATGTTTACCTTCTCTTGTTTTGTCAGGCGTCCAGCAAAGATAACGGTCCCCTGATCATATTACTCATGTACTGTCACAGGTATTCCCCTTTTTCAGCTTGTGCTTCTCATGCCTCTGTGTGTGTTCCCAGCCTCTTGTCACGTAAGGTAGGACTTAAATAAGTTTAAGCATTTCAAAAGCCCTTTTGAATTCCCTTTAGCCTTGCTCAAGTGTCATGGAAGAGGCGTTTCATTCAGATTTTTCACAGCAACAGTTTCCTTTTCACGCATTGAACACTCGTTCAGTTCCCTTCTCAACATTTTCTGCGCTCGGGATCAACTTGTATGTTACCCTTGAGATTGGTTACTTCCCTGAGGTGCACTGAGATGGTGGATGGCAGATTAGTCGTTCCACTGTGAAATTGGTGAGTCATAAATGTCATTTGTGGTTTGGACAGAGATGGCGTAAAGGATGTATTTGTTGAACCAGGAGGTGGGAGGTGGAGAGGGATGGAGGGAAACGAGGTGATGAGGTTGTGAGACCCACAAGTGGAGGAATGTGTGTCGGAGCCAGCGTTGATACTCCATGGCAAATCTTTTAGTCTCACTCTCTGGTCCTTGACCTGAATTTCCATCCTCTGCTGCCAAACTGCCCAACTGACAGAGACAGTAATGATACTGTAGTACTATGAGATTTATGTTTTTTTTTTTGGATAAGTTTTGGCTGTGTTTACCTCCAGCTGTTCAGTTTTGATAGGGAAGTGTTTGTCTTAGTGACTGCAGGTGACAGATGGAAGACTGCTGGGAAGAGTTTGGCCAATGTTTCTATGAGACGCAAAGGCTTGATTATGTTATTATAACCTTTCCAGAAAACATAGACAACTTTCAGGAAAAGTGGTTACACGTTGTGTCTGTGTTTGTGTCACTTCGACATAATGGTGCAGCTCTGAATCTGAGCGTGTCTACATTTGGATGCAGTCTCTTTTTTTAAGCAAAACACCAGAAATGTAACATACCAGAGCCTATTAAGTATCCCATATCTGTGCGTGTTAGATTCATACTGGTACATTGTCTCAGGACAAAGACTGAGAGAGCTCTCAATGTTATGAAGTGAACTTTGGGGTACTCGCTTGGTGTCAAGATTTATTCAGGTCTTGATTGTGAAAAGTTCTTGATTCAATAAAACAAAGAAGTCTGACCCTTGCAGGGGAACGCTGCCTTTTGTTTGGCATGAACATTCATGCATCAAGCTCCATTCAGTGGGAATCTGAAACCTCACCCAGTGTAGACTGGGTGAAACGGCAATAAATGCAGAGAGACACCCGTGCACAATCTCATTCAAACCAGCAGCCAAAACAGGCAAAGATAGGATGAAAGTTCTGACCCCAGAGGCCTCAGATTAGCAGCAGGTTCAAGACTTCTTTCCAGTTGGTCACTGACTGAGATTTGTATCAGAATTCATTTTTTTCAGTCTGAAACCCTCTAAAAGTCTATGTGCAGAATTTATGTGTCTATTTATGAATTTAGTTGGTGGTGGTTAAAACAGAGTGTCAGAAAACTTAGAAATTTTTAGTCATTAGATATTTGTAGGGACGATGATGTCAGCTGATCTGAGATTTATCAACATGAAACATAATGTAACAAAAGCGCTTGGTTTTAACAATCTTTATTTTGACTGAAGTGCTTCACATCACTTTTGTAGTATCAGTGTGGTATGATTCCCATTATTTTGGTGAGAAACTGAGACTTGTGTGGTTTCTTTCTACATGTTTTAACCTCCAGAACAGTGACGGCCTTGAGAAACATATTTGTCACTATGACAGTGATAACTATGACCTTGGATGGCAAAGTTGATTTTATTTGTTTTTATTTTAATTTTTTTTATCTTACATTACTTGGAAATTTTGTAGCTTTTGGTCTGAACTGAGCTTCAGAGATTACTTGTGAGTAATTTAGATTTTAAACCAGCTATGTTTTCAGATTCCCCGCTAGCTTCTTAACTCAGTCTGAACTCAGACATAAAATATCAAATTTCACAAAATTTGCAACTTTTATTATTAAGTTGCTGCTTTTGTACTAAAATTACATTTAATTTAGCAAATTTGGGGGGAAAAGACTTTGAGTTAACAAACAAATTTTGTTGTCTAATTGCTAATTTTGCAAGATCAAGACTTTTTTAATGTTACAAAACTGTAATGTTTTTACTTAAAATTACAATTCTTTTATTGGAAAATATCACCTTTCTGCTAAATGTTGACATTACATTCGTAGAATTTCAACTTTTTGCTCTAAAATCATAAGTTTTTGTTAGAAATAAGGTAAAAGTCACATGTTTTCACAATAGTCCATAACTTTTTGATGTAAAAGCTTTTCAAACGTTTGCTAAATGATGATCTTCTTTTCACCAACCAGCTGCTCTCCACCTTGGTTTGATGTTGGTACCAAATCAAACAGCAGCCACATTGGAATTTCCTCAGAAATGTTCTGGTTATAAGTAAATAATCATCTTTGCACAATTGTCTTTTGACATGCGTGTTTTAAGACAACAGTTAAAACACTGTAATGATGCTTATTCTTTGACATAAAAACATTTGTATCATCCTGTTCGCTTTATATTATTAAATGTCCTCACAAGCTGAGTGAGTAATGCGTCCTTTCTTTTCATTTGATCTCAGCAGTCAACCAAGTGTGATCTCAGATCAGGTTCACACGAGAAGTTTGTTTTAAACACACCGCAGATCTGTGTTGTTTTTTTTACACAGATTATCAGCAGATCAAACGAGGTGTTTGCGGTTTGGCAGAAAATATGGCAAGTCACTGCAGTTAGTAAATTAGTATATGTCAAAAAGAAAAAGGAAACATGCATGTCTACATCGAATAGTTCTTGGTTGTTAGAAGAATTAATCAGCACATCTTGGCTTTTAAGGCTGCATTAATTGTTAGAAACTTTCAGCTCTAAATTAAGTAAAAATCAAGCTTGTGAGGCCAATAGTTGTCTTCTTGAAAGAGGAAACCTTTCACTTTCTCCCAGCAGGCCCAGCAGTTGTAAAAATGCTTTACTGTATGTAGAAGTTCTCCAAGTTTGGCCAAACACGACATAGACTAATAAAGTTATTTCAGGTTTTCTTGACATTCCTCACACCTGACTGCGTATGTCCAGGAATGCTGTAAGTGACAGAAACATGTGGTTTTGTCAGGACATTTGAGAGAAATGGTCTGAGACACGGTTCAGGTGATTGGGTTCACGCTGCAGACACAGCTCATTTCCTCTCTGATAACTGACCATGTCGTTCTCTGATGACACAAAGTGTGTTTGAGACTTCCAAAGACGTTGGAAGCCTCCAGTTCCAGTTCCAGCTCAAATACCAAAGAGTCCAGTAAGAAGGTTCAACAGAAGCTTCTTTGGAAAATGAGTTCAGAAGCACCAGGAAAGAAGTCACAGTGGTTTCATTCTGCGTTAACTTCAAGTGCATTAAATCAATGGTATCTCTTATTCCTGTCAGTTGAGTCATTCAATAATCTGTGTTTCTTGTTGACGCTGCTTGGGGGTGGTGGGGGATGAAAGTGAAGGACAGGTTACAGCTGTCTCGTCATAACTGGGCAAAAGCTTTTCTGCATTTTACCAGGTAGAAGTGGACCAGAGGGCTGATCGGGATAGCAGATTTCGAGTCAGACTGAGCCGTACTTCAGAGGGTTTCTGTCTACACCTAAAGCCTTGAATCTCCTTCCTGTCAGAACAGATGCTTTATTCATCTCCCTCTCCCCTTTCTGCTGCTCGACTTCTGCATCAGCTTGCTGGACAATGAGAACTGCTCCTTTTTTTGGTTGTTGTTGTTCAAAGCTTCAATCAGATAACTTTGAGTAGGAAATAACACGAGGGGCTTCACATCGGAGTCAGATAAGCTAATCTTTCCATGCATTTTAAACTGATAGCAGTGCTGATGTGTCAGCAGGCTTTGAGATGACGTTACGGCAGTGACATCTGTAAGTTACAGTATCTCCATGTGTTCAAACGACAGTGATGTGGCAGATACGGCCTGCTATGGAAACAGAAGACCAATAGAGACCTCTGTGCTTAATGTCTTGATGTATACTGGTATGATAAAGGCCTTGGGCTAAAGGCTTCATTTATTCAACTGTTACTTGCAGCTATTTTGCAAAGTTCATGAACAAAAGCCTTTTCTGTCTCATACATACAAAGCTCTCTCATTACTCATATGTTACTGAAGATTGTGATAATTTTACAAAGGGATAATTTCCACTTTGATGACCAACAACATGGATAAATGCTCAGCATGCACAGATGGAAAGACCCGAGCTAAAAGTATGTGAAACAGCTTTCATACACCCACGTGTGGATGTTGTGTATGCTCCCTGATTGCATTGCATGACAGCGGTGGAGGTTTTTCTTTGTATGAATTACTAACTCACTTTCCAGAGACTTCCATGTAAAGCATTAACTATTGTGAGACATTTGGTTTCTTATTCAAACTTTTTTTAGTCTGCAGTTATGTTTATCGATTTGAGAGTTCATCCTGATATATGGAACAACTGTTGGACGGATTACAAAGAAAAATGATACCCGAAAGATATTGCAAAATACATACATTCAAGGTGTTCAGGCAATAATTCTAGTGACTTTAGCCTCTTTGTTTCTTTTGCCATCCACACAAGGGGCTCTCCCTTACTTATTTGACTTATTTTCATATCAAAATAAATAGTTTAAGATGTTAATTTGTGTGAGAAACATCCAGGCTGGAAGCACTGAGCCAGTACTTAAGTCACAGAGGTCATTGCTTGTCCTCACATGCGTACGTTATTCCCAGATGCTGGAGCACTCTTGAGACAGACGCTGAGCTGACCCAGCCCCTTCTTGTCTTTGTGAGCATAAAAGGCAAGGAAGAGGCCTTCCTCCTCAGAGAAAGAATGGCTTCCTCAAGCCCATATCCGCTGGCGGAGAGCTGCACATTCACAGGGGAGCCACGGGCAAAGCTGAAGTGCACATGAACTCAACTGACTTTTTTTTTTTTCCTCAAAGAAAATAAACATCCTAATGAAGTAAATGTTGCCCCCAATTTCCATCACAACCACCTGACCACTTTATCCTTCTCATTGCCTGCATAGCAGAGAAAAAAAAGGGATTTATTTATTTTTTACATTCAGGGAACATTTGGTTTAGTTGCATGAAAATAAGCGCAGACAGAGACGGCTTTAGTTTCAATTATGTGAATTTCTGTGGAATTGCAGAGGAATTTTGCTCATCATTTTCGTGGGACAATAACTGGCGAGACCAGTGATACGTGGACACATTAATACAGCTCCACACAGAAAATTTACAGTCCAGTGAATGCTAAAAATATTTAATAATCTTTCCTCAAAAGTCTGGCAAAAGTGTTAGTTTGTGTGTTTGTGTATTGACTAGAGCTGGAACATTACAGCTAAAAATAAAAGGTAACTAATCCGGCCTTATTTCTTAACTTGATAACATTTTATTCACATGCACCTCCAACTCTGAAGAAGAGTTATCAAGTTATCAAGATGACCTTTAATTTGAAGGCGCCTGCTGAGCATCTAATCCCCTCTAATGGGCTGGGTCGAGGTTGCAGGTCAACGGGATGATCCCCTGAGGGTCATGTGACTGGTCAAGATGGGATACTGATAGACTGGCTGATTAAAAGAGGTCAGCAACCTCTTTTAATGTGAATCAGAAAAGCAATACATAGTTTAAAAATGTGTCAAAACACAACTGTCTTTGAAGTTTCATAGTCACAGACAGTAATATAGTGACCTAAAACAGCATTGTGCTATCAATCTGCTTTGATTTAAAGCTTTGATTTAAAGTCTTTCTTTTTGTTAAACCAATATTTAGGTTTGGGATTTAGTTAATTTTACATGACCTCAATCATATGTAGAACGAGAGCAGATAAGCACACCCATACACATAGAGTCATCAAGAAAAGCCTAAAAATACTGTGGAAAAACAATTTTCCCATTTGCTAAACTAATGCTGCATGTGAGGAACCCCTGGTGGCCTGTGCAGTGTTCTTCACGTCATATCCAATACGCTGATGTGTTTAATCATTTTTCCAGAGGAATAGTTGTGTTTCCACTCTGTCCACATGTGACCCTGCTGCTTTAATTGAATTTGTTAGTTAGTGCTCAGCTTACTTTCTGCAGTTACACAAAACGCTGATCCTCAAACTGACAATTGTTTGCATGTTTTATTCCTTATTGATAACATGTAACATTAACTTGGTCATATTTGGTCAAATACAATACTTTTTTATTCTTTTGATAAATTTGTCCATTTTTTTTTTTTTTTTATTTGCCCACAGAAAATACGTATTTCACGTGGCTTGTTAAAATTTTAGGAGTTCACATTAATGGAATTAATTTTGTTTACATCCATTGCATTTGTGTGTGTTTCTGATGTCTGCTGGCATGAGCTGGGCCCATGTATGTGTGTGAGAACAGTCCTCTGTAGATGCATCTGTTTTCAGTTACAGGAGCTGTGTTGTGGATGAATACCTGCTGCCTGCAGCAGCAGAACAAGTCAAATCTTACATCAGCTTGTTGCGCTACATGACACCTGAAATATCACCTTCATTTTTCTTTTCTTTCTTTTTCTTTAACAAAAAGAGAGCACAGGAGTTTCCAGGTATATGGTTTTAATCTTGGCCTCTGGAAAATGGATGTGTAACTACTGTGCTAGCTTGTCATTTGTAATTATAAATGTGCTCAGATAAATGATTGCAAAATGCTACACACTCTTGTTCAGCCAAATGCTGCAAAACCAGTTGGACAGCACTTCACAGTACAGACGGATAATGACCCGAAACATAGTGTGAAAGCTGTTAAAGACTTTTCAAAGACAACAAAATGGAATATTCTGCAGTGGCCAAGTCAGCTGCCTGATCCCAACCTAATATAGCTGCTAAATGAAGACAAATCTAAAGGTAGAAAGACCTAGAAACAAGCATCAACTGAAGGTGTCTCCAGTGAAGGTCTGGTGATCCATCTCCAGGGAGGAAACTCAAAGACATCAGGCACTGGCACAGTCATAGTCATATTTACAATTATATAACTTTGTCCAAATACTTTTGAGCCCCTGAAAATGGAGGTGCTTTTCTTAAAATAGTTGTCATTCTTAAATGGTGAATGACTCTTGTGAACCCTTTAAATTAAAGCTCATATCTTGATTGTTTTATCTCAAGCCCGTTGTGAAGGTGCATGAAGGCAAAAGTCATAGAAACTTCTGGATCTAACTATAACTGAACTCCAACTGAAAGCTTTCTCTGAGAACAGATGGACACACAGTCTGCTATTGTCTCTTTTCCCACCCGGGCCGTGTAATTGAGCGTGCCGGTGCTGTGCCAAAAACTGAGAATCTGTCAGATGGTTTCACAAAACACAAACGTTTTACAAAATACACCTTTGTTATAGCCCGGGCCAACAGTTTGATGTACTGGATAAAAGCTGCAGATGTGGATGGTCCACCAGCTCGCGCCTTTCAGTCTCAGAGGTAGTGAACTCAAGCTCCTTCCTAGTTTCATATCTACTGTACATCTGTCTAGATGTGGGTCTCAAAACAAGCCTGAGGGTGTCCTTATCCAGGAGGGAGGACCAATGTTTGGCACTCAAACTGCATTTACGTGCAGTTGCGTAGCGCTGCAACCAGTCAGAGCGACGAAGAAGGTGAACTTTTCAGTGACAGCGCTGAAACCAATTGCTCCCATGTTTCCAGCAGAACCAGTGACCTCAAACACTCATCTGCTGTCTTGGAAAAATGTAACCATGTGTAACACAGCTGGCTAATGTTAGACAGATAGACACAATTATGTTCAGATTACTTCTTGAAGCTTCTTCTATTGTTAGTTTACCAGATGTTTCTTACCATGTGTAAATGAGATTGACCTCATCCCCCCAATCCCAGAGATTATCACGGAAGTCAAAGTCTTTGACAACGTGAGTTTAAAGTTGTGAGGACACAATTGCAGAAGAGCTGGAGGCAGGAGTAGTCCAAACATCCAGAACTAAAGATGAAGCGGAAAACCAGAATACCCAGTGACAGAACACAGAATGGACCAGCAAGGAGGAACAAAAGACTAGACAATATATAGAGTGAGGGCTAATGAGACACAGGCACAAGGCATCAGTGAGATTAGAACCAGGAAAGTCAAACAGAATTTAAAATGAGAAAGACAGACCTTCAAAGTAAATGAGGAAGGAAAGGAACCAAGAACACCAACACTGAACAAAACAGAGATCCAAACAAAACAATAAACCAAATCTAGATCCAGTATAAAACACTTAACTAAACCTAACCACCTAACTCTCCTGCAGCTATTTTATTTGTTCACCATCTAGACTACAAGGTTGCAGCTCTGTTATCATCACGTTAAGCTCACTCAAAGATGCTCTACAAGGACAGACTGATCTGATTGGTTCCCAGAGTCTTTTGGGCATAATTAATAAGCTAAAAACAGAGGGAAGCTAGACAG
The DNA here is from genome assembly GCA_037176975.1 of Arrhamphus sclerolepis. Taxonomy (NCBI): domain Eukaryota; kingdom Metazoa; phylum Chordata; class Actinopteri; order Beloniformes; family Hemiramphidae; genus Arrhamphus; species Arrhamphus sclerolepis. The sequence continues at coordinate 12,941,173 of JBAMYA010000014.1, read as the reverse complement.
AGCTGCTGAGCAAATGTAAATTTGCTTTCCATTACTTTACATTTACATCTAGATTCTAGGCTACGTTTATTAGGTTAGATCATCTAAACTACCGATGAAAATATCTTTAAAGACTCGTTTTACCACATGAAATACAACAATACATTGTTTTCAGTGTTGGATAAAAACCATCCACTTATGTGAAGAAGTAATTGAAAATAAATGGTGTTATGGCAGATGCGTGTTAGAAAATATAAGATCCCAAACTCCAGCACGGACCACTGTTTGATATCTCTTTCATTGAAAAAAAAGACAGATCACACCGTGATCTTGTTTACAGAGCAGCGTTGCACTCAGTCATCTTCCAAGTTTGGTGGTCACTTAGCAGATCGTCCTCCTCCAGCATTATTCTCTCATCCTGGCCTCAGAGGACAACAGGAATGCTTAAACAATACAGTTCAGCCCAGAACAAACAGAAAAAAGAGGCATCGTTAAACTTCCTCTATTCTTTCATTATTTTAGTATTTTGTGGTGTTTTTTTTTACTCACATAACATATTTGTGGTCACCTGCAATCGTACTTACCATGAGTAAAAAAAAAAAGTAATACAATGTCCAAACCACAGAAGAACAGGAATGATTCAACAGCACAGAGACGACCAGCTTCGTACAGCGGTACGAGGCTAAAAATCAGATGAGTCATCGCACATTACAATAGTAGTTTCTAGTTTGGCTCCACTCTGCTGCTGCTACATTTATTACAAGCAGTTGTAATGTTTGTCCTCCAAAGCTGTGTCTTAATGAGCCCTGCTGCCAAGTTAGATCCTTTTGACTATCCTAATTGCCCCCATATGGAAGCCATGATATGTGCTTTTCTTTATTACTGCCATTAGAACGACTTTATGGGTGACCTATGCTGGTTAAACATGCATGTAGATTTACTGAAACTGAGCGAATGAGGATTCTGTGAACAAAACATTTGCCTGAATCACCATGAAGGAGCCATGACTGAGTTTAAAAGGATGTAGGAGTTTGTGGGACTTCAGGGCATGGAAATGCCAATCCACTAGAGGACTCGTTTGTTTGTGTGAAAGTTCAATGATATGTTAACAGCTTGATAACGTTGCACAATATTTACTGTTGGGTCACAAAACTAAAATCTCATTGGATGTCATTAAGAGTAATTAGATGAGCCAACTGGAAAGCCAGACTGCAGAACGCCCAAAACACAGTGCAAAATGTAAACACAAGCTATGTGATGCAACAGAACGGCTAACCTCATGTGGTGAGGCTGGAGTTCGAGGAATCGTGATGGTTTAGATGGCAGGGATTTGTGAGCTTTTGTTAGTGTAGTTTGTTGGAATCACACCTTGCTGCATGACATAAATACTTTGCAAAAACAGTACAAACGTCATTTGATTTTTTAATTCACTTATTTTAAACAAACAGGCATGCTGGAAAGGAAGAAAAATTGAAGAATCCTAAAACATAATCTCATAAAGAATCCTGCTGTTGAGATGTTACAGTGGAATTGTGTGAGGAATGCCAAAAATGCTCAACAAAAATGAAGATATGCCACTGTTATCTGCTTTGTTTCTGAGTGAAATCCATTATCGATGTGGAAGGAAAACTCCTCCCTGTTCCTCCACTGCCAACGAGATAACAGAGGGAGATTCTGGCAGTAAAATCATTTCTACAACGTCACTGATCCAGGAAAGTGTGCAAGACGAGAACGATAACAGAAGCAGTGTCTTGCAGGACCAACATTTGTATGACACTGGTTTTAAAATGTCACCACAAAGTCCTGTGATGTCTGAACTTCAGTTCAACGCTTGTACCTTAAAAGAGTGGAAACTGTGTGACCTTATTTATACAAAAATACCTCAACTGAATCCTATGGGTCATCAGGTGACATGATGTTATGCTTTAATGTTTGACTTTATGTTGCATTTTATTTTGGTGTGTGAACATGAAGCGACTCCACAAGCATCAGTGAAGGAGGGGCTGTGAAATGGCCAAATATCTTTTATTTCAGCGTGTATTTTCCACCAGGAAACCCTAGAGGTTAGTAAAATACTTCAGAAGCGGTGGGAGGTTATGGCGTGTGGAATGTGCCAGGAATGTAATGCCGTTTCAAAGAAATCCCTGTCACTGACGTTGACCAGATGTCCGTGTGATCTTCGGTTTCCTTTAACATGGAGGCAGAGATGCAGTGAAACAGCTACAGATGTTGTTCATGTACAGTGCAGTCCTGCAGCGCCTGCAGGGACGGATTAGATTAAAAAACGTTCCTGTCCTTATGTGAGACCTATTAGAAGTGCCATTGTAGTGTTATTGAATCCTGTGCTCATAATGTATTCAAGGGGGGGATTAGATTTGTGCAAATGTTGATTTTGTTTCATGTAAGATAAATGTTTTTCATGGTTTAAGGGCATGATTAAGAGTTTTCAGCTTTAGTTTTGATTCCTTAGTTGTGCCAAAGGGCTTAAATAGAAAACTGAGCTCAGGAGGACCATTTTTCCTCAAACAGCGTGGCGCCATGTTGCAAAGAGCCAGGACAAAGCTGTCAAAGCCAACGGCAGAACCAGTGGCTAACTGTCAGTGTCAATGATGAACCAGTGCTTTTAACTGCTAAATTATGAAGCAAAGACTTACTTAACTTGGTCTCCAACCCTTGTGTATAAGGTAGCTTTCCCTTTAGATCATCTGTTGCCATGGCTGGGTGTTAAAAGTGGTGATGCTAACAGTGAGCATGCCTCTGTTAGCTGGGTAGTCTGTTAATAAGCTGAGGTAGATCTGTAGCATGTTCAGGCTGGTAACTGCCATCCCAAAGCAATGCTAGAGTAGATGTCTCCATAAATCTATTCAGTGTGTTATGTTTACAAGACAGATGCGGATTTCATGACAGAATTGAGCCCTTGTCATGCATAAAAAAAAATTAAACACCTGTTTTCATAAAAATAGGTGAATATAAATAGCATTTACTTTCCATACCTTAATTAGGCATTTATTATTTATTGTTACAACTATCCAAATGACTTTATTAAATATGTCTATAACAAGGAACTCAACCAAACAAAGAATGAGCAGCTTTCCAACATTCTGCCATTTTTGACCAATCAGCTGAAAATCAAGCCACACTAGTTCGTTCCAGATTAAGGTATCTAGTCCAATGAGCAGAATCATAAAGGGATTATTCAAGAAGATCCCAAGAACCAAAATGATGAACTTACATGCTCTTTAATGCAAAACAACACCTGCAATTGAGTGAAAAAGGTTTTTCATGTCACCTTTTTAGCTGTTTACTCCAGCAGCTATGATGAACTGTTTTATGAAGAAAGGCACATTCAGCTTCAAAATTTAAGAGTCCTTAAACTTCTTAAACAAATGAGAATTTGAACACTCTAGAGAACATACTTGATACTCCAGGCCAGGCAGTAATTTTGTAAGTCTTATTCTGTGATTAACATCAACCGTGACTTCACTGTTATTATCCTCTTTCTTACTAACATCCTGCACATTCACTCCTTTTTTTTTAATACTGTGGAAACGTTTGGATCTCTGAACTGGCGCCTTCTTTAATCGTGAAAACAAACATTGCTCATTGCTTCCTCTCTCCTGGGCTCATCTCAGTGGTCAGCTCACGTACCTAATGACGCCAGACATATCAGGCAGGTGTTGTTGAAACATCAGGCCTGTCGGGAACAGGCCTCACCTGATGCCATCCCTCTGTGAATCTGCCACGGATCTTAACAGCTGCACCCGTCCCCATCCTCCTCTGCTGTTGGCATTTTTTAAAATAAACTTTCTGGTCTTCATTTCCCTGGCAGCTCCAGCCTCAGTAAACAATCACAAACCCTCTGTCATATACAAAGAATTATGATAAGGCACTGTTTTATGCTGTACCCAGTAAAAGTAAGCAACCTGCCAGCACACATCAGAGATTTTCGCAGTTTGGAGACATCTCGGCCTGCTATCCAGACTTGGAAATGACATAAACAATTGTCTAAGGGCATGCAGGGCTTTCTGCTGCAGAGGTTTACTGGATCTGATACAGTTGGTCTGAAGCCCAGTGACTCACCAGCCACTGGATATTCACAGTGAACGTTGATACTCATCACTGCAGCGCTTCAGTCCTCAGTCTGTTTGCTCTGTGAAAGCTCACGCTATTTGGGAAGAAGCAACATCATATTCATCCCTTTTCTCACAGTCTCCATTTCCAGTGACACTGGACACAAGACTGAGCTTTTAAAATATGAAAGTTGAATACATCCTGTATATGTGATTTAATTTCAATATATTGGCATATTGCACTATTCAAAGTATTATTACAATTATTATTATTATTATTGTTTAAGTAGGTGCACCATATGACTGCAATCTTCACACAGTTGGCCCAAATTCGAGATTTTGTTTATTAAAAAAAAAAGAGAAAGTGCTCCAGTAAACTTATTTAAAGCACGTATCCACGTCAGGGCCTGTGGGCCAAATCCGGCCCGCCACTTCACTTTATCTGGTCTGCGAGTGCATCCCAAAACCATCATATACTTATAAGTAGAATATTTCTGAGGAAAATTCAATGTAGCTGCTGGTTTAATTTGTTACTGACATCAAAAAACGTAATATCAGAGGTGGAGAGCAGCTAGCCTGGCTCCGCCCCCCGACATACATCAGCTCAAATTCATTTTGCTTCATTGCATGAATGAAATGAAGTGCAAGAGTCTGGTCTGGACCAGACGAGAGAGCAGCTGTTTAAATGTCAAAAATGATGATTTAAGGAAGTGTTTGAAAAACAATTTACAACAACAACAAAAAAAAAATGCAGTTTTTTTGTCAAAACTTGCAATTTTGTGAAGGTTACTTTTTGAACAAAAATTCCTGATTTAAGGACAAAAAAACCTGACACGACAGTGAAGCTTTATTCTTCCAACCGTGGGGAAGAAGTAGGGCACGTGGAAGTTTAAAATAAAGTAAACAAGCAGGTACAAGAACAAAACATCCATTTTTTTTAAATGAGGGGAAGAGGCACTAGAGAAGCATTAGCAGGATGTACAGATGTGGCCCAACCAACGTATGAAGGTTTGATGTTTATGTAAAATTTACAGCTGTGCCTTTTTCCGGTGTAAAGGTGCAGTGTAGACAGACTTAATAACAAACCTGCTCCAACAGGCAATAGGGACATCACGTAGAAGCACCATAGAAGTCTTTTTTAAAAAAAATCTCTCCATCCCTTTCTCTTTCTCTTTCTCTTTCAAGCCTGACGGTTAACCATACTGCCAAGACCTGAGACTGGTAAAACCTGAAGCCGTTTTGTTTTTGTAATCAAAATTGCATCATTGTCTGAGCAACTCCAGCGACTTCAAGTCTCAGCAAGCAGTTTTGTGATGAAACCTGCAAAGTGAAAGCTGATTGGATGATTGGAGTGGAGCGGCAGGAATGTTTAAGAGTGATGGGACTGAAGCTAACAGCTTTGTCATGTTTTTGGTGGCATCATGTGGTGAAACATTTCCTTAGTTATAACGCCACAGTTAAAATGCTGGACAGGAAGTGGCAGCACAGCTTCAGGAGTGGGTCATGTGTGATCTGGCATCTTCAAATTCCTCCCAAAAAACAGACACAGATCCTCCTCAGTGTCACCTCTTAACCTGCCTTCAGCCTTAATTTTATGATCAAAATAGCAAATTTAGTGAAATTTTAGATTTGCTGTGTGTTGTTTCTTTCATGTACTAGCAGGAAACATAGCTGGTTGAGAAAGTAAAGAATAACTGCCCTTAAATGGTAACCATGGAGATGATGTGGCCTGGGACGATATCAGAGTTTAACAGCTCTGGTTTAAATGGTGCTCCTTGATTTTGTGCTGGTACTTGCTAAACCATGGAGAGTACTGGGATGGAAGTATTTTTCTTGTCATATCACATCACGTCAGTCTCTGTTTCTGCGGGTGCACAATTTATCACAGCAGCACACAGAAACCTTATTCATGTTGAAATGTCTCCTGCCTTGTGCTGCAGCTCGATATCAGAGCCCTCATCACAAATGTGATAACATTCTCTTAAGAGCTCCTTTAAGTACCAGGCCTATATGCCAAATCAGACAGATCTAATCTGTGGTTTCAGGAGTCATTAACAAGACACACTTTTTGTGTAGATGTCATGCGGTTCTTTGTGCCATCACTCCCATCTGTTGTTTGGGTTTATGATGAGGCACAATGGATGTGGAGGGAAAACAAAGTGAGAAATCAAAGAGGAACCACTTTAGTCGTACCTGCAGACTGCTGCGCTGTTTTAAGATCCATCAATAGACATGACAGAAAGGAGTTTCTCATGGTGTCCCTACCGTGTCTGTGTGTGTGTGTGCTGGTGTGAAGCTGGGTGTCACGCCCTCCAGCATGCAGGAATGTCTGCTGGGTTAAGTTGTGTCTGGAAGTGGACAACAAAGAGTGCACACAAGGAGGAATACTGAGACAGATGGAGAGCAACAGGCAAATGAAGGAATACTAATCCTCAGACAGCTGTGATATATGCAAACATGTTTCACCACTGGATTAACATGTTTTTCCTTAGCTCCCTCAGTGAATTTCCAAAAAAAGTCATGTTAATCCGGCATCGGGAGTCTCTACTGCTGCAGGCCAATGGGTTTGTCGTAATAAAACACACATGTGCTTTTTATTTGAGTCGATATTCATTTCCTCTGTTTGTTTTATGGCACAAATGTGATCTGAGGCAGGTGTTCATTAGGTTTTCCTGTAGCATGATGAAGAAAGAAAGAAAAAAAAACAAAACAAGTAACCAGAAGCAACAGAGTGGAATGGGTGGAAGTGACTACGGAAGGCTGGAATGGGAAAATGAATAGTGTGGCAGGCCACACATATGCACTAAACTGCAATAAAGGGAGAACAAGTGCACAGGGGCAGGCTGCTCAAAGTCCTGGGAATACTGTGGTTGCTGTGGTTGCTGTGGTTTTGCTTGGTTTGTAGGGCCACATATTGATTCAGTTAACAGGTATGTTAGAATGCAACAAGGCAGATAAGTGGCTGGAGGTTGAGGTGTGTTAAACGTAAACTATAGAATGACTTGGTACAGGAAGTGAGAACTGAATCACCGTGGTTATTACCAGAGCTATTTATTTGTTCCCTGTGTGTTTGTGAGAGTCAGACAGAAATATGTGTGGTCAGAGTAGCTGTGCGTTCTCTTCCCAAGCTTGTCCAAAGCCTCTGACGGGATTTTGGCTTGAAGCCTTACACGTGAATCAAGCAACAGCTGGAAGAAGGAAAGCAGAGGAAGAGAGAAGTAGCGGACAGTCCGGGCCAGTTCCCAGGCTCTGGCCCCTGGAGACCTGGGAGGAAAAGAAGCAAGTGAGGGGGGTGGGGGGGCATGTACGCCAGCTGCACTGATGTCCTACTGAAGGCAGGTCCACAAATAAGTGATGTGGATTTAAGGAAACCTGGTTAGTTTTTCATTCTTAAATAAAAGAATAGATTAAAAGTTTATGTGATCGTGAGAAGCTACAGATGATCATCCCTTTTCACTGCAACAGCCTTTAGTGCCCTCTAACTAATTATATTTATACAATCAAAACTTTAGTGTTTTAGCTTTGTGTTATTTCTCTCATCACCTCTACTTTCTGACATATTTAGCTTTAGTTGTTTTCTTGGTTTAGAGCATTTTCAGTTTTGGACTCATCGAACGAAAAACCAAAAAAAACACAAAAAAATTAAAACCCCACAAGAATGGTGACAAAGTCTGTGTTTGTTTTCATTTTAAAATTGCTCCAAAAAGTTTTAACATGTGATTTGACTTCCAAGATTCGGGTCATTTAACTTCATGTTTTCCCTCCTTCTTCAGGGTTGCGGAGCATCGTGTGGAAAATGCGACTGCAGCGGTGTGAAAGGAGCAAAGGTGAGATTTATGTCTATTTCTTCTCTTTTCTTTTTTTTTTTGTACTTGTATTTGTTTTGCTAACAAGTGCACATGCCTTCTTTTACGCGTTTGATTGGAGGCACCCGTGTGAGAAGTTCAGAGTCTCTGAGCTAAGAACACGTAGAAGTGGTTTCAATGTTCTTGACAAACAGGATTTGGCTCCTTAAAACAGAGTGGAGCTCGGCCCAAAGTGGGGAAGGGAAAGTCACAGAGGAGACACCAGAACATCAACAGAAATCAGGCTGAATTAGAGCGTGTCAATACACACAGCTGGGCGGGAGACCTTTTTCCCTTCAGATGGAGAGAATTTTGGAGTTACAGATGTTCAACCCCGAATCAGAAAAAGTTGGAGCAGTAAAGGGGAAAAAAACAATAGCATTTATATTTACTTCTAATGCCAGATATGTTTTGTTTTGTTTAACTTAATTTAATATAAACCTACTTACTGAGTTTATTGGAATGTGATTTTGGAGCAAATTCCAAGAAGAGTTTAGACACTTTTACCACTGTACAATGTTGCCATGGTTCTGGGATGGATGAAACATTTATGCAACAGTTTTGGGGTCATTATAAGTCCTGAGTCAAGTCACGAGTCCCATGTCAGTCCTTTTAACAGCAATTGATTTTAGCAGTGATATGTTAAATGTAAATGATTGACCGCATAGCACAAGAGTACCACCTAACATCCTTTGTGCATCTTCAAATTTTGAACAAAGTTAGAAGTTCTTCCATAACCGACTGTGATCCTTGACCTGCATGTTTTGCCTATTTTTTTATTTTATTTTTTTTCTTAGCTACTTTGTAGTTTTTGTACCCAAATGAAGTTAATCTTGGGAACATATTTGCGATGAACTGTTTTTGTTTGAACAAACCAAATCTCATTCTGGTATATTTTGATTGGCTGTGCTGACAGCTCATGCACACGTACGTGCACAGTGGAGAGAGAGAGAGATGGTTTCTTAAGTCGTGTTGAATTATAAGCGAAATGAATGGATTTGTGTTTATGCTTTTTAAATAACACATGTTTTAATCTTTCGGTTTTGGGTAAAATATCAAGTCAACAGGCTCAAGTCCAAGTGAAGTCACAAGTTTTGTCTATTCAAGGTTAAACTCATCAAATTAACGACTTGATAAGTCATGTGACATGAGTCCACATCTCTGGTTGTTGAAAAATGCATTAATATCTCTGGATGATATGTGGTTTTTGAAGACAGGATGTGTTACTGTACAGTCTCTGTCCTTTTCTGTATTAATGCCATCACACATCCTGGCTTTTGGACTTTTATTAATTAACAAAAGCATCTTCCGTGTCGTTCTAATCGCCTTTTCTTGTTTGCTGTTGTACATGTAAATACAAACCGGCTCCACTGAGCAGAGGATGAAACATTTGATAGCTGAAGTTTATTAAGCAGAAACCTGAGGAACCAGACCCTACACGGGTATCCAAACATACTGGAAGGGATGTCTGAAAACCCAGATATTAGATACACACCTGTTTATATCACGGTCTCATACACAATATAAGTATTCATGACACTGTTGGTGTTTTTATTTTAATACAGTCTAAGATGTTATTTTCTAACACCTCAAGATGACAAAACGTTAAATACAGTGCTTCAACCTGCTTTAAAACCACTTCAGGTAAGTAGATTCATCATTCCCTGGATCTCCCAGTGTTTGTCGCAGTTTAATCAGAATGTGTTCAGTCTGTTTATGCCTGTGGTTTGGCTCTTTTAAGGCTCATTCTTAACTCAACAGATTCAGATTCAGAAAAACTTTATTTATTCACACGGGGTAACTGAGAGGTCGGAGAGCAGCGTATACAGAGAATAGAAATAAAGCACAAAAGATAGAGGAAGAAGCAAGAGACACAGGAAAACAGAAGGGATGAGAATCTTGGTGTTGGATGATGTTGGATGAGGTGATGTGCATAGGATGTGGTAATGGGCTGCTTAAAATATGCAAACGGTGAGATAGTACTATCTATATACTTACATAATACTATACATTTTGGTGCTAAAGCAGCAGGTTACATACAGTTGTTAAAGAGTCAGAGGTCTACACACAGTAAAGTGACAGTTATAATGATGACAGACAAGCTATTGCACTAAGATACACAATTAGGATACAAATTATTACACTTACAGAAAGTAGCATATACAAATAGTGTTAATAATACACATGCATTGTTGCATAGAGTGTAGAAGAACAGGTGTGTTTTTTGTTGTTGTTGTTGTTTTTGATGTTATATTATTTGTTGGGTGTGAGAGTAGCAGCCAACGGAAGCCAAACAATCTTCTCACTCGACAGCAACACTTGTACTGATGTGTGTTCGGTGGAGTTTGGCCAGTCTGAGAATTCAAAGCTTTAATGTGTTTTGAAAGTTGCTGAAAGGCCTCAGACAGCTTTCCCAAGCCTCATGTGAGCATTTCTTTCCCCAGTGACATCATAAGTTTCTCATGTTGCACAATGGGTATTGCCATGGTAACCCTGCGGTAATTTCCATCATTCAACATTCAGTACTCTTTTCTTACTGGTTTGAGCCAGATGTTGTGGGAATCAATTCCCCCCTCACAAGCTACCCTCTCCTGTATCTGCTGTTGTTTTACTCTCATAGAAAAATGCTGCCATCTAGTGGTAGATGGTGGAATGTCCCTGTGAGCCACAGTGAACGTTTTCAAATTCCTGCACTGATTTGAAACATTTGTTATACCAAATATTTAATAGCTTAAATAGTAAATAGAAATAAAGTATGTCTTCATAAATATCTATATCAATAATAATAATGGAATAATATGATAATTTTTTATGTTAAAATGTTAACATATGATTCATATTGTGTGTGATATTGTATACATGCGTGGGTAAACTAAATACAGTAGACACACAGAAAGGAATTTTTTTTCTCTTACATTTACCTTAAAAACTGTTCCAATGAGCAGTTTAAATGTACAATATTATTATATTACTTTATATTAAATGGGTAAAAGCCATAAAATTGCTTTTATTGCCTGCATGCCATTAAAATGACTGTCTGTGCATCACAGGGGGAGCGTGGAATGCCTGGTCTTCAAGGCAATATGGGATTTCCAGGAATGCAAGGTCATGAGGGCCCGTCGGGGCCGTTGGGACCCAAGGTGAGTGTGCATCATCAATCTGCGTTAAAACGTTAAAACCAGCTGATGAAGGTGAATTAAATGAATCCTCAGGTCTATTCGATGTCTCACAAGCTTTAACCTGCTCAGATTTTGCAAAGCAACAATGTAACGTTACCATAGCTGTTTGGATGGCACACAAATCAACATAACCAACAGTAAAACAGGATTATAAACCCTTATTGGCTGTAATTATGATCTTTGATTGAATGATTGACTGTTCCTGAATATCCTTCAGCTAAACAAAGAAAGATCAGTTAAAAATCTGAGCTCACCTTCAGTCTCTAATGTAAACATCCCCAAATAAGTCAGAAAATCAGCTATGAAGTAACTGGCACCTCAAAAATATTTTAAGATTGATTTAGAAAAGCAGGTCCTGTGCATGTAGATTTGATCAATCAGAACGTTGCAACAAGTCTTTACTGAGACCAGAAAAGTGGCTCTCTGTCCATCAAAGACTTAACAGTCTAACATGAAAGTACTTCTGTTGTCAGTGAATTTGGGAAAGATTTTAGATTATCCAGAACAAGTTCAAACCATGAGAAACTTTCAGCTTTTATGAACCATATAAGCCTAAAGAACAATAGGTCTGCCGAAACACTTACTATTTAAAATCAAACCTCAACATCTGATCTGATGGCTGAGGCCACATGTAACATGCGTTTTCTTTCTTTGTAATGACAGTCTTGTAGATTTCCAAGTCAAGTTTTGGCTTTTGAGAAGTATTTTTCACTATTACATTAATCTTGTTGGGATTTCTCTGACAGGGAGATAACGGTGAGCACGGAGCTCCTGGAATGAAAGGAGTTCGGGTAAGTAACAAAACATCAATGTTATTAAGAAAGTTATGACAAAACAAAGATTTCAGGACTTGGAGCATGAGTTCAGACTAAATATGGCATCTTGTGGTCTTGCAGGGCCCTACTGGTCTTCCAGGCTTCCCGGGAAATCCAGGACTCCCAGTAAGTTCCTTTAATCTTCTTCCTTGAACTGAAATGGTTGTTGCTTTCTTTACGGACGTAGTCGTGTCTGCAAAAAACTCCAAATGCAACGAGTCACTGCCACCTAGTGGACAAAAATACCACCAGTACTCTGGTAGCCTCAAACAGAGACTTGAATTTCAATAAAGCACTTTATTAATGCACAAAATAAATTATTTTGTTCAACCTAAAGAAAGAAGAAATAAATGAATAATTGTGCGGTTCAGATGTTCTTAGATCATGGTTGTCAAAGCTTGAGCTTTGTTGATTGATCAGCTGCTCCTGCAGGTAAACATCTCACCTGTTGTTGTAGTAACTCTTCATACATGATGAAGCATCCGAAACATCCGAGAGGCAAGGCCTGCAATAATCTGAACATCGTTGTATCCAAACCAGCTTTTAAAAACTAGTGTTTAATGAAGAAAATGCCACATAATCACAGTGTCTGTGTCAAGCTGCAACTGTTGTGGTGTCCCACAAACTGATCAGTTCTACCACTTAAGAGGGAGCAATGTCATATAAATATATATAAAAAAAAAATAATAATAATAATAATAACAATAATAAATATATGTATATATATATATATACATTCATAGCATGGATTTAGATGATCCTGATTTTCTTTATACTGTAACTTTAGAAGTTGTAAGTTGGAATTTTACAGATTGTACTGTATAATAGATGTCAACAATAACATTTCTATATAATGCCTTTCTAGTCCAGGAACCACTCAACGCTTTTACCACATAAAGCAGCTTTCTCTCACAGCCACACAAATGTATTAGACAGAATTGTTCCTATAAATTTAGGAATACATTATGGCCAATAAATAACAAATAAACATCAATTTTTGTGACTGTGGGAGGACACCCAAGCAGACACAGGAAGAACAGACAAACTACTCGCAAAGAGAACCAGCTGAACCAAGAACCAGCTGAACCAAGAACCAGCAGAACCAAGAACCAGCAGAACCAAGAACCAGCTGAACCAAGAACCAGCTGAACCGAGATCCAGCTGAACCAAGAACCAGCTGAACCAAGAACCAGCTGAACCAAGAACCAGCTGAACCGAGATCCAGCTGAACGTTTTTGCTGTGAAGTGATGTAACCACCCCGTCGATTCATAACTTCAGTCAACATTCGTTAATTCATTCATAAACTCTCTCTTTTAGGGCATCAATGGAAATGACGGCCCACCAGGCCCACCAGGAATACCAGGATGCAACGGGACCAAAGTAAGTTGCTTCTAGTTTTACTGTATTCTCAAATTAACACATAAACATACATATTATAAGCCTTATAGGTGTTTTATAAGCTACAGATATGAATTACAAGCTTGTCCTAACTCTCCTGTGTTTCTTGTGTGTTTCAGGGCGAGACAGGAAGGGATGGCGCTCCTGGCTTTCCTGGTCTTCAGGGACCTCCTGTAAGTACTGTTTGCGCTGTAATCAGCCATCACTCCAGTGACCAGTTAAAACGCTAAAAAGAATAAATAAAAACTGTTTACAGCCACTTGTTTTTAACCACAAGCATCTGGGTCTGTCCCAGATATCCTCCTAAACTATATTATACAACTGAGCTTAATAAAGTTCAACATGCTGATTAACCTCTACTCTCTACTGTTCTCAGGGAATCCCAGGAATACCTGGAATGAAGGTACGCACACATTTATGGAGCTTTACCTTCTTCTTTTGAAACAATTTTGTGAGACAGTTCAGGTCTCCCCCAATCTTCCAGTATGATGACTAATTTTTTGTTTTTCTTTTGTCAGGGTGACCCTGGAGGTGTGATTGGAATTGCTCCCTTGAAAGGAGATAAAGGTTACCCTGGCACACCTGGACTACCTGTATGTACAGTTGTGTGTGTTTTTTTGTGTGTGGGTGTGTGGGTCTTTGTGTATTCTGGACGTTCTTCACATGCTTGTCTTTGTCCTCCAGGGAACACCTGGCCCTCGTGGACCTGTTGGACCTCCAGGACCACGAGGATATCAAGGACCCAAAGTGAGTCACTCCCACACTAACGAGCTGTTCTTCATCCTGAGATGATTACGTTTTAAATGATTATGAACACAACTAAGAGTATTTTTATTATTGCTTTGTTCAGGGTGACACTGGTCTCCCTGGCCCTCCAGGAGAAAAAGTAAGATTAATCACATATCCAATTAAATAAATTCACACAAAAACACCCCATATTCTGTTGCTCAGCTACTTGGCATTTGGCTAAGATGTCAATCAAACACTTTTTGTTTCTCTTCAGGGTGACAGGCTGGCCTTTGTGAGTCAAAAAGGTGATAAGGTGAGTTTATTTGTGAGATTATATTTAGATAGTCCTTATTTATTAAAAAAAACATGTGATACTTCTTGAATTTGAAAGGTTCAATGTTGCCTAAAACAGCCTAAATAGAGGACCTAAGCTATGCAACTAGAAGAGGCGAGTAAAATGACAAAAATGAAAAATTGATAAAAACATATAAAAATCAAATTGCTGCTGTTAACACACACACAGTATAAAATCATTTCTAAAAGCAATAGAAAAATTACCAATTAACAAACTGTAATCCAATCATCATTATTATTATTTATTAATAAAGAAAAACTTATACTTTCCTGTGAAGCACTAATATATCAATAGTCAAACCAACGCACTTTTCTCTAAATCATTAAATGGATATGAGTGAAAGTCTGTGATTTTAAAGGACCGGAGAAAGTTGATGTTTTATTTGAGTAAATTAAGAGGTTTCATGTGCAAAGACTGTTGTCTCTGCAGGTGACCCAGGCTCAGGTCCAGCCGGTGGTCATTTGAAACTTATTTAAAAGGCAATAACATTAAAAAAAATATTAATTGTGTCTGCAAAATATGAGGAAGTTAAATTTAATGCTGTCTATATCCCAATTTAGAAGCCAGATGTAGATTTCTTCTTATTTAAGCTTGTGTGTCAACATATGTAGGGGAGCCAAGGACCCAGGGGCCCACCTGGTCCTCCAGGACTTCAAGGAGTGGGCGGAGAGACCACAGTGCTTGTTCCTGGACCACCGGTACTCGACCTCTCTCAGAAAATATGGCCACTGTTTATCAATAAAATCATAACAGACATGATGACATGGATTTTGTGTTGTTTTGTCTTATTATTCCTGAAGGGGCCCAAAGGAGGAAAAGGAGACAAAGGAGAGCAGGTTGTTATTCCACTTTCAAATGTTGTGTAAAACCTGTTTTAGATGCCATCTGTTTGCTTTGAAGTGCTTAGCTTTGAGACTTCTGGTTCTTTTTGCAGGCGGTTTGCCTCCCTTATCTGCCTGGGATCAAAGGTGAAGCTGGGCCACCTGGACCAGAAGTAAGTTAAAAAAAAAGAAAAATTAAAAAACACTAATTTATCACTTTATTAGAAACAATTATTGAGTACGAGCAACAGAAAAATGATGCAATTCTTTTAAGTAAGTATCTGTGTCCTTAACTTAGGGTAAACGTGGAAAGGATGGAGAAGATGGACTAAAGGTAACAGTAAATGTTATTCAACTGCAGTTTCCTTTCATCGTGTAAATATCTATCAGTAATGTGAAATCTGTTACCATGCAGGGAGAAAAAGGCTTTCCTGGATCTCCTGGATTCCCTGGTTCCCCAGTAAATAACACACCAGCTCATGAGCTATCATGTCATTCGCTTAATTATGAAAATTTATGTTACTCATAAGGCCCTATGGAGACAAAGGCTAAAATCTTTATCTTGTTTTAGGGTGAAAAAGGAGACAGAGGACCACCAGGTTATGTAAGTGATGCCACTCTTTTCTATTCACCATTTACCTCTGTGACTTTTTTTTTCACTGTTTCATATCAAACAACATGACTTCTGAAAGCTGCAGGTGAGCTCAAAATGTATCTAAATCACTGATCAATGATTGCGTTATTTAAAAAATATCACATAGTAAAACATTCCTTCATGTTAATTCCTCTATTTGCTTCTATTTTGCAATGAAGGAAGTCCAAATTATTAGCTCCCAAATGAATTTTGCCTTCAAAATGCACCTGAGCAATCGGTGCTTCTCTTAAATCCATGTCAATGAGTCACATGAACAAGCCAAAAAAAAAAAAAAAAAAGAGGCAAGAAATCAGCCTGGAAAACAGATAGATCATCTGAAGGGGTTGGTGGCTCTGCTGCCACGGTGTCTAAAACAGCTCTATGCATCATTGAAAAAAGCACAAGGAGACTAATGCTGTTAAAAAGAAGGGAAAATAATGAGTGACATCAGTACTTCCAGGCGCCTGCAAACGTGCTTGTTGGTCATCATTCAGTCATCGTTCAAGAAAAACCTGATTGCATGTCAATGCAAGGCTAAAGTTTACCTATGAACATCTGGAACATGGGGAGGGGTTTTGGAAACCTAAAGACCATAGTTTGGCTGCTCGGGCTCATGGATGCTTTGTTTGGTGAAAATCCCACCTCCCCACAGTCATAGGTCAGGACTGTCAGCAACTTGTCCCTGAGGATCACTCTAATCAGGTTGCAAACAAGCAAGCGCAAACTCAGTGATGAAATGCAGAAGGGGTGTGAGGTTGGGACAAAACTACTTGTGTAAATGGTGGACGGGTGGGGGTGGGGACCACAAACAGCATACGTTGGTTCAATAGTGATTAAACGTTGACATTTCACAACATTGATTCAATGAAATCTTTTCAACATTGGTTAATTGGCTAGAATCGGATTATTTTTTGGTGGTTGATTCGCCATCAATCGTCGACCTTAAACAAAAATCAGTCTTTTTGACCATAATTCAACATTGAATTAACATCTTGTGGACATTTCATACACAAAGACAACTCAAAGTGCTTTACAAAGGAATTAAGATGAAAAAAAAAATTGGAAAACAACATTTAAATAAATTTATAAATTGAATGAAATTAATAAAAACAACAATTTAAGTGTATAATAAAATTTAAATTTAAAGGATTTTTAAAGGATTTTTTTCCAACTTAGTTAGGAACTACTGTAAGAAATTAAAATATCTTAAATCAGCTTCTTTTGTAGCCAAGTAAACTATAATCACTTATGGTTATGATCATTTAATGGAAAAGTTAGTGATTATTATTATTTTTTTAATAGGGCTATTAATATTGTATGCCCCATATCCCATCATGCAACATGATATGACTTAGCTTCACTTTCACTGTTATCTTTAGATTCTTTGAAACTTATAGAAATTTTAGAAGTAGTGACATATAGTTGATTGTGGAGGCTTTTGTGGTTTGTTTTAGATCATTTAGGAACCTAATTTACTGGAATATGAACAGTTAAACACAGGAAGCAGAATATATTCTTGAGTCCTATTTTTTAGCATATTTAACACTGCAAACCTTTACTTGGTTGGTGCTCGGTGACATTTAAAAGAAAGTAATTGAGCACCATAACACCCTAGAGTGTTTTTTTTCAATAGCTGTCAAATGATCTGTGTTGAGCAAGATTTCATTGTAACAGAGCTGAAATATCAGTTGCATCATATTGCATCAACTGTGTTGCATGTTTCAGGGAAATGGTGCACCTGGTCCCCCTGGCCCCCGTGGTCTCCCAGGGACAAAAGGAGAAAAAGGTAAAAGGATGGGACACTATGGTGACAAATGTCTACATGTATTACCAGGGTTGCATTTGGTCCAGCACTCATCACTCACTTTCAGTGAGAGTGATGGTTGTCATTCCTTTTTGGGTCTTTCCTTAATTCGCAGGTTTTCCTGGTCCGCAGGGAGAGGCTGGTCCTCCAGGTAAAATTTAGATTTTACTGCATGTTTTTCTGATACATTTGAAAAACACCAGCACTTTTTCTGTAGTCTGACATGAGAAAAATGGCTTTTTCTACTACAGGTCGTCACATTGAAGGCCCTCGTGGAGAGACGGGTCCAAAAGGAAATGTGGGCGAAAAGGGTGATAGGGGAATAGAAGGAGAGTCTCTTCCTGGACCACCAGGACAACCCGGTCTCCCTGGACCCCCTGGACCCCCTGGGCAACCGAGTATGCCTTTCATAAATTAAAATGAGTAACACCTTCATGTAATACATATGTGTCATGTTACATATGACCACAAATTGTAATAAACAAATTTGTGTGCTTTTGGCCTGCTTAGTTGACCCTAATACATGTGATATCGAGAGGGGAGATCCTGGTCCACCTGGACCCCCTGGGTTACAAGGTGAAGTAGGACAAAAAGGTGAGGATGACTGACTTTACTGCTGATCCACTGAAATGACAAAATATGCATCTATTTTTCAAGTATAATCTTTTTCAGAAATGTTTCTGTCACAAGCATCACCTCTGTAGCTGAATGTCTATACGCACAATGTATCTTTTTCTAATTTAGGTGACAAAGGAGATACTTGTCTTCGATGTGAAGTTGACGGTTCTCCTGGATTACCTGGCCCTCAAGGCCCCAAAGGAGAGCAGGGTGAGTGAATAATGATCTCAGAGAGCTAAATAAGCAGGCCTGTTGGTAGATGGTTAGGTAGATGAATTTAACTACCATCTCCTTGATCTTGCTGACTTTTAGGAGCAAATAATTTCTGTAAAAATAGACTGACTTGTATATGACTAGATAGATTTGTGTTTAATAATATTGCTCTTTTATTTGTAGGAATGGATTTCATTTGACTGAACAATCATTTTACCTTCTCAGTGTTTTGTTCAGATATAACATACATCATAAACTATATATGGACTGGCACACAAGAGAATGACACTCAAATGTACAATGTCTTTGATCACCTGATAGGGCCACCTGGTCCTGGTGGCATCAAAGGAGAAAAGGGGTATCCTGGACAACCTGGACAACCTGGAAGAGCTGTAAGTGGAAGACCAACAGTACATGAATGAAATGATACGACAACGTCATAGGAATCACTGGAATTACAGTTTTCTTGAATTATACTGATATTGTGTTTGATACTGTGTTCAGGGTTTTCAGGGTAACCCTGGACTGATGGGAGCTCCGGGTGCTATCGGTGAGCCAGGAGATATTTTCGTCGCGCCTGGTCTGAAGGGGGATAAAGGTCTTCCTGGTCTCCCTGGTTCACGAGGAGAGCCAGGGAAGGATGGACTGCCCGGGAGAGACGGTCTCCCAGGTATTCCTGGCCCCAAAGGAGAACCTGTAAGTGCATGAGTGACGTTTGCATGAGCAGTTCTCAGCATTTCGAAGTTACAACTTCTAAAGTAACCAAAGAAGGTTTGGACTTGCAACGGTGGTGGTCTTCTGTGGTTTACCCCAAAATCTTACACTTTAACAACAATGAAACTAGCTCATGGAGAAAGAGACATTCAGGCTTTAGGTTCCTCAGATCCATATTTTTGCGTTGCTCTTCTCATCATTGTGAAACATTCGCAGATTCATTTTGAATTTGTTGTGCAAAGGAAGCTGATGAAGTTATAAGCAAATGATGATGAAAAGAAGGACGGGACGAAAGAGAGCAACACTTTTTAACTGCCATGTTTTGTAAAGCACATGGTGCTATCTCTGTATAGAGATATGTGCAGATGTGGAACTGAAGCCAGGAGTGGTGGGAACATGTTTGGTGTGTTTCCATGACAACCAAGCTCCATCCGCGGCAGACAAAGTCAGATGGATTGTGACATAACTGTGCAGACTGAGGTTGCATTGCAAAGCCATTTTAGGAACACATGACAGTGCCCCTGGTTTGATTATAAATTAAAAAGTAAATATCTAAATTTCATGTCATTTGTGCTGCTGGACTTTACCTCCAAGCCTGCAGAGGGAGCATCTGAGCTAAATATTCCAAAAAGTTATTTATGCCGTTTCATGTAAATAGATATATAAATGAAGTGTAAAATCATTAAATTATTGTTTTTTTTCTCCCCAAATAATTGAATAATAATTGTAATGATTTAAATAATATTTTTTAACTTTATTCAGTCTAATGGTTGCGTCATTAGATCAGCTGTCATATATTTTCTGGATACTTAGTAGTTTCTAGAATTTCAGAAATAGGGTTACAGTTTATGATATGCTAATAAAAACCTATTTTAGTGTATTTATTTTCAGCACAGATAACCTTTAAATATTACATTAGCTCACTTTACATTTGGTAGTTTTATTGGAATAAAATGACACAGCATTAATAAAACTTAATTAACCTAGCCAAACACCTTGTTTGGTACCAGTATTCCTGCTTGCACACACTAGTTATCTATATCAGCTCAGAAAAACTTTGCAGCCTCTAGTAAAACCTCTGGATTTAATGATCTGGAGCTGCAAGTGTTAACTCAGAGGAAAGAGTTTATCTCAGTAAACTGAGGTTTCCACACTGATAAGCTGAGGATCATCATCATAACCTGTTCCTGCGCCTGGAAGCTTTGTAGATCTTTATCAAAGCTATCTGTGATTAATGGATAACCCACATCAAGGAGGAGAAATAAAAAAAAACGAAAAACCTTTGTTTCGCAATTTACTCCACATGAATCAGATAAATACAATTTCTTTTAGTGATACTTTAACTAAACAGGAAATATTCACTCTATTTTATGATGCAATATTGACAAAATAAATATAATTTGATATTCCATTTCTCTGACTTGTCCAGGCTAAGGAGGGCATCAAAGGTGAACGTGGACCAGATGGAGAGCCTGGTCGTATCGGGCTCCCAGGAGAAAGAGGTCCTCCAGGTATACCAGGGTTTGGGCGAGCAGGAGAGCGTGGAGAGAAGGGCAGTCAGGGCAGAGCAGGAATACCTGGAGTTCCTGGACCACCTGGTAAGCAGGAGAGCTGACAGGACACATGCATGGAATTAAGTTTAAAGACACAATGTAACTGTATGCTGAATTCACCAGGTGTAAAGGGTGAGCCAGGCAAAGGTGTTAGCACCCCTGGACCTCAAGGGGTACCTGGACCACGAGGAGAAACTGGCAGACCTGGACTTCAAGGTGAGGGGTGCTGTAGTCACATCTTTGTTTAAAATGATTCATTGAATTGTGCCTCTTCAAGGACTAATCTCAGCCTTATCTTGAATCAAAGAATTAACTGAAGTGGTGGAGCAGACTGTGATGCAAAACAGTCACACATAGATAGAGGTTGTTTGTTGTTATACCTGTCCTGTCGATTGTAGGTAGCGCAGGTCTGCCAGGTCAGCCAGGGTTGCAAGGATTTCCTGGACAAAAGGGTGACACTGGACCACCAGGAATTGGATTACCAGGCCCAACAGGTCCAAAAGGTGAGTTATTCTATTACACATTTAGCACATTTAGACAACTGTACACATCTTAGTGCAAATGTTTTGTTTGTATTTTAGGAACCAGTGGAATTCCAGGAGCTCCAGGATTTCCTGGAGAGCCAGGAAAACCAGGAAAAGATGGCTTGACCGGAAACCCTGGTTCACCTGGACAAAAAGTTTGTATTTGTGTACTTAAATTTGCACCTCATTTTATTTAACCAAAGCACAAATAGAAGTCATTTTCCACTATGGCTAATATTATTATTTTAATTACTTATTTGAAAATTATTCTGAACTAGGCCAAAAAATTAGAAGGTTCTCTACGTCAGACCATGCTCTACAAGAATTTATGAAATTCAGCTTGATAGTTTTTGTGCAAATTGTGTACAAATGTATAATGGCAGTGATAGCATACCAGGACATAGCTGGAGGAATGATTCTAGGACATGCACTGCATCCTGATAAATACTGTTTGTATGTACGCCAGACTTTGTGTAACAGAATCAAAAGGGTTTTTATCATTGAAATTATCTAAACAAAAAATACATCGGCACTGCCGCTATATTGCGGTTTTATTCAAAGACGCCATATCTAGTGCTTTGTAGTGCTTATTTCTAAACCTTGCAGGGTGAACCTGGACGGGGTCTCCCAGGTCCAAAAGGTTCACAAGGCCCCCAAGGAGTTAGTGGCTTCCCAGGAGAGAAGGGTACTATTGGATTACCTGGTGTTCCTGGACGAGAAGGACTGACAGGACCACCAGGACCGCAGGGTATCAAAGGTAATGCAGGAGATTTACAACACTTTGCAAAAGGTTAAAAATGGAAATTTTCTGTAATAATATTAATCTTCTCTGGGTTTAAACAAAAGGTGAGATTGGGCCCCCAGGACCTCCTGGACAGATTGGTCAAACAGGTCCTCCTGGAAAAGGTTTGCCCGGAAGTCCTGGACCACAAGGACCACGTGGAGAGCCTGGACCATTTGGTGAGCAAAAATTTCAGCACAAAAGCAAAACAAAGCAAACACACACAAAATACAAAATACAAAATGAACACATTTTTATGGTCAAACGACACTTTCCTTTCTGGCAGATTAAAGTTTTGGATTCGAGATCTTCTGCATTCCTGATCACGCTATTAATGCCACCTAATAACACTTAAACACAACTTTAAGAGATCATGATAATAATATTAGATCAAAAGCTGTGCATTTCGCTTTTGATGCTTATACAGTTGTCAACTATTTATGTGTGTATTGTGTGTGTGTGTACCTAGGTAGGGAAGGTGCAAAGGGAGAGAGGGGTTACCCAGGTACTCCTGGTCTTGACATGCCTGGACCTCAAGGTGAGAAGGGGAGCCCAGGCTTCCCAGGCCTTCCTGGTATTAAAGGAGCACCTGGCTCACCAGGCCTTTCAGGCAGAGATGGCCCAATTGGAAAAGAAGGTGAGACAACACATAGTTAATATATAGCTAATATAACATATGTCCATTCCAAATCAGCATGGCCAGCGCGGTAGCACCTCACAGCTGGAAGATTACTGTTTTGAACCCCAACTGGGTCTTTTCTGTGAGCAGTGACATGTTCTCCTTGGTTTGTTCAACAACATGCATGTAAAGCTTATTGGTCATTCCAAAATGACTGAGTGTATGTAGTTTGTCTTGTGGGACTGGTGACCAGTCCAAGGTGCACCGCTGCCTTTTGCCTAAAGCCAGATCTCTACAACCCTAAATAAGAACTAGGTAGACATGATCCACAAGTGAAGAACTGACATAATATACAGCACAGACATGGTCATTGATGTCACCTTCACTGGAATAATGTTTGAAGGCAGTTTGAGTGGTATATTCACCAAAATAAAATTTTGTTATGATCCACTCAAAGTGTGTGGAGGTGTATTTCTCTACAGAGGCTCTGACTTTTGTCTTTTTTTCTGTAATACTTAAATATCTGCATGAGTGAACTGCAATTAAAAACTGGCTGGCTCTTGGGCAATCCTTTATGTGTCATTACATACCACCTGCCCCTGTGCTGTTACTATTGGTTTGGTATGTTCTCTACCAGTGGAAATGGCTGTGAATAATTTTTTTTATTTTCAAATAATTGATTTGTTTGAGCCGCCGTTTCCTCTGAAAGAAATGTAAGTGTCACAGTCCTGTAAAATGTTTTACTTGTAGTTTGTGTCTGAGTTATATTTTCCTATTAAAAACTTTGCAAAAGTTTGTTTCAAATGTGCTTTACCACTGAATACAGTACAGTTGAATTGTGTAGTTTTGACCTTTACAAACTGACCTTTAAAAGCAAGGAATAAGCATAAAGAATTACTTATTAAACAACAGTAGGAGCTGTTTCTATGATGGTACTGGAGAAACATAAAGATGAAAGGTGTTTAAACATTTGCTGGACTGTGCTCTGTGTTATTATGAGCCTTTCATGAGCATGTTTGAAAGTGTCTTCACCTTTTTCCTACTTAATCAGGTCTCAAAGGTGAAATGGGTGTCATGGGAACACCAGGATCACCTGGTTTTCCTGGATCCCAAGGTACACCCGGTTCTCCCGGTCTGAGAGGTGAGTATCACAGATAAAACTCTTAACTCCTTATAGTACAATCCTCTTAGGGTTTCTTCAGCTTCATCAGCAGCAGTCAAAATCTTTCTGTGTCGTCGTTCCTCTAGGTAATCCTGGTATTAGTGGACCAAGAGGAGAAACTGGAGATCCTGGAGTTAAAGGTGAAAGGGGAGAGCCAGGTAATCGGGGACCTCCTGGGAACATGACTGAAGTTGACATGGAGCACATGAAGGGGGAGAAGGGAGACACTGGAGATCCAGGTATGCATCAACATAATGACCTTCTTCACGTGGAAATTTGCAAAACAAACCTAAACAAGACCTTGGGTTAAAGAGAAAGCTCAGTGGTCTTGTGTGATCTCTGATTTTAATTTTGTTTGTGGTATAAGGTGAGCGTGGCGCCTCTGGAGAGAGGGGACACCCTGGACTTCAAGGAGACCGTGGAGTGCGTGGCAAAGACGGAGAGCCTGGATTACCTGGACAACCAGGTAAAAATATATCCAAACAACTTAACTTTTTTCTGTAATCCATCACGACTTCTTTTTCTCACAGAGCACAGATCCACCTGCTCTTGCAAGAATTTTTAGATCTAGGTAGGAGGAAGTACTTTTAGCTTTCATGTGTCTTTCTGTGGAACCATCTCTCAAGAATATGTTTAATTGAAAAAAAAAATCCTTAATATTCCTTTTTCAATTTTGACTGTATTACACCTCTATAGACTTTCTTTCTAAATTATGTAGTCTTTATCTCAATGTTACTGATATTTCTCAGGTGAAAAAGGAGATCTTGGTTTTCCTGGAGAACCTGGCAGTATGGGACAACCTGGACAGAAAGGCAGTGTGGGTGAAATGGGAATACCAGGTAAAAGCTCACAAATGAAACACACAAAACATGTGTGAGAGAAAAGTTAGGAATTATGAGCGCAGCGGTTTCAATATTTAGACATGTTTAGTAGGGGCTGCATGTGAGGATGCTCCCAGATAATTTCTCTGGAAAGTACCTGGAAAATGAGTAACACATATTTTGCAAATATGAGTGATATCAAAGCAGCATTAAAGATAGGAACAGACTCTGAATTTATTTTCTAAAGAACCAATCCAGAATGTTTAGACACATAAAAAGCGATAGGAATGAGCACAGAAAGTCTAAAGGTCATTTTATGGACTTCCTCCAGAGTTCACATGCCAAAAAAACAGCTTATGCTTGTGTGAGGACAACCCAAGTGCCTACATTCCAATGAGAAAAGCTGCAGTTCCTCGACTGACCACTGGAGGCTGCTGGCTCCAAAAGCCAGTCAGTCTCAAATGCAGTCACTTGGCTCGTGACTTGGTTGCTCTGCTGGTGGGCATGCCCAACCTGCTAGCGATCAACCACTGGTCCTAGCAGAGCTCATCATTTCATCTCTGGCAGCTCTGGCATCACTAACTTGGGTGTGAGGACAGATGCAGATTTTAAAATGGATGGAACTGTCAAAACTGGCAAAACTCAACACAGGACCTTCATACAACAATTCTAGCTTTTATTATCACTCAGCTTTTCAGTCAGGCTCCTCTCAGTTGTTCCCAACTTGTAAATTTGTAAGTAGCACAACGGACAAGTATGTTGCAATGCCCATTTTAAAGTCCCTTTATTTATCTCTAAATCTTTACATAGTCTTCCTTCTGCTTCAGCCATACATCTCATCATGCTCACACATGTCAGCAGACCAAATGCTTTTATTGTGCCAAAAACACACCGTAACCTAAGAGGTGTTCAAGTTTTTTTGGAATGAGTTGACTCTTGACATCAGACAAGTTCCTTTACTCTTTAGTATAAGATGTCTGCATTTGTATTTACTTCACTATTTGTTGGTGTTTTCTGTAAAGTTGGAATTTAGTTGAACTGTACAAAACGTTGGTTAAGAGCTATTGTTGGATATGACTGATTGCTTGAGAAAGGATATAAAATAATATTAATTAGCTTCACAGCTTAGCATTAAGCCATTCAAGACAAAACGATGACAGAAATAAGCTGAGCATCTTCCAGCTGGTGTCCAGCATCATTGCACCTATTAACAACAATACTCTATTGAATCAAAGGACAAGGAGTTTACAAAAGCACTTTTCAGAAAACCTATAGGTGATGTCAAAGAGGCTTTGTCCAGTTCTTCCTATACATTCTGTAGCAACCATGTATTAGAAACACAACATTCAATTCTGTTTCAAGATCAGAATTCATTACTCTATTCTGACTTTTTATTATTTATTTGAGGTGTCCTTAGTAGCTGAATAAATTAATCAGATTACTTCCTGGAGTCTGCATATAGCATATAATAAAAATGACATTTGCCTCCATGATAAACAGGAATTTAATTTATATGCATAAAAAACTAAGAATAGTAAAAAGCCTACATTGATTTAATATGTTTCTACGTGTCTCCTTACCATAACAAGAGCCTCTCATTGGAGAAATACTGCAGTGATTCATATTTTTCAGCTTCTCATTCCCTACACAAACTTTTTAGAAGATTCTTCCTGTGATCATGAAATTAAATGTACTGTTTCAGAAATGGGATTAGTCTATTTATCTGCAGAAAGCAAACAAAATAACTAAGATTACAGATTTTTCTGAGAACTTAAAATGTTTTCTAGAAGGATAGCAATGAAACATTACCTTCAAGGAAGAAATGAGGTCATAAATCCTGATCTTAGACCTTATAAATGTTTAGTAAAATCTAATTAAAGAAAATCAAGATAGTGAAAGGAAGCGCATTTCTGAGAGAAAAGGACTGAAAAAAAGGTGCCGTGACCTGAATCCAGGTTCAATCTGTTCCAGTGTGCCGATGTTAAAATAATTTTTGATTGCCTTTATGCTTCTGCAGGTCCAGTTGGTCCAAAGGGTAAGAAAGGAGATTTTGGTACACCGGGACATCCAGGATTCAGAGGCACAGATGGTGAAAAGGGAGAAAGGGGATCACCTGGTGAGCCAGGCATTGGGTTGCCAGGATATCCAGGAGAAAAGGTAATTTAAATGTTAGAACTAGCATTGTTTAAGTTTACCCCAGTCCTGTGACTATGAACTGGTCTGGACTCAACAGCACTGAAACTTGGACAATGACTCAGCAAAAACTAATAAATGAAATACTCAAATGCAGAAAAGACTTTTGTTTTTTTAATGATTGCATCATAACAAATGTTATTTTAATTTTCATTTATTTCAATATTTTACACATAAAAGTAGACAACAAGACCAGGAAAGAACTGTATAAATGCAGTTCATTTACCACTCTGTCACGTTCCAAATGCATTAAATGTGAATGTCTGATAGCCAAAATACAGAGCACCAATGAACAAACTCAGCAGAAGATTTTCCCAGTGGACTACAGTATGAAGAGCATCAGAGAGTATTTCTGCTTCTAAATCTTTTTAGGTAGACGTGCACTTTGCATATGTACATGACAAACAAGTGTCAAAATAAAGAGCTTCAGAATGATCTTGTCCTCATTAAAATCAGTTTCTTTTTCCATTTTATGTGTGTGCTTGTTTGTGTACATGTTTAATTTTCTCTTTGACTTGAATTAATTGAATTCCACTTTGTGTTTCTAGAGCAAACCTATTTAATTCAAATTCTTCAACTTTCACAGGGTCAAACCGGTCAACCAGGATTCCCAGGGTCGCCAGGAGAGAAGGGTGAGAGGGGTCATGGGGGAATGCCCGGAAAGCCTGGCCCACAAGGACCCAAGGGAGACAAAGGAACCACTGGGTATCCAGGTCAGAATTCAGTTTGTGCTGTCTCAATTACTCAGTCGAAGCACAAAACCCCCAAAAAATCATAATAATACATGCTGCTTTTGTGAGTGTCTACTTATTCTGATTTGTGCGTGTTCATGTGTGTGCTGGGTAGGTCAGGGTGGTAGACCAGGAGACAAGGGTAATCCTGGGCTTCCGGGATCTGCAGGAGAACCCGGTCAAGATGGCCGTCCTGGTAAGTGGCAGGCTTATTCAATTAACCAGTCACAGCTAAGCCCTCACTGAATTATAGCAAAAATGTAATTCAGGATTTGAGTCACGTTTTTGAAACATAATTCACTTCACAATCTTGTGAAATCACATTCTTTGTAAAGACCTTAGTCTGAGAATTAAGCGTATCGACAATTACCTGAATTTTTTTTTTGTACTTTTCCAATCCCACACTGTGGTTGCATCTATAAATATAAGATATATGTGAGTTGCTAGATCTTGGAGAAATTAGGAGTT
Source organism: Arrhamphus sclerolepis (assembly GCA_037176975.1). Taxonomy (NCBI): domain Eukaryota; kingdom Metazoa; phylum Chordata; class Actinopteri; order Beloniformes; family Hemiramphidae; genus Arrhamphus; species Arrhamphus sclerolepis. The sequence goes on along the minus strand of JBAMYA010000014.1, from coordinate 12,913,146 downwards.
TCTAAAAAGGAAAGAAAAAACAGCCACGGTCCATGACCAATACTTATTATGCTGAATACAGAAACCAGGATTTGTGGACGTGCCCAATAAAAACAGATTTCGCTTGCAAATTTAAAGTGAACTTGTGCCACAATAATGAACTGTAAGTGAAACTTGTTCTCCAGGTGAAGGTGGAGTGCAGGGCCCTCCTGGACCTCATGGAGACAAGGGTGAGCCCGGAGTGGACGGTATTCCTGGATCCACAGGAGAGAGAGGAGAACCAGGTTAGTAGCAGAGAGCTTAGGAAAACACACATATATCCATGTAGCTTCCAGCCCTTGGTAACTTTACGCAATTCTTTTTTTTAAAACGCAGCTGCCAAAAGCTAATTTCACTAGGTTTCTGTACATTTTTATTTCAACATGATGAGGAGGAGTCCTTCGAGACCATTCCCCATAACAAAGTCATATGCTAGTGTCTCTGTGTCAGCAGAACACCAGCAGGGTGCACAACACTGAAGGGGTCAATGCACTGGCAATTTAGTCGAGCATAAAGAGATTCTCTGTGTCACAAAAGCACACGGTGATGCAAATGATGCTGATATCCAAATCAGAACCTCTATATATGAGCGTTGCTCAGTAAACATAAGGATTCATATGATATCTGTATATGTCAATGTTAACTGGACTACCAGCTAAAAACGGAGGCCATGTGAAGAATTTAGACAGGATTGATGAACTTTTCATTGTTAAATTTAAATGCTATAAAATATTAATGATCAACCACGATGAGTAAACCTTGTGTGTGGGTGTGTGTGTGTGTGTGAATGTTGTAAACTGTTCTTGGCCTCACGGCTCCCAGCCTTTACCCAACAGTCATCAGTCAGACCAAACTGACTTCCAAACTTGACCTTCATTCTGATTTTATTAGCTTGTCTGTCACATGACCCTTCATCAATGGGTCAGTTTGTGTTACTATTAAAGATTTTGAGTATTGTTTGGATAAGTTTGTGATACTATTAAGATGCCTGCCAGTTTTCAAAAATGCCTTTGCTGCATGTAGCATATTTAAAGCAACACAACTTGAGTTCCACCAAAGCCTGAGCACATCTGCATTCAGACTTTGTAAAATTGCGAGTGAGCCGTGCTCAGGAAGTTGTGCCACACAGCTGCCAATCAAAGTGTATAACTAGTTTTCCGATTCGTCACAATGTTCTCTACATGGAGTTAGCCAGATGCTAACTACAAGATGAAACTACCTAACATACATTATCACTACTAACGTCGTGGCAGAGCCAGCGGTTCTTCTTCAGTTCTTATTTCATCAGCTGGTCAACTGTTGAGGGTGTAGCATTGCTCCTAGAGGTTCACACAGCAACATTTTTTCTGACAGCAATAACAGATGATTATGTTTCTCAACCAGAGAGGGGCGTTAAGGAGCACAATCTAATTTGCTGTTATATTAAATCCCCAAAAGCAACTGAGTTGAATTGAAGTGTGACATGGACTCTCAACAGATAGAAAAATGTTAAATAGACAAACCTGTCAAGCAAACTTTTCAATTAGAAAGGCACAAACTATTCATGTTACCATGGAAACTCACTTTAGAAACAGGACACATATATCCCATATGTCCCAGTGTCAAACTTAAATTACATTTATAAAATTTGAGAAGTTTATATGCAGCCGTCACTTGAAATGAAAACAAGAAGACGTTTGTCTTTTTTTGCTGCAGAACATAAAGTACATACACAGAGAATTACTTTTGGTTATGCCATTTTTAATTACAGCAACACTTTAAACACCAATGTTCTGAAAACATTTTATTCATTTATTTTAATAGATTTGAATGAAAAAGATTCCATTCATCAATCAACAAAATTCAGTCCCCTTGTGGCCAGTAATTACAATATTTAATTAAAAACATGTCCATTATTTTTCCAAGTAGATTTGGATTATGTTTTTCATTTAGTATTTTTTTTACACTTCTAATTTTCTTATTGCACTTGAACTTTAATTTTCTTGTTGTACTTTCTTTTTCTTCAGTGATATGTATTCGTTTTACTTTTGTTCATTGTTTTATTGCAGGCGATTGCCAATTAGAATTCAATATTATCGTGTTGCTCATCCTTTAAACCAGTAAATTTCTATATGAGTCAAAATGTAAATCTTATCTACTTCTTCCTGTAGGTTTACCTGGAAAGGGTATGGCTGGGCCACCTGGAGAACTTGGTATCAAAGGTAAGAATCGGTCTATCACTGATTTTTAGAATCCTCCAGTCATTCTCAGTGTTTCGTCATGTGACCTCCTCTTTTCTCCTCCAGGTGACAAAGGTAGTCCTGGTTTCCCTGGAACACCTGGCCATCCAGGTGTCCCTGGTATCAAAGGTGACAAGGGACTTCAAGGCCCACAGGGACCGCAGGGAGAGCGAGGAGAGCAAGGCCTCCCAGGTGTCTCTTTGGAAGGACCTAAAGGAGACAGAGGAGATTTAGGACCAACTGGCGAAACAGGTATTGTGAAAAAACATGGGTTAAGCTTATTTGTGAAGATCTGCAGATATATTTATCAAAAAAATACTGAATGTATTTTATAATTTTATGTTAAAACCAGGGACCCCAGGAGCACCAGGACCTGCTGGACTGCCAGGTAGAGATGGTCTAAAAGGAGATAAAGGCAATCAGGGTCTCCCTGGTTTCCAAGGGGAGACAGGACGAAAGGGTGACGGTGGAGTTCCTGGAATTCCTGTATGTCATGATGGTGTTTCCCATGTTATATTTACTTCACAGATTAGTTCATTTGGATACTGATGAGAGATTGTATGTACATGTATACATTTTTCTGTCATTGTGTGTTTTTGCTTCAGGGACAAGCTGGCCTTCCAGGTATCGATGGCCAGAAGGGAGAAAGAGGGTTACAGGGCGTTCCAGGCTTCCCAGGTGAGTCCACACGGGGACATCATTGGGCATAATCGGAAATATGCAAATAACTTTATTTTGTGCTGCAAACTTTCTGCTCTTACATAAGCTTACACTAATAATATTAATGATAATAATAATATACATTTCCTTCACTTGCAACATATTTAAGGAACTCAAACTGGGTTCAATTGCAGAACTTTTCATTTTCTCATTTTGAGTCATTCCTTAATGGGTTTTCTTGTGTACTGAACATCATTGTCCGACAACCTTTGGGTAAATAGTATCACATGAAGCATAATCAAGCTGATTCACTGACTGCAAGCTACCCTACGTAACCCCAGACCATAATATTATTACTACTATGCTTAACAGCTGGTGAAAATAATGTTTTTGGTTTGCACCAAACATGTCAGCTGTTGCTGACAACAAAGAAAACATTTCTTTTTCTTTTTTCTTTTAATATACTATTATTTAGCGGTGAATGTGGGGAAGCACTGGTTCAGGCACTCCCCCCTGCCACACATTTTTTTTTTCCCTCGGTCTAAAGCCTTTTTTCTCAACATTTTTTTTTTTTTTGATCTCATGTGCTTTTGGCTTCTTATTTTCTCTTCCATCAATATTTTCCTCAGTCCCTTAGTCCCCTCAGACATGATACAGAGATGTGCCAGGAATGACTGGAGCAGAAGCCCCAAATGTTTGTTTTTGTTTTGTGGTTTGCTGGTAATCAGAACTGGGGCCTACACTACGAAGCGGGGTTACTGACTTATCAGGGTAACTTCGAGAGTAACTTGATCACGTGTGGAGTAACTTCCGATTAACGACGAAAGGTGGATAGGTTTTGATCAAGGTATGCTGCTGTGGTAATTACGCTGCATCTCAAACCTGCTCAGAGCAGGTTATGTTCTTGGTTAACTCGAGGTTTTTGCTTAACCACTACCTTTATAAGTACCATCCCTCCACCAACAATTTCTCCCAAGACAATGCTGGCATACCTGGATGATCCATTTGACATTGGGGCACAAATTCTGAGGGGCTCTCTTCACAGGGCAAAAATTGCCCCTCCACCAGTAATATCTGGCCCACCAGATTACACTTATAAAAGAAAACTGATTTAAAAAAAAAATATATATACATAGGCCCTATAAATGCCATCACAAAAAAAATGACAATTCCATGCAGATTTCAGAACATTTATTCAGAAGTCGTAAACTGACACAATTTAATAAAATAAAATAAAGCAGCATCTGCTTGACTTCGGACGCACATTGGTTTCGAGGTAGGAATTTAATTGGCACGTGTGCTCTGAGGAAAAGGAGGAAAAAGAAAAGTTGCTGTCTGTGTGTGACTGCAGCAGAAAGTGCAAAATTTGTTTCACTGAATTAAAACAAACAAACTTGGCTCAAAGATTGAAAAAATAGAATAAAAGCAGAAAGTCCCTCATGACTTTGGACGCACACTGGATTGTGGTGGGAAATTGGGACATATGTACTGCGCTCCTGAAATTACAGAGCAAAAAAAAGCAAAAAGGAAATTACTATTTAAACAAAATCAAGTAACAATATGACTATTAAAAACTTAAAAGGCCACTCAATGGGGAAACTAGCATCTCTCTTCAGTCACAATCTTTTGGATGTCTGGTGACCTGAATCTGCAAGGAACTCAGATTTTTGTGTGTCAGGCAGTTCCTCGGGTGTTCATTAAAGAAATGTTTAACTCACAAGTAGCCTATAGGCAGAGGGTGAGTTTCTTAATCCACCTGTACTCCTAGGAGCATGAGATCCAAAAATGATCCACGGATTGCGTACTGAGCGCATTGCTGCCCAGACAGCTTGTTTAAAAATCAATAAACTTAAGTTGAAATGCAGCCACATCCAAGAAGGGGATAGTTTTTTTTTTTTTATTCAGTGAGGACAAATCTGCACTTCAGACAGTGAGTGGGTCCTGGACAAACTTTGACCCATTGAGTTGGTCAGAAAAAATTTGGCCGAAGGCCAAACTTAGTTGCCGACCCCTGGTCTGGGACCGCCAGAATCCGCTGACATACCCGGACAATATTCTCTATGAAAGAGATAGATTCTCAACCAATGGAATATGTTATGTTTCTCAGCTGATCGGGCCAGAAGTCTGCAATATCACCCAACGTATATGCTCCGATCAAGCAGATAATGTGCCTTGCATTTTGATATTTTGGCAGTGGACAGTTTATGTATTCCATCAGTCAATCAATCAATCAATCAATCATGTAAGGATTATTTTGGAGACATCTGAACAATGGCATGTCGCATTAGCACACGAAACATCTTGAATTATTAATTTTATTATTGATTTTTTTAGTTTAAGTTTTTTAAATAACGATGGGTATACTGAACATACTCTATTATATTATTGGGAAATGAATAAAGCAGAACTGTGAGAAAAGTAGTTCTACTCATTTCTTCACTTGGAGTTTGTTGAACCTCCTTTGTGAAATGGACCCCAGGAGAAAACACTTGCTAAAAATAAAGAGATATTCCTTCAAAATGAAATCAAAACTGACATTTTGCCATGAAAGCTCTTAAAAATGATGAACATACCCTAATTGTACATATATGGTTTTATATAGAGGTACTTGCTTTTATTTTTACAACTATGTCATTGAGAGAAACCATTGGTCAGCAATTCAGAGAGGATGTAGATGAATTTTAAGAGAACGATGTGAGATAAAACAACTTTGTGCTGTGTGCAGGTCCAAAGGGTGATGGTGGGGATATTGGATACCAAGGAGAAGTGGGAGACAGAGGATTCCCAGGAGAAAAAGGTAAACACAGAGCAAAATACCTGAAGTACATTAGTCGGCTGATGAAAACCAATGTTGAATTTAATGTTTTTATTTTTTGATATCTTATAAAACTGTTTATATCAGGTAATGAAGGTCCACCTGGTCCCCCTGGCCCCCAAATCTTCATCAAAGGAGATAATGGCCTCCCTGGAATTCAAGGCCTTCAGGGACCTAAAGGGCTCCCAGGGTTCCCTGGACAGAAAGGACAGCAAGGTGAGATTTAGTTCATTTTTTCCCATTTTATTCACCCTCCTGCAGGGCAGCTGTTTTCTCCTGCTCTCTTTTCATCGATATCTTAAATAATCTTCTTCATCTTTTCCTTTTGACTGTTCCCTTCAGGATTTGCCACAGTGAATCATTAATTTCTATCAAATGCTATCCTCAGCATTCTCTTCTCTCACACCAACTAACTTTGTGTCCTCTTTCACTATGTCCATAAATCTCCTCTTTGGTCTTCCTCTAGGCCTCCTGCCTGGCAGTTCCAACCTCATCACACTTCTACCGTTATATTTACTAACCCCCTTCAATAAATGTCCAAACCATACACAAAATCATTACGGTAGGAACTGCAGAAAGAGCAGAGAGAGAGACTACAGAAGTTAGATAATGTTAATTTCATTAAAGGATTTAAGACAATCTGAAACTGAGATAAGAGATAAGAGAGAAGATGTCCAGTGCACTATAGGAGTAGCCTCAACAGCCTGGGAATGTATATATATATATAACTGGTCTACAAGACTGGATTTTCTTTCCACTGTTTTCTCTGAACTTCTATATGAGGATTGCTGCTATTTTTAGGAGAGGAGCCTGATAGCCTGATAACATTATACCTTCATTTTGTAGTTTCAGACTCATCACAAAGTCTGACATCTCTAGAGCATTCAACAAGTTCCTTCTTCAAGATAACTCCTACTCCATTTCCATTTTCCACACCTGCTACCTTCCCTCCTGTTCTCTTGTACACAATATCCACCTTCTTCCTCTGCATCATGTCACCCAACTCTCTAGCTCTTCTTGTCATAGTCCCAACATTTAAGGACCCAACTCTCCGCTCTAGTTTCTTGTTGTTCCTCCATTGGCATCCTGTAAGTCAACAGCACTGATGGTGGTTGTTGTTGACCTGCGTCTCAACTGATCTGGTTTGGGGTTCACATGGGATTCACATGTTCAGTTTGATTTAGGTTTCATGTCAGATGCCCTTGCTGATGCAACCATCCGGACTTGAGACCAGCTCAAAAAGAGACTGGCTTGTGATCCCCGAGGCTGTATTTCTTCTTCTTCATTAATATTTTTTAATGTTTACTTTTCCTCAGGTATGACAGGTGTTCCAGGGCCTAAAGGTGAAGAAGGTCTCCCTGGGTATCATGGTCAGCCAGGAGCCAAAGGAGAACCCGGTCTTCAAGGGCCACAAGGTAAAACAATTCACAGAAGTGAAAAGGCTTGGTTCTGTTTAGCTTCCACCTTCTTAACATGTGGATTCTTCCACATCTTTAGGACCCAGAGGACATCCTGGCCCCCCGGGACCTGATGGTGTTCCAGGTCAAGTGGGTCCACCTGGGCCATCATCCATGGAACATGGTTTCCTGGTGACACGTCACAGCCAAACAGTGGAGGTTCCATACTGTCCTCAGGGGACCAGGCTCATATATGACGGCTACTCCTTGCTCTATGTACAAGGCAATGAACGCTCTCACGGACAAGACCTTGGTGAGAAACAAAGACATGCGAAAGACAAAGGAAAGAAAGAAAGACAAAAGAAAAATGTTATTTTATATAATTATGTGCCATGTTGTCCTGTGTTCCAGGTACGGCTGGCAGCTGTCTCAGAAAATTCAGCCCCATGCCCTTCCTGTTCTGTAACATCAACAACGTGTGCAACTTTGCCTCCCGTAATGATTACTCCTACTGGCTCACTTCACCGGAGCCCATGCCCATGAGCATGGCACCTATCACTGGGGAGAGCATCAAACCCTTCATCAGCAGGTGGGTGAGCCTTTCTGTCGGCACTGCTGCGATTCAGGTATCTGTGACGCTTTTACATTGTACTGAGTCACGTCTCATGTGTGTGCAGGTGTGCTGTATGTGAAGCCCCTGCCATGGTGATTGCAGTGCACAGTCAGACCATCACCATCCCACCCTGCCCTCAAGGCTGGGACTCTCTGTGGATTGGTTACTCCTTTGTCATGGTAAGACATATTAACTCCAGGCGCTTCTAATCAAATGCACTTGATTAACTCATCATCAACAGGTGTGAACACTTCTACAAAAGCAGACATTTGGCTTGTCTGGGAGCATTTACTTCTGTGTGTTTGATAAAATCCCAAAGCCATCAGCGATGAGCTATGAAAAGCATTTGTTGTTGCTTATCAATCAGGAAAGAGTCCAATTTTGTTCTTGACAGTTTAGTTCAGAAAAGACTGAACAAGTATGATCTAAATGGAAAGGCTGCGAGGAAAGAGGATCTTTTTTTCTGAAAAAAACCCATGGAAATGCAGCTTAGGTTTGCAAAATTACATTCGAAAAAAAAAAAAATCACTGGGGCTTCTTGAAGAATGAGAAACGATGCGTTTCAGCACAAATATGTCATGCTAACTGTTTAGCCCACTTTGTTTCTTTGTAGTTTTTTATAGTAAATATACATACATATATATATATATATATATATATATATATATATATATACTAGTACAAACTACTAGATTTAAGTCTTATACAGTACTTATTCCTTTATAGAAGCGGACTTACAGAACTTCTTCTTGCAACTGAAAAGATGTAAAATAGAATAAAATAAAATATAGTATATCTAAATAAAATTAGATAATATGATAAAAAGATAAAACTGAAAAAAAAGAAAAAGAAATAGATAAAATAGAGCACTATCAGCATCATAGATTGCAGAAGAAAACAAACAAACAAAAACCCAATTCCTTCTTCAGATGTATGTGTTGCATTGTGTGTGTGTTTGTACAGCACACCAGTGCTGGTGCTGAGGGTTCAGGCCAGGCTTTGGCCTCTCCTGGTTCATGTCTGGAGGAATTCCGCAGTGCCCCGTTCATCGAGTGTCACGGCCGAGGAACCTGCAACTACTACGCCAACTCGTACAGCTTCTGGCTTGCCACCATTGAGGACAACGAGATGTTTACGTAAGATAGAAATCACATGCTCATGTTTTGGTTCTTTGACAGAAACTTAAAAATCACTGAAATAAACTGTTTTCTGCAATGCTTTTCCTCCCTCCCTACAGGAAACCTGTCCCAACAACGCTAAAAGCAGGCAACCTCCGAACACACATAAGCCGCTGTCAGGTGTGCATGAAGAAAACATAAACCCCCCCCCCAAAAAAACCTTCAGTCCAGCACACATGGAGACATGCGGCGATGTCCTCGACCTGGCTTTACTACCTGTTTTCAAAGGATGGTGCTATTTCCCTGCATGGCATGTGTGAGAGGAGAGGGACAAAAAGCGTGGATTGCAGAACAGCCAGAGACTGAACTTTACAAACCCAAAAACACAGAGACCAAGTGGCCTTTTGTTCCATGCAGAAACACAGTCCAAACATGTTTCTAAATGGCACCCAGTTTACCACTGCACTGAGTTCATGCCCCTGAAACTGGTAAACTTGGGTTCATTCTGAAAGGGCAGTTTGCAGAAGTCAGGTGCTAATTTTACTTGTTTGCCTTTTCCTCCCTTCATGTTCTCCTTTTTAATCTCTTTCACTTCCAATGCCACATGATTCAAACATATAACTACACATTTATTATAGATTTTCTCACTTTGTAACTTGTTTAAACCTACTAATGTATAGGATGGGACTTACCACTGCTTACATACGCTTGTCATTTCACAAACCACCTTAATGTTGCAGACACAGATATATATATATAGCAGTCACTCTGTTGTAAATACAATGCATTCCTTTTTAACATAGTTAAACATACTCTCCTCAGGTTATTACTGTATTACTTTGTGTGCTTTTAAGCCAATTTTTTATTTATAAGATTTATGAGAATATGTTGGACTTGAGTTTATCAGAAATTCCATGTATCCAAAACCAGTGTTTCCATGTGTGACAGCCATATTAACAAAGAAGACGGCACTGAGATAGCATTGACAGGTGTGTGTGTGCAAGTGTGTGTGAATGCGTGTGTGCGTTGTGATGCCTCCTTATATATATAGTTGCAAACCTGTTGTTGCTTCATCTGAAACAAATGAATGTGATGAAATAAAAAAAAAAAAAATCTTTTTTTTTTTTAACTCTTCAACTGTACCCTATGAGTCTGTGCATGGCACCAGGATTTACCAAAAATATGTTCATCTTTGTTCCCAAAGAAATGCACATGTATATACACTGTACTAACACGTACTTCCAGTCGTGCTTGTGTACTTGACTGCTCCCAATTTTTTGTTCTCATCCCTTTTTATTTTAGTGCAAGATGCATTTGTGTTTATATCATTGCTGCAAACACCATGCAGTGTCTTCACAGGTTGACATGCTTTAAAGGGCTTTAAAATAGTTTTTTTTTTTTTTTTGTCTTTTTCTTTTTTTTTTTTTTTCTTTTTTACCATTCCGAATTCAGGGAGTTTGTTTTATGTTGGTTTTGGGATGGGGGGGGGGGGAGAGGGGGGGGGGGG
>JBAMYA010000014.1:12872700-12898018 GCA_037176975.1 Arrhamphus sclerolepis | reverse complement strand
CAGAATTCAGGGAGTCTGTCTTAGGTTGATCCTGGAACGGACCCCCCCCCCCCCAAACATTGTTCAGTCCCCTATACAGGTGTTAAAAAGTTGCTATACATAGTTAATGTATTGGAGTTACTTCCACATTCACTGCAAATATTATTATTATGTTATTATTGTTTATGCGTTACTCTTGGTTGGAAAAAAAATGGTCTAAAAATACAGATGGTAACACCAGCATATAGCAGACTGCCTTATAGTTGGAATGATCCCAAGTTATTAAAAAAAGAGAACAAAAGACACATCAACAAGAGTTAATATCTTTTTCCCATCTCCTACCGCGTAATTCCTTCAATAAAAAGATAAAAAGTGGTATTTTACTGTATTTTTTTTCTTCAATGCAGTACTTGTAGGTTCCACAAGAGGACAGCATTACCAAACCTTGAAAAGAAGCTCCTTCAGTCCCTCAATGACTCAGATCCACCCAGTTTTCTTTTCGTTTTTTTTTTTTTAATGTATTTATTTTTATTTAATACCAGCCTCTAGCTGGGCACACACAGCACAAGAAAATAGTAAATATATCACGAGCAATGCTTTAAGTGCAGCCAATGTGATGCTGCCGCTACCTCAGCACCGCTGCTGGGACGATGGCCAATGAACTCTTTCACCCCACGAAAACACAAAGGGATTGATTTGTTCCACAGAAGACCAGATAACCCCGCCTTTTAAGTATGCTCTCGTCTTTCATTTATTGCTGGAATCCTATCCCTTGTTTCCTCTCTTGTCACCAGAGGCAAATAGAGCCCTTGACCCCTCTGGTTGTCTTCATAAACATGTCTGATAAGGCCGCAGCCCCTGACCAGGGTGTGTGAGGTCACTCAGGTGGGACTCGATGAAAGGTCAGTTGGTCATGTGAGAAGGCACGATGTTCAGGAGGGTCCCAGCAACTGCTGTCATTTCATGCAGATCAAAATTTTTAGTAAAAAGAACCTTGATGAAACTGTCTGAAAATCCACAATTTATCCAGATTGAAAAATTAAAAATAAATTTAAAAAAAAACTTTTTCTTGAGGGGTCTCGACACAACAACACAGCAAATATAGATTTGTTTTTCCTCTCTTCCGCTTATCAAAACTTCTGTAAGATGCTGTAATACACAATCATAAATAGAGATTTGAACGTTCCGTCAAGATTTATCTCACATGTCAACCTTTACCATACAGATAACAGTCAGAAAAAAAAAAAGCCCGGGAACATTGTTGGTGCCCCGATAACCGTGTCTAATTGCAGTTTTACTTTCCAGCACTCCACTTTTGGAGCAATGTTTCTAAATAACTTAATCAAATGAGCGGAGTAAAACATCCACTCTACTTCTAATTAACTCTATTTAATTTTAAGTTCCAAAAGTAATTAAATTAAAAAAAAGAATAGAAAGAGTTATCTAATCACTTTGAGTTAATAATAAAAGTTCATGTAGTACAACCTACTCTCAAAGAAGAGATTTTGCATGCATATGAACTGTGGTGATGGTTTTCAAGAGCTAAATAAAATGTGGCATCACAGGAATTCACACTGACAAACATTAATGCCATGCATGTGGTAAAGGTCAGTTCTGAGCCATGCTCAGGAGCTTTCAAAGGTTTAACCTCTTTAAGTAACTTAATCCTATACTTGTTTGCTAACACAGCTAAATTGAGAGACCCAACTTAAGAGTCAGAATAACCTCCAAGGAATCGGGGTTTGTACCATTAATCTGTCCATGATGTTACACAGAATGCAAAGTGACAAACTGCATATGGATCATATGACATATAGAATGACATTTTGATAAAGGTGTTATTTGTTTGAGGTTTCAGTGTGCAGATTGCACTTAAATGCTGCCTTGAACCAATGTGGAAATACGACATTTACTCTGAAAATATGTCAGACACCAGAATGAGATGTTCCTGTACTTGACAAGTTATGTTTTCCAGACTGTGTTTATGGTGCAGAGCGGGAATGTGTTTGGAGGTTTGCTTTGCCGTGACCTTTCCTCTGAGCAGTTCATGTATAGAAGCCACCACCACCACCACCACCACCACCACCACAGTCCCTGACACCTTGAACTGGCCAAATACAGATTAGCTTGCAACAAAGCACGCAACACAAAACTCAACAAAGGTCACGCAGGGTAACATGAATCATAGCACTATCAAAGAAATGTAAACCATTTCTTTTAGAAAATTCCTAGAACTTTTTGTTTTATTTTTCTTTAATCAATATAACCATAGATTTGTCAATTTGATTTGAAGTTTAGTTTTTGATTCCTACTTCTATGCAGATATCAGCAGTGTCAGACATCTGGAGGCTCTCAGGTTAATTCTGAAAAGGTGGGATGATAGGTCACTTCCTCTGCTGAAAAAAAAGCCAAAAAAGAAAAAAGGTAAAGAAAAAGGGTTTTTCTTTTTTTCAAGGTGACAGCCTTTACTAGATGCTAGATTTTTAGATTTTTGTCTTTTTAAATGGGAATAGTATCCCACTAAAAAGAAAAACAAAAAAGAAACAAAACAAACACACCAGGTTTATAGTGGAAAGAGAAATCTAAACTTGAATGCATCAGGCTCAAAATCAGTGACATTAATAAGTTGTAAGCTGGAAACAAAATTTGATTCATTCTCTAATCTGTGTGTTGTTGTTTGAATGCATGTGATTGGCTGTACCTTGTCATAAATCTTGCGTTTGACTACCTAGTTGTACTTGTATGAGACACATTTTCATTTACTGATTAGATTTGGAGCTTTGCTATGAATTGTGACCAAACACAATGATAAAACTCGACTCACTGAAACCATGCTGAGGGCGCCACCAGGCTGTGTTTGGCTCAGACAGTCTGGTGAAAACCAGTTGGGAAGCAGCATTAGTAAGGGTGACAGTATTAATTTCAGGAGGAGCTAACAACTACTTAGCTTGTAAATTATAAATCTTCTCATTAAGCACTTTATCGCCTTGACCCTCAATGCCCTCTTTCACTGCAGCTAATCAGCTTTCATCCCTCTCTGCTTGTTTATTCCTATTATAGCGTATATAACAAATCAGCATTTCTTGAGCGAGAAGAAAAACCCATCCGCCTTCTCAAATGATCCATCTTGTGTGACAGCGTATCAGCTGGAGGTCTGTGTGATATGAAGACAGTTCATTTACTGCTTGGAAAATAATACAGTAAATCTCACCTAATTCTTCGCTGAGATGAACAGTAAATGAAATGAGCACATCTGCTGCAATCTCAGTCCAAAGGGATCCATCTGTGCCATGGTCTCAAGATACTGAAGCATCGTTCTCCCTCATACTGCATGGTGCCATGTTACGAATAGGTGGAGTGACCGACCAAACCAGCTGGAAAATGCCCACGTTATGGCCCCAGTTAGCTATTTTGCCTAGCTTGCTTTGCCATACTGCTAATTAGAATCAATTAGCATTCGGTCTGATCAAATCTGTCCAAATAACATTGGTATTTTAACAATATATGAAACGAGTTCTTCAGAACAGAAACAAGGACCAGCCATGGCTCGGCCTGCTGCTAACATGGCTGTTATTGGTCCAAGCTGAAAGTTGCTTGACCAGAGGACCCAGCTCTTGCAAGAGGTAGAAGCTGATGAGCCACACAGTATTTTGACTGTCACATTCCAATTAATTAATTAATTAATTAATTTATTTTTTTTATGCTATTATTAACCCCCGTATGGGAAATTCTATCTCCGCATTTGACTCATCTGGGCTGCCGGACCCAGAGTGGGCTGCTGGACCCAGAGCGGTCTGGGGAGTGGGTGGGGGTTTTGCCTTGCTCAGGGGCATCTCATCTCTGGATGTGGACATGGGGAAGCACTTGTTCAGGCACTCCCCCTGCACACATTGGTACTGGCCCGGTATTGAACCAATGACCCTCCGGTTGCCAGCCCAGTTCTCTAGCCGTTACAACGGAGAGTCTTTCGAAGCTCAAGCTGTACCATTTTTTAAATTCAGTAAAGTTCATAAAGCACATATTTTGGATTCATGGCTTTTTTAAAATTTGGAATTGTGTTACGTGGAAACGTGTTTTGAGATGCTAGGCTAGTGAGAGCTTGCTGCCCTCACACTCACCTTTTCAGCCCTAGTGGTCAACTGAGGAACTGCAGTTTATCTTCCTTGTTGAATTCAACCCTGAAGATGGGATGTAGACCCTTGGATGGCCATGATTATTACTTCATCGTCTTGAAGGTGTGAAGGTTCAAACTGTAAACTTACAAAGTAGTATGACCATGCCATCAGTTCGACGACGTATACACTGAGAATCAAAATCTCTCTAAACCAAAGCCACCAAGAAGAATAAGCTAAGCTTTCAAAAGTTCAATGCGAAGGGTGATAGTGAAGCTGTGGACACAGTTGCCTATAAATGACGGTGTCCGGATCCCTTTTTTGTGCAGGTACAGTGCCAGCAGGGGTAGCAGATGTTGAGGGCTGGCTGTTGTCCAATCAGCTTAGCAGGAAGTGATAGTAAGACCGGCGTCAATCCTCGATAAGTGCTGGCACATCAGAATTTGCATGGCAGGGGAGCACACCAGCAGCACACAGGAGAACCAACCAGTCGTGGGCCCAGGACCAAAACACTTCCAAATATATACTGTAAGCTTTAACACTGATGTCATACATAACATCTCAAATCCATCTTTATGAGTGAGGACAGCATGAACATCACACAGCTTGACCTCTTCGCCAAATAACATACTTTCTCGCTGTTTTGACTCAATAATGGATTTAGATCGAAGGTTGCATCACTAGTTATAATGTTTCTCAGCTGTCACCAGTATCGCTTTGTACCATGGCTTACTTGTATGCTTGAGAACATTAAATAGCTATGTGTTACTTAAGAAGATTGTTTTTAGAGAGTGTGTACATACATTTACCAAATGGATTGAACTTTGACAGGATTTTGGCTCAGGTGCAGTCCTCCAGGAGATGACTGCATAAGGAAATCAGCGACATGCAGACATTTTCCCTCCGTCTGAGAGAATGAAAAACACAATGAAAATAAATTTTTCTGATTTGCACGGATTCCTATTACATAACCATTTTTGAAACAAGCTAGTTTACTAACATTGAGCATTAAAAGGTGTCTTAATAAATGTACATAGCCTCTATACCATTGCTTAAAAAAAGATGAGGGCAATCTGGAAGATATTTTATGTCTTGGTAAAAATGCCCACATGTGTGAAGTTACTTTTTTTCTCATCAAAATATTCATTCTCTGTCTTTCTTTTTGGACCTGGGAAAACCTTAAAGCTGAGTCATAAACACCAATGCCCTCCTTCATTGCTAGCTGAAGCTACTATCCATCTCGAGCTTCATCTTGAGCTCCATGACACAGAACAACAGCAAGAACTTTGACATTCTGTGCTCATCTAGCATTCGCCATGAGCTGGTTTTATGAAGAGAACATCCAGTGGTGTCAGACCCGACCCTCCTTGAGTCAACATGGTACAGCCTTAAGTACATGCTGGAGCCTTCAGGCTTCTATGTCTCAACTTTACCTTCATTTGAAATGAAAGCAAGATAATTAATGTCTTACATACAGTCACTTGACTGTTAGTTAAAAAAATTGTATCATGTCAAGTAAAAAAATAAAAACAAAAACAAAACCAAGTGACAGATATGAAAGATATTATGGGAACTTGAAGCTCGAAATAGTGGAAAAGGCTTCCTAAATTCATTTTTGGGTATTTCTTAAGGATATTAAGGTGCTGTTGTCAGATAATAGACCTTTTTTTAAATAATTATTTTGTTGAAATTTTTTAAACAACTGTAGCTGTTTAAAACTGGCTATTGTCATGAGGTGGGGGTATGGAAGAGGACCCAGATGCAGGAGTAATCCAAAAAGTGATATTTAATAAGATAAACCAAAAACGCTGTCACAACAGGAAAATACAAAAAAGGAACTGGAACCAAAAGAACTTTGAACAAACGAAGGGAAAACCCACAAATGAAAATCCAGGCATGGGAACAGGAAGCAAACAGTATGGAACAGCACAGGGCAGCCAAAGACAGGATCTTATATACACACAGAGGGGTAACGAGACAGTGAAACACATCAGGGGAACAAGAAACAGGAAAGTCAAACAGAACATAGCAGGACTTCAAACTAAAAGCAGGACCAAAACAGAAATCACCACCAACACTGAAAAAACCTCAAATTAAAACCCAAACCATGAAGCTAATATTATGTTTATTACACACACACACATATATGTGTGTTCGTAATAAGTAAGTGCGCATGATGCAGACTGTGTAAAGAAGCCACACATCACAGCAGGGTGTGAGATGCTGGCAGGCAAAACATACATGAAATGCCATGAACAGGCACCTCGCATAATATTCTGGCATATCTAGAAGCATCAGAAAGAAGGATCACAAGAAGCTTGAGAAGTACCAAGGTTGGAAAGAAGAGCTAAGTCAATCGAGGGACTGGGGGCTGTAACCTCCAAACTGAGTGGAGGACTCCAGCCGGTACCAGGAACAACATGTGTATGTTCGTTTGTGTTAATAGTAATATAAAATGCTGTCTGAACCAGAAACAATGCTGCTAGAAACTTATTTGACAGTAGCTCCATATTTTCCAACAATCGAGGCTGTCTGTTATGATGATCAGTGAAATTAATTGTTTTTTGTTTTTATGCCAGATACACTGACATGATTTTTCTTTCTTGCTTTCTAGTTAGAGCATAAGCGTGTTACACTCTAATTGTGCTCATTTTGCAAATCCAGCTCTGGTTCTTGTTCAGACAGTCCTGCATGAAGTGTTGCAAAAAATATTTTTTTTAAATAAATAAATTGACTGCTGGTCAAAAATAGCTAATTGAATCCACTGAGTCAAGGTTGTCCCAATTTCCCTCTTAACTGAAAAAAATACATTTCTTCTCGGAAACAAAAGTCAAATGATATTCATCACAATGGAAACAAATTGCTTTACGCTCACACTACCGTTATAACCTTCTTTCATAGGGACGCTTGCTTATGTGGATGCAAACTGCCTGGAGAATATGACCATGCATGGAAATTAAGCTTTCTGTGACGTCACAAAGTGCTGATATTAGGAAAAAAAAAAACAGTTGGGAAGGAGGTGTATCAGCACCCTAAAACACATTATGCATTTTATATCGAGTAAATCTGGCATCCATGTGCTTCTATCCACAGGGTTTCACAAAGCACATGCAGCATGATACACACATATATAACCAGCAGAATTACTTGTTCCTATAATTACTATAATCTTTGAGCTGTTCTGAGTACACATGCTCCCAAACTTGAAACAAAATTACCACCCTCAGTTACAAACTTCACTACATTATGTCTTATTGGGCACGGAGAGCTCAGCCTCACAGCTCTGACGTCCTTCAGATTCGCCCTGTAATAATATTCTGCTGATCTAACAGTGAGTCACGGAATCAGGTAAGTTGTACGGCGCAACACATTACACTTGTGTCTCAGCATGATTTTGGGAAATTATAATTCCATCTGCAGAGTTTGGCTCTCTCATGTGAGGCCCGATCACGATCTCAGCATGATCGGAAATCTGATGTGTCTGGACGGAGCCAAACATGGCGCTTCCTGCTCCTCTGCCTCTGTCTCTACTTCCTCCACAGACATTTTAACTCAATGCAAGGTGTCCACTCAGGGGTATGGAAATAGCGTGGTAGTGCATGAATGAGAGGAGAACAGAACGCCTCCACAGCTGAGCGGAGGAGTAAAAAAGAAGAGTGGACGTCACAGTAACAGAGAGTGCGTGGGCACAAGAAGAAGAGTGGGAGTGAAATTTGTGGGAGGTAGTCCAGTACAACTCTCAATCTGTCTTTTAACTTCCTTTTTTCACTGCTAGATCTCTGCAAGTCTTTCAGGCTGCTCTGATCTCCTCTAATATCTTAATTATCAGTAAATGATTGTGTCTAGTATTTTCCTGCAACTTCTGCAATTTACATCCTTTCAAAAACTATATTTCTTTCTTCAAGACACTTTGTTTGCCACAGTTTTTTCTAAACAAGGAAGGCCACCCAACAAGACAGACAAAGGATTATCTCTTTTACGGTGGAAAAAAAGAGCATGTCATATAAAAAAAATTCAATCACAGCGAACAGGAAACGACCTTGATGGATCATCATTCTTCAGGGAAAAGTTTGCCTTCCTTGCCACTCACTTACTTGGAGTGAGATTAAAATATTAAAATAACTTTCATGTTTGCCTGCTTCATACAAGACCAGCCAACTAATGTGAAGCTGAGATTACTGAGAAGAAACTGAGAAAATAAAGTAAGACTGGCTCCTTCTTAAGCTTGGTTTGTAGACAGGAGAGAGACAAGTATGCAGCAGTCACAGTTAAAGGATGGTGAAATTCAGATGAACAGATACAAAGAAGATTAACAAGGTTTAATACCTGCCATCAACAAAATGTCTTATCGTCCATTATATGTGCCACAGTGTGATTCTTTTTCTAAAATACCACTATTAAGGTTATCCCTTCAATATCTACTAACATGGAATATCTTAATTGTCTAAATTATGATTTTACCTCCGGCCAGCTGTCACTGACGTTGTCAGGCTACCTGCAGACTTTCAATTCAGTTTTCAAGAAGATATCCATCCATCCATCCATCCATCCATCCAACCATCCATTAAATCCTGATAACCTGGTTGTGGGTCATGGGAGCAACCCCTGAGCAGAGAAGCCCAGACCTCCCTCTCCCTGGCCACTTCCTCCAGCTCTTCTGGGGAATACTGGGGCATTCCCAGACCAGCTGAGAGATATAATCTCTCCATTGTGTCTTGGGTCTGCCCTGGGACCTCCTTCCGGTCGAACACCTCTGGGCCCCCCCCCCGCTCCATTAAGCCAGCATAATGTGATGGATATTAGTCAGTCAAATATAAATGAAACAATTAAAAAAAGAGATTTATGTAATACCAGTAAACCTAAAATGTTTGAAAAGACATGTGAAATGAGAGGTTTATGTATTTATCATTAATACATCAAATTTGTTTCAAATAAGTAACAACTATTCAATAAGTTGAGTACATACACTGGTTCTTAAATATTTTAAATTAAACGTATTAATGATAATACAAATCTCTCATTACGTATTTAAAACACATTGGGCTTACTGGTTTATTACATAAATCTCATTCTTAATTGTTTCATTTACATTTGACTGACAAATATGCATTAAATTATGTTTATTAGCCTGTTTATGATAAGCCTATGTAATTCAAATGGAAGGAAATTTTATGGAGTTGAAATACATAAATCTTAAAATTAGGCCTAAATATTGCTAAGATGACGAATATAATGCATATGCCAGGGTTTGGATAAAAATATCTGTTTTTATCAAAAATGTGAAAACACATTGGGCTTAAATATGAAATGTCATAAATGTTAAAGTAAACAGGGACTAAAAGAAAACATTAAGTTCAAAGCATAATAAGCGTTTGGCTAAATTAATGGATGGTAATGCAAAGGAGCATCCATCCATCCATCCATCCATCCATCCATCCATCCATCCATCCATCCATCCATCCATCCATTGAACGCCAACTTATTGCTAATTTAGGTTCTTTTAAAATGAATAAACCCTTTTATGTGTAGCATTTCCTTTGATAATGGGCCACACATCTGATTGAAGCCATTTTCACACATAACTGTTTCATAAATATTTGGAGAATCAAGTCCAGACTCTGAATGCAGTTGCTCTTCAGGGAACGTCCTACAAAGCAGGATATATTCTACATAATTTCTATTTTCACCACTAGTTCAAGGTGAACCTACATGGACCATAAAAGAGTTAGAACATGATGTACTCACTACAGACTGCAAGGATAGTTTATTTTTATTTTTCCTTTGTATCGATAATACTTAAATATATGCAAATGTATCTGCAGATGCCAGTGTAGAAAACGTCTGAAAGCATAGATGCAATCGTACACATCAGTAACCACACTCACTGAATTACTTTTCCAGACAATTTTCTGCTCTATTCACATATTTTCCACAGTTTGTACTATGAAGCAGGCAGGATCATTTCTGCACAATGTCCAGTTTGACTCATTTAAACAGATTGTATTCTCCAAACATAGATCTCCTGGGTAAAGCCTTGAAAGTATCAGTTTGTATGTGAAAACAGCTTCTATTTTTTATTTTTTTTTTTAACTTATCAGATACTTCAGCGTTCACAGAGATGCAGTTACCACAAGCCTTTTGTGCGCTGGATTTACCACAAAGTTAATGTTTTCACAACAAGGTGAAAGTGTTTGTGAGAGCTATGGTGTCACCGCTTGTTTTGCTATCGCCTGTCCATCTGCTGAGCAGACCTGAAGAAACGGAAAACGTCACGAGCAGCGGATATATCTCAAGCTGGCAGCAAGCACTTGAGCACAATCAAACTGTCACTCACAAACAACAGTTTGCATTTCACTTCCTTTCTAGCTGAGGAGGTCAATCCTGTTCCCAATTCTACCCTCATACTTCTGGTTCTAAATTGAAAAGTTGCTGCAAACCATAAACTTTTAAATTGGCTTTGGTGCAAACCATTAGATGGCATGTATCTATCTATCTATATATCTATATATATCTATATCTCTCTCTCTCTCTATATATATATATATATATACACACATATATATACATATCTATCTATCTATATCTATACATATCTATACATATATATGTATATACGTCATAGTCACAGTTATCTCAGAATATGAGCAACAAAACAAAGAATTGTAACATTTGTGATAACTATTAAGCGGCTGGTAGTCAGAACAAGATGGTCTGTCTGGTCCTTTTGGACCATCTGCATTATCAGATGTCTGGCAGACCCACGGCTCTACTGGGATCATAGACTGGGAGTAAGGGGAACTTACTTGAAACGGGAACTTTAGAGAGATCCACAAAAATGGAGGCAAGACAGAATACAAAGAGCAAGAAGACCGCAGTGTGATTATTTCCCATCTTAGAGGATTCATACATGAAGAAAACAGGGAAGATTTTTTTTAATTTGTTTTTTGTGTTGTTTCTTGTTTGTTTCTTAATTGTTGTTATTACTGGGAAAAAAAGAAGCATTTTTCTTCTTCTGTAATATAGGTTTTCATGTCAAACATTGAGAAAAAAGGTACTCTCCACACTGCCGTCTTGCTCGGTGAGAAGACGGCAATTTCTTTTATGTGTGTGACAAGAGGATTGTGGGTGATGTGCGAACATTAACGCCTATGCGTGTGAACAGTATTTATATCCCAGTTTTTCTAGTCTAATTGTGATTCAAAGCATTTCATAGTTCATACACTTTTTAATGCAAACTCCTTTTTTTCTATCTTCAGCTTTTATGGTTTTAATATATCACAATGTAAATGATGACTAATTATTAAACCATATGTGGTGAGGAAACACGCCACTATCTGTTTTAATGTCAGAAAGGTCAGGTGATGGCTCTCGGCTCATTGAGCAGGATGAATTGGCTGTCTGAAATACTCTTCTGTTCCTTATATTTTAATCTATCCTGCAAACAAATCCACAGCACCTTATTACAGTTAAATTAATAATCCTTTGCCATGTTTTATGCTAAATTACCTCAGTTAATTGTACAATCTGGATGCCAGAATCTCTCACAGACTCAGTTCATGCTGAGAGTATTTCTCAAGAGCTTCATCCGAAGAGTTTCCACTAAATGAAATCCAGTTATGGCTGTGGCTTACAATTCACTTTTTTTTATTACTTCAAATGCGACGCTGAAATCATAAATGAATGACATAAAGGAAACTTGGCATGGGGAATATAATCTGTTTCTTTTCTATACGCATGTTGTGCCCCTGGTTATCTAATGACATTGCCCGCAGCGCTGCTTACTCTTTCAGAAAACTGGATTGTTTTCTCAGCAGCTTCTGAATTATTGAACAAAGCTATCATTACACGAGTCGACCAAGTATTTACAGTACGATTAGGATTGTTGTGCTCTTAATGGGCCCCTCCATTAGCCTTCGTGAAGGCCAGAGTAACACCTGCATCAACATGAAGCGCCCGCGCGTGTACGCACACGCTCGTAGACACAAATGCTGTTACGCAGTTGTTGTGGGGTGATGGTGGTGGTGGTGGTGGGGGGACCCACATGGGAGTTAGTTGTTTTTCAACAGTGGTCTGAGTGCGTCAGAAAATGTGCTTACACCATGGCGACACATGCTGGCTCAACAGTATTACAGGAGCGTGGCTGTCCTTCAGCATCTCAAGAGGCTTCAGATTAAACACGCAGTCACACAGAGGAGCCGTGTGGTGACAGCATGTGTAAAGGATGGAAGGACGTGAGGCTTTCCTGATTGCATTCTGTATTGTGCATGCATGTGTTTTCCTAACCATTTATATTCTGTGCCATGACTCTTTTCCGTCATCACTGGCAATGAGTGGAAAGGCATCAGAAGGGTGGGTAACTGCAATCCTCTCTAGAGAGATATGGGACGCCTTTGGCCTTTCACTCCACAAACTTTCATGTCTAAAGTGTCTGTCGGTGACTCCTCTGCTCCTCTGTCAGCTGACAAACTGACGATTAAATGGTTTGTCAGTTCTTGATTTACAGGCTGACCTAATCAACACTTTTCTTTTCACACTCAAGCATACAGACACTTGTGCCCGAGGGCTGCTTCGTTCCTTTGCGATCTGCATTACATTTACCAGTGCATGCGCTTTTGTGCTCTTTCACAAACACTTTACAGTAGAAAGACAGAATATGCTTTTAATAGAAAATCCTTGAAATCTAGATAAACCTAGAAATCCAGACAAACTGCTAGCAAATTTTAATTTGCTCAGCTAGCCTTCGTTGAAGAGCCTTATCCATCCATCCATTAACTTCCACTGATCCAGGTCACGGTGGAAGCTCATTATTTCCACATGCCCAATTGTCTTGGAGAAACAATCAGATCAGTCTATCCTTGTAGAACGTTTCCAAGAGAGCTTAACAGGATGACGACAGAGCTGTTAAATTGTAGTCTGGATGGTAAACAGCGGTAATTTGAATCGGCTTTGGCATCAACAATAAATTAAAGACCTGGACTTCCATGAAAATCTCTCAGGGCTTGTGGTGGATGAGGCTCATCTCATTTACAAATGGTAAGAGACATCTGGTAAACTTACTTTAGCGATAAAGGAGCAATTCAAGAGAAGATCTGAACATGATTATGTACATCTGTCTAACAGAATGAACAGTTTTCCAAAGATATTGGAGTGTTGTAGGATACTGGTTACTCTCAAATTCTCCTGGAATAAATGGGGACAGTCGTTGGATTCCATTTTCATTATATTATATATGTAGCATCTCTCTCTATCAAACTTCACTCCACAACACTCTCCTGGCGTTGACTAGTTTAGTTTCAACTAAAGTAGTCAACAGCTGAAATTATAGAAACATTTGCAATGTAACGACTTGTAATTTTATCTCAAAATTTTGCAGGAAGTTGATATTTTCCAATAGAAAAATTTGTACTTTAAGTTGAAAAGTTATAATTTTTTAATATTTTTGATTGTATGATTAAAAAGCTTGGTTGTTTATTAAAATATGTAATTTTACTAATAAACTTTTGTGAAAGTTGTGTTTTTACAAGAAAAGAAATTGTGATTTTTGTACAAAAGTCAATGTCATGATGAAAGTGAAATCAATTTTTTTATTTAACAATTTTTGAAATTTTTTTTTTTACAAATAAAAGATGTGATAATGGGAAATTGTGCCACTTTTACAACAAAAGGTTTTTTTTTTAAACTTGCAATGATAGAAGAAAAAAAAAAGATTTTAGTACAAAAGCTTCCATATGATAAGTCACTTTTTTTTTACATTTTAGATTTTATGACAAAAATACACTTTTGATGTTTGACATCACAGATAGTTGAAAAAGTAAAAAGTGACCGGCTATTCACCATGTATACTCTCCAGCTCAGATAAGATTTACTTTATCTGCTCCATTTCCATGTCTGAGCTGCATAAAGGGAGGAAACAAAAAGAAGCTCAGCAACACAAGCTACAGCACTGCAGAAAAGAACCCAGAATTACAAAACAACACAGATGACAATGGACACGTAAAAATGCCAAATATGATGCAGGTCCTGTATGTGGGCACCGTATGCAGTTTCTAAGTTTAAAACAATTAATCATACTTCACTTGACTGATGGATAAATGGAAGTGTCTGTCAAAAAGTTGGAACCACACAGATCCGGATTTCTTTTTTAACTGAATGACAAACGTTTTCTTTCATGATACAGATGAGTTTTATTTGTTTCATTTATTGATAAACAATATCTTTGTTTTAATCATCTTTTCTATTAACAAGACAAATACATTCTTAAGACATTCTGATATTAGATTAGATAAGATTAGATTAAACTTTATTGTCATTACCCATGTCCAGGTACAGAGCATTGAAATGCAGTTTAGCATTAAACCAGAAGTGCAATAAGCAGTAAGTGTATGCAGCATAAATAATGTGGTATATATGAGTATGTAGAGGTAGGATTTACAACATGTACATAATATTTACAGATGCAAGCATATGTATAGGTGAAACTATAATTTTACTAAATTACTGCAGTTTACATGCATGTGAGTGAGCAAAATAAACACAAAGATCGATTGAGTACTATGAACATATACAGATGGATATGTGCGTTAAATGGCAGTAGACTATAAACAGGAACAATAACAACATTTACATAAAGGAAACAGGCGGATGATGAAGTAGGTGATATGAATACAGATAAAGTGAACATTAAACAGTGCATAAATAAGAGCAGTAGCTACCTAATCTTCCTAAACTAGTGCATATTAGTACATAGTACTGTGCAAACAGGTTAGTGTGTGTGTGCAGAACAGTCCAGTAGCGCAACAGTGTATTACAATCATTAGTTAGTGAGGGAGTGAGAAGTTGAGGGGTGTGAGTAAATGGTGTTTAGGGGTTTAGTGGGGGGCAGAGTCCAACAATGACACAGCTCTGGAAAAAAAACTGTTCCTCAGTCTGCTGGTCCTTGTTCGGAGGATTCTGAAGCGCCTACCTGAGGGCAGGAGGGAAAACAATCCATGTGCAAGATGGGAGGAGTCTTTTAGGATGCTGCGAGCTTGACACAGACAGCACTTCCTCTGAATGTCCTCAATGGCAGTGCGTAAAGTTCCTGTGATACTTTGGGCAGTTTTTACTACCCGCTGTAGTCTTTTGCACCCTGTAACAGAGCAGCTCCCATAGCAGACTGTGACACAGTTGGTTGTGATGCTCTCGATCGCACAGTGGTAGAAATTCACTACGGTGGCTGAAGACAGGTGGTTCTTCTTCAGTGTCCTCAGGAAGAAGAGGCGCTGATGAGCTTTCTTTAGCAGGTTTGAGGTGTTGGTGGTCCAGGACAGGTCCTCGGAGATGTGGGTACCCAGGAACTTCAAGCTGGAAACTCATTTGACGGTCATCCTGTTATTTTGGATGGGTTCATATGTTTCTTCTCTCCTTCCTGAAATCCACAGTGAGCTCCTTGGTTTTGCTGGTAGGTTATTGTCCATGAACCATGTGTACCTCCTCCCTGTAGGCTGTCTCATCATTGTTGCTGATGAGACCAATCACCGTGGTGTCATCTGCAAACTTGATGGTGGAGCTGGATCCATGCACAGGTCTGCAATCATGAGTGAAGAGGGAGTAGAGGAAAGGACTCAGCACACAGCATTGTGGAACACCGGTGTTGAGTGTGACAGTGGTGGAGCAGGTGTGATCTGACCTCACATGCTGTGGTCTGTTGGTCAGAAAGTCCATGGTGTGGGTCTAGTGTGGGTGGGAGTGTTTTGGTACTGGTGCAATGGATGTAGTTTTAAAGCATGTTGGTACAGCTGCACAGGCGAGGGACAGGTGAGGGTCAGGGTGAAAATGTAGTCATTGATGGCCTGAACGCCTTGCCACATGCGTCTGGGGTCGACGCATCTTTAGCTTGTAGCAGTACTTGGCGTTTTTGATGCCTCTACTCAGGTTTTCTCTGGATGTGCTGTAGGCCAGTGCATCTCCTGATCTGAAGGCAGTGTTACGGGCCTTCAGCAGGAGCCGCACCTCCTTGTTCATCCATGGCCTCTGGTTGGGGAATGCGATGATATGCTTCTCTGTTGTGGCACCATCAATGATTGTGGTAATATAATCAATAACAGAGGAGGCATAGATGTTGATGTCCATGCGGAGGCCAAAAGTGGCCTGAGAAACAAACACACTCCAGCCCGTGTGCTGAAACCTGTCCTGGAGTCTGTTCCCTCTGGCCACACCTTGATGATATTCACTGTTGGTCTGTTATGCTTGATGAGGGGTGAATATTTGGGGGTGGGGAACGAAGAAAGGTGATTTGACTATCTGAGGTGGGAGAGGGGAGTTGCAGTGTAAGCAGCAGCCATGTTTGTGTAAACATGGTTCAAAGTTTTGTTTCATCTGGTGTGGCAGGAAATGTGCTGGTTGAATTTGGGGAGCACAGACTTTAAGTTTGAGTGATTGAAATCACTTGCAACAATAAAGGCAGCCTCTGGGTGATCACTGTTGTTTACTAATGCCTGCATGAAGTTCATTCATTGCGAGCTTGGCCTTAGCATCTGGTGGAATATAAGCAGCAGTGATGATGGTGAATGTTAGCTCCTGTGACAAATAGAAAGGTTTGCACTTAACCATGTCCGCAAGGTGTGTGTAGCGTCCAGCTAACTCGTCCGGTATGCTACAATGTAGCCGTGTTTCTCTGAAGACCATGGCATTATAGTCCAAAAGTCTCTTACTGTGGGTGTGTCGTAGTTTTATCTCGTCCGTCTTGTTCACCAAGGACCACACATTAGTGAGGAAGATGCTGAGCAAATACACCCGATATGATGTTAGTCTTTGCCTTTGTTTACGAGCTCAGTGCTGCCTGTGAGCACTTCTGCCTGGGTAGTGTGCAAAGCCTCCAGTGTTCTGGAGATCTCAGGGAGATTGCCGATTACGCCGATTCTGAGAAACGTAATCCAATGTAAAAGCTCATGTCAGGTGTAGGATGTAAAAGCACAAGTGTTCTCACCAAATAGACCTGAAATTAGCAAGAAAAATAATGCAAGATTGCATGAACTGGTGAGACACCCGGCCTCGCTAGTTTTTTTTTTTTTACCAAAACAGGAACTGGAATGCCATTTAATGTCATTTCACCTGAATTATGTGGATTACAAATGCAGTTAGCCAAGCAAGCTAAATATTGTTACTATTAGTTGATTAGATAGCGCTCCCATTTGTCTGTCACTTCACTTCCAGAACCCAACATATTTGTCTTCACGTGTCTGTTCTCTGTCATAATTTTGTTTTCCATTTACGGTGAAATTATGATGTGCAGAAGTTAGTGTGGACAATTTAAAAGGTCACATTTATCATATCTTCTCATAACATGTTTGTTTTTGTCTGAGAGATCAACCTGGTCTTTTAATCACAATTGGAACCTCAGATTGGTTTTATTTTATGAATCACCTCTCCTTGCTGTTACTGCTACACCAGTATGATTCTGTTTCCAGATTGAAACTCTGACTGCATCGATGCTGACAGACGAGTGCTGTTTCTCGTCTGTATTTATTATCGGTTCTTAGTGTGTAACTGAAGAAAAGGCATTACTGCTGATGAAGACAAGTGAAGTCATGGATGGTGGTGGCGAATCCTCCTATTTAAATACCGTCACACATGAAAGCTCAGATCATCAGCCGCTCAATTTATTGCATGTAGAGGCTCTTTCCATTCTCTGCGTGAGTCTACAACCAGTAACACCATGGTTACTTCCAATTCCAAAAGCGTCCTTTCAGTGTATCATTCATTCTGTACCCCAGCACAGTCATGAACTGATAAAATATGTCTATAACAAGGTACTTCAAGATTGAAATTTAATCTGTTGGTAGAATATTGAATTTTATATTTGTGCACACGTGCTATGCAAAAATAGGAAGACTGACCTCAGACACCAGTCACATTTATATACCATATGCAGCACATGCAAAGAGACTTTTCGACAATGTTTACGCCTATTATGTCCTCATTAATTATCCATTATATAATTTGTTTCAACCCCTTGGAGCAGAGCACATAACAAGGAAAATTCTACTATGTAAATATATGTAAATAAGAAGCTCTGCGGCAGCCACAGTTACACTGAACGGTGACAGACATTGTCATAACTACAGACAGAAACTGGAGTGCCTTGCTGCTTTGAATCCCTGCTCATTATTTAATTCCTTTTCTCTTAATTCTTTTGCAAAATCATTATTTCTGAAATTGTGCAAAATTGTGCTAGATAGATAGATAGATAGATAGATAGATAGATAGATAGATAGATAGACAGAAAGACAGAGACGTATGTTCGTATGTATGTATGGACAGTTAAACCTGGTCTCATCTCAATCAGTTATGCTCATTTAAACAAAGCTATCAGCAACTAAATGATCAAGATATTAGTGCCTCTCTCTGTCTGTCTCTCATTCTGCTGGATGTATAATGATTTTTAAATGTGCTATATAGTGCAAATCTATTAAAACACAGGTTTTAATCAGTATAGTTGCAGCTGCCAATATTAACTTGTTACAATAAACATTCTTGTCCTGTTTTTTTGAGAATCTCCTTGCTTCTGCTTTGCATACTTCTTCTGGTTTTCTACAATAATTTGCCATAAAATAATCAAAATCACAGTAATAGTTAAATGCAAATGTATCTGATAACATAATCACCAATTATACTTTTCTGTAAATAGGAATCTGTGGTTAGCAAACTATTCTTAAAGGGCAACTTGCAGGTTGGACACCACTATACAGCACAGTGTACATTATTAATAGAACAATTAGAATTTCAGAACCGGAGAAATATATAATTATGCCATAAATGGTATTTTGAGATAAAATTGTTTTAAATAACTTCCGCATCTATGAAGCACTGACGAGAGTGCGCACCTCACTCAGCACCAATGACTGTATATAATAACAGTCTGCCACTGTCCCGTCCTGTGTGCAGAGGCTCGTCTTTCCCTCTCGTCTTCCCCCTAAGAAAATAGGTTAGAAAAGATGAAGTGGATGATCCAAAACCTGGACCATCCACTTCATAACCAAAGTCCTCATTCTCTGGATCAGACTCTGGCTCCGCCAGTCCCTTAGCTCCTTACAGCTCAAAAACGAGCCGCAGTTCGGGATCCACATGTAGAGATTGGCTTGTTTTTATCGCACACAAAACAAAACAAAACAAAAATAACAACTGAACTATACAGTCCAAACATGCCAAATATCACAAATCTCTCAACATACAAAACTATTGGGTTCAGCATTTCTCTTGTTGCTGCTGCCACTACCACAACTTTGTCTTCTTCCTCACAACGAAGTATTCAGTAAAAGTGTTGTGGAAACTATTGAGCATAAGTCTGGTTTTACTTGACCTATTAACACAATTTAGAAATTGGTATATAGTTTGAAGTCCACACTTTCGACACAAGTTGAAACGGAGATTCACAGATTCAATGTCTTTGCTGTGATGTCATCGTAATTAGACATTGTGATTTGGACGCACCAGCGCGTCATAGCTAATGCTAAGAACTTGCACAGTAAAGGCATTTTTAACAGCATCGGTCGTCAGCCTCACATGGTCCTTCCTCCTAAATCCCATCCGAGACAACAAATCTCCAGGTAACTCTCTGGAGGGAAATGAGCGCCACAAATGACCGGGTGTGTGGTGACAGATGCAGCAGATGTCTGCTCTCTTCACCTGCACAAAACAGGCTCAAGGTGGAAAAACCTTGCTTTTCCTTGAAGGAAAATGATGGGCACAATGTCCGAACAGGCAGGAATTTGTGCAACCAGCACAAACATAATAATTCACCATCATCACTTCTCCATCTCTCTGTTTCTCACTACTGTTCTCCCAACTACATCTATTAAAACACAATTAAAGTTAACCACCATGAGATTGTATTGTTTGCCTCTGCCTATGTCATATGACGCGTTGCTAACGGGAAAGAGGCTGCTATCAGAGCCTAGCTTAATATGGGCACATTTGCATTAAAATTTATGTTTTACATTCTGTTTTACATAGTCATTTCTAGATATATATTTTTTAAAAGCTTCTTCAGACAAGGTCAAGTATTCATCCAGTTTTAGATTTAACCTGCATGTTGCTCTTTAAAATATGCTCATAACAGTTCTGCTTTTACAGAAAATAATAATATCTGAAACTTAAATGTGAGTTCATTAAAGAGCTATTATTCCATTTCCAACCTAAATTGTGGATTTTATAGGAGTGAGTTTCTGAGAACCAGTCTGTGCCTGATCCCTTCTCTTTAAAATGTGCAACTATTCAGTCATTCTCCCTTTCAGGATGTGTGAAAGGGAAATGTCCTAGTTGTCTGGGGCGATAGGGGTGGGGGGGCTCAGCTGAAGTCTCCATCAGCCATCTGTTAATCTTGATTCCCTACTACATCTAAAAACTTGCGTAGCTGTCGAAAAACTCTAATTTGCATTTCCAACATCGACTGGAACCGATTGAACCTAAAAATACAATAATTTGTGTTGCTGTCAGTAATTTTTTTTTTTAACAGCTGTGAAGTGTGGTCACCACTTTGCATTCGATTTAAATATCTAACTAAGTTACAGGGTGGATTACTGTGAAATTTGGTGCAGATAAGCTGGGATACAATTGACTTTTTTTTTTTTAATCGAGCAACACCATCAGATCAAATTTTCCAATTTATGAATTTTGCAAATCTGTAAAAATAAAATTCATGCACAGTTTAATTGAATTTAACTGGATTGAACATTGCTCACCAAAGCAACAGATGAATCTTTGGTTTAGCTGGCGGCAACAAATCAATAGATAATGTTGATCTGAACAGACATACAGCTTTCTACAGGTCGTACAACTATGTTTTAGTTTTAATTTTATTCTTCTGTTTAATCTTTCCTGTATAACTGAGAATTGATTTTAAAAAATGAATCAAAGAGGTGTAATCCTGAACATAAACAATATGTGCAAAAGAACAAGAACAAGACGTCACGATGTACCGTAGCAGGTCCATCTAGCTACACTCCGTTGAATCTCATTAATTATGCCCAAAAGTATTTGGGAAACAATCAGATCATTCTATCCTTGTACGGCATATCTATGAGGGCTTAATGTGATGACGACAGACCTAAGTTATAGTCTGGGTGGTATGAACTAGTGTTGTCATCAACAGTTAAAGACTCAGACTTTCTGTGAAAATCTCTTTGTGATTATGATGGATGAAGTCCATCTCATTTACAAATGGTTAGACACACCTGGTAAACTTGCTTCAATGATAAAGGAAGCTATTTAAGAAGTAATATGAACATGTTTATGGATATCTGTCACACGTTAACTGTATCCAGGTGTGTTACACACAATTACGCTTTTCGAAGATATTGGTTAAGTGTTTGAGTATGCCAGCTATTCTCAAATCTTGCCAAAATGGGAACAATCGCTGGACTCCATTTTCATTATATTGGCATCTCGCCGCAACACTCTCCCACCTTTGACTTGCTTTCAAAAGCTTTGAATGCATCACCTTATCCATTGCAGTGATTGGCTTGTAGTGCTAACCAAATGCATGCAGAAGCTAGCTTAAATGGTTGGCGCTCCCTCCTAGATGAGGAGGCCCATATTGTTTATGGGGGGTAACAAAACACGGGTACTGTCAAATGTATAATAATTACACATGCCATATTGCCAAATGTTCAGAAAAATTTGCAGTAAAGTTCAGTGATATTTGATTTCAGACTAAGACTTTTACATGCATTTTAAAACTACAATTTCAATTTCAGTTAGATTAAAGAATAGTTTTTTATAATGTACCAAATGCAATTCCATTGATTTATATACAAATACAATTATATAGGGACAAAACATATCCAATATTCTTGGACTTGGTATTAGGCTTCAGCATCGACAGCTCCCAGTAAGCTATGCATTTTGCTACAGTTGCGACCATATGGACTTGTTTATTTTCTCTTTTTTTTTGAACCTACGTTGGTATCCTGCAGTATATGAGACTCCAAACAGCTGATGTTATGTGTATTTTCTGGCAACCTGTGTAACCCAGACTACTTCCACCCCCATGGCTGCAAGAATGACGTCATTAGAATTCTTCATTATTTCTTTCTTCATCTACTGCCAACTACGACAGCAACTGACTGACAATGATGCGGGCAGACCTCAAGTGTACTATACAGTACCCACATGCTGTCTTCCTGGACAGGCCACATGTGATCTTCAGTCATCCCCGCCCACTGCATGCCAACAGAAATGTTCCCCTGAGTCCTCTAGGCAGAGTGAAGACTACTTGAGGAAATGGCTCATTTCTCCATATGGATGTTCTGGGTTCTAGCGAGGCTGTCTCTTCTGGCTGCAGAAAAAAAGGGAGATGGATGCAGTTCATTGTGAAATCTTAAATATTTAAGAGCAGAAAGAATTCTGAGCAATGGAAGGCCGGGAAGACACGAGATGCAGGAAGTGGAATGAAAGTGAGAAGAAAAATGAAGGAGGACTGGGTAGAATGATATAAAACTCAATCTTCCTAATTTCAGTAAACTTCATTACATATTCATGATGTGGTCAGAATGTTGTGTGCATTGCGCATGCATGCATGTTGGCTTCTCTGTGTGTGGCGCAACCACTGATAGTGAATAATATAGCACTTCCATTTTAATTGTGCACAGCCAACAGAGAATGGCCTCATATGAATAATTCTAATGCTGCGTAAAAGACAAACATTCTCATTTTTCAAATAATTTGCTTCAATGCACTCTCCAGAGCTTTAGATGGTTGTATTTATGAAAATGTGTCTCAGATATGGTATTATGGCTGATGTTTTCATTAGCATAGAGTCCGTGCACGTGTTTGGATGTGGTCATGCGCCTGCATGTTTAAGTGTTCATCTGCATCTTTCTGTCTTCATGTAGATTATTGCTATAAATCTTAGCTACATCTAATTTATCAGATATAACTTTGAGATGACAGAAACTCAACTCTGAACATCTGTCATTATAAAGAAATCTGGTTGTGTTTATTGGTGCGATATTCAACACATTAGTTATCTTGTTTGAAGTTTACCTAGTCTGACTGATTTCATTTTATTTGAAATGCAAAGCAGAATAGTTCATCGAACAACAAAAATAATGTATTGATGGGAAGGAAGTTCATTCAGGATTTTAAAATCCTGTACAACCTTAAAATTGGGGGGAAAAAAAAGAAAAGAGGGGAAGATGTGGAAAATACAAATAAATATAATTATGCAGTGATTTTTAGATTTGCTTTCATTTTTATTCCTCTGTAGACAGTCTGAATCAAGCAGCAACTGTCCCACGTCCAGGTTGAAGCTAATCCAGGAAGTAAGTTTTGTTGCAGTTCCTCTACTGACCACTAGGTACCGGCTCCCAAACAGAGCACATCCTCACTGAACCCCATGTTAAAAGCACCGACTTCGCAGCAGTATTAAACACGTGGACATTGTAAGGTCAGTTTTAGAGGGGCTTCAGCCACTCTGAAAAGTCCCAAAGCCCCCCTCCCATAGGTGATTTTTCTATTTATTTATTTTTAAATATCAGAAATTAGTGAAGGCATGCGGTTAGCACTGGCAATAATTTATTGCTTATATTTTACACTTGTTTCTGTAATTTCCCTTAAGTACCTATTTATCTGTCTCTATCTATCTAACATTAATTTGACTGTCCCGTACTTTGATCCTTCATTGTCTACGATATGTTTGCCAGCCACGATATTGGAAGTTGAAGTTACTGAGCTCATTGGATGATGGATCCTGAATTTTAAAAAGAACAATTTTTACTTTGACATGTCAAAGAATTCAATAAGGAATTCTTAAGAAAAGAAGCTAAAGCTAAAGTCTCTTCTGCCAGGCATTATACATCCTGTTCATCAGCATAGCCTAACAAAGTGTTTTCTCTATCGCACATCCATCTTTGTCTTGGTGTTATTACTTTGTAATTAGCATATAAAGCTCTTGAGCTTCAGTACGTCTATGAAATATGTACATTTAGTTAATAATAATAATCATAAAAGAAGCTCTGAATAATTAATTGTGATCACATTTTACCTCCGTAGATACACCGGAGGTGCAATAATTTAGATAGAGTCATAGTGGAGCAGATGAGTTATTGGCATTTAAAGTGAAAAAGAGTGTAAGATCCCTATCATTTAAAAGTATCAATCTCTTAAAAGCAGAGCATTTGACAACTTTGCAGTGCACTGCTTGATGATTTTTCTGTAGGTAATTAGGAAAAGCGAAGTAACTGATGGAGAACCTTGATTCTGCAAAGCTCATCCAAGATGTAAAAATGAAGAGGGAGATTCAATACAGGCAACATATGCTGCACTTCTTACAGATTTACTGTTTCTTTCATGATGAAATCAGAATAAATATATGAGAAGTGGTTCTAAATATGAATGGTCATTTAACTGAATCTCTTCTCTTTTTTTGTTGCTGGAAACATAAGATGAGCTTCTGTTTGTTCCAGCTATACCGATTAGAACCGTTCGTCTTCAAAACGTCTTTCACTGTAGCTTTAAAATCAGGTACTATTCATCCATCCACTTTATGTATCCTTCTTCTACCTATTATTTGATTCACAGTGACATTAGTCTTCTGGAACATCCATGGTTCAGGTTTGGGATGTGTGGAGTTAAGAAGTCATCACTGTTTTATAAAAATCAAACTGATGTATCTCAGTATGCTTCACCTTGTGTTTTTTTTTTCATCCAATATTTGTGACTCTCCATTCAAGGAAATGTGTTTACTCTGTTTCCATCTATCAAACAAAAACACGGCGATATCTCTGTTCTAATACATTAATGCATACAACCTTAATGGGGCTGGTGCTGAATGGGTTTACGATTGCTGGATGTGTTGGCTTTCAAGGACGTAATTGAACCCACACATCAGATCGGCTAATACAAGCTACTAATGACATCATTAGAAAGCAAATAAGACGGGGACTAAATTTAGTTGAAACCACAAACAACCA
Organism: Arrhamphus sclerolepis; assembly: GCA_037176975.1. Lineage (NCBI taxonomy): Eukaryota > Metazoa > Chordata > Actinopteri > Beloniformes > Hemiramphidae > Arrhamphus > Arrhamphus sclerolepis. Next base: position 12,872,976 of record JBAMYA010000014.1, on the reverse strand, counting down.
CATGAAAGTGAGATTTTTTTTGTGTCTGCGCACAAAGCAAATCTAATTGTGCTTTTTGTCTCGGTTATTTCCTTCTTGTTGGGAAAGACTGGCTTTGACCTAAGGGAGAAACCATCTTCTCATTTGTGTTAAAGACTCATCAACATATAATTTAAACACTTGATTGGCTAATTACACAACATGCATAATTTAACTTTGTGACCTGACTCACTTTCTTTTCTGTTTGCATTAAAACCAGTACCACACACACGCTGTTGTGTGTGAAACTATTATGCT
>JBAMYA010000014.1:12836197-12863646 GCA_037176975.1 Arrhamphus sclerolepis | reverse complement strand
CAAAACAAAAAACAAACAAACACACGCACATATATATATATGTATACATACACACACACACACACACACACACCCACACACACACACATATATATATATATATATATATATATATATATATATAAATACATATATACACACATATGAAAAAAAAGATCAAATTTCCATTTGAAAAATAGTTGTGTATCATAAAAGACCAAAAGAATTATCTTTTCTTTTTTTTTAAAAACAAAACAAAAAAACTTCTCAACTCTGATAAACTCCAAACACCCATTAAACAAACAAAAAAAAAACTGATGGTGTGTCACCAGAATGAAATAATGCCGAGTATGTTTTTAGGAATCAGATCATTCACAAACATGTTATGCAATGATGATGATTATAATAAAAGAGAAAACATAAAAACTCAAGACCAAAGTCAGTGGTCAATCAATAACATCAGGATTATTTTCAGGTCAAAAACATCAAAACAGCACCACCACAACAGTGTGAATCAGACACCCCGGGCTTCAGTTATAATCTGTTTGGCCTTTGTCTAATGAGATGACGCAGAGGCAGTTAGTGGAGTGTGTGTGATGTTTAGATGCCAACAATACATGTTTGCACTGTTCATTCAGTGTATGTGGCAGTGAGTGGTGTATGACTGATCCTAATCTTCACCCCCCCACCCCCCGCCACAGCTTGTCCTTAATCTTATCTCATCAGTTTGGCTTTTTTAATCTACTTTATGAAAGCTTATCAATCTAATCGTCGCACACTGTGACAGAGCAGCGGCTGACGGAAATGTTATGCGCTTGTGACTCAGCAAATGGGCCAAGCAGGGTTGTTTGTATGTGTGGGCCAGCCTAAAGAGCCTCAATGAGATTAGGCTGTCAAAGCTATGGCTTCTGACTGGACAAGATTGCATAACGTTAAAGTTTATTTAACCCTTTGTAACCGTTTACTTACATTTACAAAATAAGTGTGATCAATCCAGATGTTGAGGAGGACTGATCGGTTACAGAGGACACACCCCTGAAGCCACAAGCCTAAAATCTATAAAAAATGTAAGAGGTTGATTGCAGGGGATGGGGGCGCGGGGGGGGAAGGTTCCACTTAAAACCTTGTAAATCAGGTTCGACTGTCTGTTTAATTAACTTGCAAATTAATGCACCATGCTGTGTAAATTGTAAGAAGATAAATATTCATGTGGTTAACTAAGAAAAGGGCAAGGACATATCCCAGACGTGCACCCAATAAACACTTTTTTTTTTTTTTTTTTTTGGTGGGGGGGCTACTTTACATTTCTTATCCTTCATGGAGTATGCAAAAAGAAACAGTCACTTTCTCTGTCCCTGCTATCACCTTACACAACCCCCCGCTCAGTTTCTGTTTATCTTGATGGTGTTAGGTCACAGTATTTTACAAGGCAAGCTGTCATCCACTTGAGCTGCTTCTGACGGCAACAGTCTGAGCGAAAGCAAATGAGATGAATGTTGCACAAAGTAAGACATTAAAGGCGACCCGAAAACTGTCTGTTTCCTAGCGAAGTGCGTGAAAGTCTGGATCCAAGTGGATGTCAACAGAAAGAGAACCCTATTTATCCTCCAGGGAGATATTTGAACCTGAAACCGAGAGGCAGTCAACCCCTCAAAGTCTATTTATATTAATATGCCTCTGCTCACACTTTAAATGAAGCTGAGCTAAACGCTGTGACTGAAATGATGAACATGACTGGACATTGCCTTTGGTGCAAATGTGGACTTAAGGGGTGACTGACAGATCAAACAAAGGCGATAGCTGATTTGATCATGTAAAGCTGCACAAATCCAAAGAAATAATGGCAATGTATAGAGACATCCTTCAAATATTTTATTTCCTCAGTTTCACTGTCACTAACAACAAACAAGTGCATCTCTCAGTTATTATATACTTATGTATTTATTTTGCTTTATGCTGCTTCCCGCCATTAAAACTGTCCCCCAGAGTCCTGATTGCATCGAATTAAATAAGATCACAAAAATATGTGGTACATTGTCCATGAAGAAGCATATAAATTAGGTTATATAACAAATAAAAGACAATTAGTGTGTACTTATCTTGGATCACATGCATAATAAGATTATTTGGGGACTGTGTGTCTTTTCTCTGCACCCATGCCAGACCTGACCCCTCCCAGTCATGATGCACATTTTTGATCAAGAATGACTGCAAAACTGAAGATTTCGGAGGAGCTAACCGTTATTATATTTAAATGGTTTTGTGACTTAAATCACAAATTTCTGATAAATGCAGAATAACTTAATTCCAATTTTTAAACTACAGCTAATGTGGCTTTTAAAATAAAAGAACTGGTTCTCTCCTCCTATTGTACCAATGCCATGTAACTAGTGTGAATGGTCACATGACCATGCCTCTAGGAAGTAAGTAGAATATCTTAAATAACAGATATAACTGAAATATTTTATACATGTGTATTTTAAAAGGGTCTACTACTGATATATAATTACAATCAAATGCCTGTCCGCATCTTTTGATCACAAGACGAGTAAACGTAAGCGTTGCTATATACAGCTTAAAACTATCAAAGGTTTTGGACTTTCTAGACTTAAAATAACCCTAAAGTGAGGTGTGCTACACCGCAATCATTTAAAATAAAAAAAAATATGCATTTGAAACTGACTGTGATGTTAGAAATATTTTTTATAGGTTATGCATAAATAGGTCAAAATGAAGCATTAGTGTTAATTTACATAACCAACATGATATGAAAAAAAGAAAAAGAGATTATATATTATGTGTTAGGAAGGTGTAAGGATTCAAATGATTGTACTTATTTTGCAGTGATTTGTTTGGGGAAAAGGTGTCTCTGAGGCTGTCACATCCTCCTGGTGGTGAATTGACCTGCAGGGGCCTTGCCACCTGCAAGGAGAGGGTGAGCAGATGCTGAGCCAGCACTGTGGGATCGGAAGAAAAGTTGGGGATGTGAGGTGGGGTGGGGGTGGGTGGTGGGGTTACATGATTACAGGAGATGCTACTGTTCTTTGCAGTAGCTTGTTATTGATCTGTAACTTACTCAAACTGACAGGAGGAAACAGTTCAGACTTCATATTTGTGTTTGACCTGCATTCTCAGCATCCGGGGCACACCGTGATCGTCAGTGAAAGCCCAGCATCCCCTCTGCTGAGCAGGAAGAGCTGAGTCTCGTTCCCTCAGGAAGTCCCAGCCATCAGAAACTCTCGCTCATCACTAGCACACCAGGCTGCCTGCCGCATTTCATCCTTTACGCACGTTATCAGCCAGTGACGCACTGACATCAGGAGAATTTTTGGCGTCATCGTGATCACTGTTTTGCTTGACCTTATATGGAACTTATCCGATTCGTTCAGAGAGAGAGAGCGAGAGAGAGATATTCCTCTTTAATATATGAATGAAGCTTTATCCCTCTGTCGTTATTCAGGCCATGTGTTTTTTCTCTCTCGTATCTGTCGTGTTGGCTTCTCTGTCTCCAAAAGGGAAGATAAATATGAAGATAAAACAGTCGCAAGCGGGCTGTGGATGAGCAGGTCGGTTATCTTGTGAGCTTCAGACAAAAAGAATACAAATAAATAAATATTTATATTTTAAAAAAAGACATGCATAAAAACCAGCAGGAAAGCGCGTTATGCAATCTGACACACGGCACTTTATCTTTACCACATTGCTTTTAGGGGTTTATTCATCAAGATCACCTAGAGGGCTGGAAGATCCCGCTTTGACCGCGAATGCATCCTGTCTTGAGGATGCAGAGGGAATATTTAATTCAAGTTCCGGAGCTGCAGACGAGGTGATGCTCGTTTACCAGCTTCACATATACGGCCAAAAGGTTGTAGGAAAAAAAAAAAGATTATGTGATCAGCATAAAGTTACGAGTCAACTCCGGTTGGATAAAAGTCTCTTTTTAGGCTTTGTTCCTTTGTTTTGTGCTCATAATAACTACAAATTTGGGTTAGTAAGTGTTTTATAATCCACCCAAACGCCTTAAATGACGCAAATGAGGCTTTATAGGTCAGAAACATTTCAATTGGAAGGCTATTTAGGGCTATATCCTGCTAAAATTCTCCACAGAAGCCAAATGATGGATCATGGGACCAGAGAGGCTATAAATAAAGCTCCAGTCCTGACTGACTACGCTTAAATGAGTCGGAAGAGGGCAGAGCAATAGTAGGAGGGCCTTTTCCTTCTCTCTCTGCTTTGAACAGGAGAATCTCACTCCAGCATTCATCCCGTTTCCACCAATAAGCCCAATGAGCTGAGTGCGCGCCGCCCACTGCCGGCGTGTGTAATTTTTTTCTCCCCTTCTCCTTTGCCTTCCTCTTTCTTTTTTTTAAACCAGAGCTGGATGTGTAGATCGACACATGTTGTTTCCCCCCTCCTCTTGAGTCGGGACACCAGCAGACATGTGTTATTTATTGCGGAGCTGCGGGAGAAGACGAACGCTCCTGGAAACCGAGGATTAAATTAAAGTAAGAAACGCGCGTCGCTTCTTCAGCAAACTCGAGGAACTCGCCGCGTCTGGCGGATACGAGAATGGCGAGTCCGCCAAACACCAGCGAGCAGTCCACAGCGGCCGGCAGCGTCAAGAAATGTGGATATCTGAAGAAGCAGAAGCACGGACACAGGCGCTTTTTCGTTTTAAAGGAGCCGAGCGAAGGTTTCCCCGCGCGCCTGGAGTACTACGAGAGCGAGAAGAAATGGAGAAACAAGTCGGCCGCGAAGAGAGTTATTCCTCTGGACTGCTGCCTCAACATAAACAAGAGACTGGACGCCAAATACAAACATCTGATCGCTCTCTACACCAAGGACGAGTATTTCGCGGTGGCCGCGGAGAACGAGCAGGAGCAGGAGGGCTGGTACCTGGCGCTGACGGATCTCATAGCGGAGGGGAAAGTCTACGACGGCTCCGCATCCAACTCTGCGTCCTCGCTGGTTGGTTTCGACGAGGCGAGCTACGGCGTGATAACGCCGGTGGCCGCCGCCTACAAGGAGGTTTGGCAAGTGAATCTGAAATCCCGAGGCCTGGGCCAGAGCAGAAATCTAACCGGCGTCTACAGGCTCTGCCTCTCCAGCAGGACTATCAGCTTCGTCAAGCTGAACTCGGAGGTCGCCTCGGTCATTTTACAGCTGATGAACATCCGGAGGTGCGGCCACTCTGACAGCTTTTTCTTTATTGAAGTTGGCCGGTCTGCAGCCATCGGTCCCGGAGAGCTGTGGATGCAGGCGGACGACTCCGTCGTGGCTCAAAATATCCACGAAACCATCTTGGAGGCGATGAAAGCCATGAAGGAGCTGTCGGAGTTCCGACCGCGCAGCAAAAGCCAGTCGTCTGGCACTAACCCCATCTCTGTGCCCACGCGGAGGTACCTGAACAACCTCCCCCCGAGCCAGACCGGGCTTCCCCGGCGGTCCCGCACCGACAGCATGGCTGCAACTTCACCTGTGAGCAAATGCTCCTCCTGTCGGATACGCACGGCCAGCGAGGGCGACGGCACCATGACACGCCCAATGTCAGTCAGCGGGAGCCCCCTCAGCCCTGGGGTGCACAGGACCCTCCTGAGCAGATCTCACACCATAACTGCACGCCCCTCCCTGACATTTCAGTCTTCTACTCTACAGCACAGTAAGTCCATGTCTATGTCTCTGTCTCACTCTCCGCCCGTGGCCACCACTTGTCCAGGGAATGTCTCCTCCTGCTCAGACAGCAGTGCCCCCCGCCCTTCCAGCTGCACTGCATCTTTCTCAGGCTCCCCCAGTGATGCAGGTTTTATATCATGTGAGGAGTATGGCTCCAGCCCTGCGGATGCACGAGACCTCAGGTTACCCCTCACCCTCCGCAGTAACACTCCTGAGTCTCTCAAAGCAGACACCCCTCCCTCCAGGGATGGCAGTGAGCTGGATGGTTACATGGTAATGGAGCGGCAGAGTCAGAATAGTTTCCGGCGGTTATCGGAGCTGGATAAGGCATATCGAAAGCGCACACACTCTCTCACTACTCCCCGCCAGCCGAGGCGTCCGCCCCAGGTGTCCTCAGCCTCCCTGGATGAGTATACACTTATGAGGGCCACGTATACCAGTGGCAGCCAGTCTTCTCTGAGGTGTCACACCTCCTCCCCCAAAGGAAGCGGACTTGAGGATTACAGAGATGTTCAGATCAGCTCTAACAGTCTTCAAGGTGACAGCGGGTACATGCCCATGATGCCTGGAGTGGCGCCTCAGACGTTGGGGTCCAAGGATGACCCATACATGCCCATGAGCCCCATGTGTGTTTCTGCTCCGAAGCAAATCATCAACCCTCGTTCACACTCTTCCTCTGCAGGGTTGGCCCCACGTACAGACTCCCCGGTGAGCATTTCTTTAGAGGACAGTGGCTACATGCCTATGTGGTGTGGCAACAAGATGTCAGTGGAAAGCACTGATGGAAAACCCAGCAATGGAGAGTACCTGTACATGTCTCCGGTTGACACTCTAGTATCTTTAACTCCCCCAGATTACATTCTCAGTCCTTCAGGAGATCCCCACCTCCAGCACAGACAACCTTACTCTTACAGCTCCCTACCAAGATCACTTAAAGGACATTTGCAGCACAGTGGCTCCACTGACACAGACCAGTATGTGTTGATGAGTTTACCAAGACAACGAATAGAGGAAGAGTCCAACTATTGTCCTGTTTCTCCAGGAGAGTCTGTAACCAGCAGCTCTCCCGGAACACCAAGCACTCCATCCTCTGTCCTGTCTCCTCTCAGACTGGCTCGGGTAGATGGAGGTCTGGTACACCGCAGCAGGGTGTGTCGGCCCACCCGTCTGGCTCTGGAATCCCTCAGAACTCTACCTTGTATGAGTGAACATCCCCTTCCCTCCGAGCCACGCAGCCCAGGAGAGTACATCAACATAGATTTTAGCAGTGCTGCCCACATCCCACTGGCATCCACTGTGCTGGAGAGCTCCGAGTCCTCTGGGAGCTTAATGTGTGCAGAGAAGGGATCCTTGTCGCTCTCAGACTATGCTAACATTGATGTTAGCTCGCCGGTTCACCTTGGGTCACATCAGGCTAGGGGTTCCCCCCCAGCAGGATGTCCAGACCGTACACCTGAAGTTTTGCCTTGCCCCATTCTGGCGAGCACCCAGCAGGACGTGCAGGGAGTTGAGGAGGAGAAGAGAACAGAGGGACCAACAGAAGAGGGGGGGGGTTCAGAGCAAGGGACCCCTGTATGTCAGTCTGCAGCGGTCAAAGATGATTATGCTGAGATGAACTTCGGTCCTCCGGCTCCTTTACCTGTTCTCTGCGCCACTGATGCTGCCCCTCTCCCCACCAGCCCTGCTGCTTGTATGAAGAGACTCAGCCTGGAGAGCAGCAGGGTGGATGTGGGACCCCCTGTGCCACAGGACTCCTTTCTTCTGGGGGGTCCTTCATTATCTCTCCCAGTGAAGGATCCACACAGGGGGGCCAAAGTTATCCGCGCTGACCCCCAGGGGCGTCGGCGCCACAGCTCTGAGACCTTCTCTTCCACTACCACTGTCACACCCGTGTGTCCGTCTTTCGCTCACGATACAAAACGTCACAGCTCTGCCTCCGTGGAAAATGTGTCCCACACTGTATGCGGCTCCGAGGGGCCCAGCGAGGAATATGGCAGCCCCATGTGCAGGGAAACATCAGCTGGCTATCAGAACGGACTTAACTATATTGCCTTAAACCTTATGGAGGGAAACCTTGGGGGATGTCGGTTAGGTGGATGTGACAAACTCTTGAGGTTCAAGACAGCCTGCGGCTGCAAGGGGGGTCTGAACGGCTTCAACACGAGCCCCTACGCCACCCTGGGATTCAAGGAGACGACTGCTGCTGCTGTTAAAGGTGAGTCCTCACACACTCACGCACACTCATTCATCTTGTTCATTTTCATTCACAAGGTGAGCTAGAGTAGGATAGAAATCCACCTCAGGGGACCTTTTGAGCAGAAAGTGTATCATTTTTAGCACATTTTGTTCCAAAGTTAGTAACTCGTTCACAGAAGATGCCTAACTCAGCTTCACTTCAGCCGCAGAGTGTCTCACACTTTCCACCTCTTGCTGCTGATTTATCCCACTTCCTGCTAGTTAAAAGCTGATACGCTATACATGTGTATATATATATATATTTTTTTTTTTTCTTTTTTTTCCTCCAGAGTTCTTTCATAACCACATCATCATGACTGACCATCTCTACAGTACATCAGGAAAAAAAACAAAAACTAACTACAGAGTTATTAGATCCAGTGTAGTGAACCTCTATCCAACAGCTGCACTTGTCCTAATGTAACACAATATTTCTGAAATGCTGATGGGTAAATGCAGGCTATAGGAGGTCAGAGAAGCAAACTGGTTGTTAACATTGCTTATGGGTGTAGGCTGTGATGTTTAGATAGGATTAGTCACCTCCTCGTCACACCCATGACTCTGAAAAATCTCAAGGCAGCGTGATGCTGAGGAAGTGTTTTATCTGTTTGGGACTTGAGACAACTACAATTCCTTAGAGAAAACAAGATATTGCTACCTCTCTCTCTCCCTATACATATATAAGTGTTCTATCTATCTATCCATCTATCTATCTATAGATAGATAGATAGATAGATAGATGTGTGTACATGTGTGTGTGTGTGCTTCCTTTGATGCTCTTGCTGTGTGTTTGTGTATGATCATCCTCAGTGACGCAGTTTTGTACCACGTCAGTATATTGAAAAGGAAAAAAAAAAAGAAAAGAAAAGAAAAATCTCATCTGATTCACTGACGCACTCAGCTCTGCTTGTGATACCTCTGTAGTAGCAGCTAGAACAGTTAAAGGCACTTTCTTTCATCAATAAATGAATACTACAGCGTTTTGTAACATTTAGAAGCTGAGACACGCTAATGAATAAGCAGTGAAATCCTCCAGCAGCGGTGATCAAAACATTACCTTTCACCTAATTTTCTCGGACGCTGCAGCAGAGGAGGCTTTTTTTCCGTGCATCTGTAAATGGCAGAGATTATTTACAGAGACGGATGACCTGGCAGGGGCATGTCAGAAGTTGCTGTTGCTTGGAAAGAAAATACATAGTGTCAGGATCATTGTGAGTCAGAAGACTGTGTTCCTGATGGTGAAATACAAGAGTTTAATTAGTGTTTGTGCTTTCACAACCGACTTGTCTCTCCATCTCTGTCTTGGCTTTCTCTCATGCTGTGAGCGCAGCCTGTGTGGGGCTTTGGTGCAAGTCATCGGGTTCCCCAGAAAAACAAGTGAGTCAGTTGTTTATCAATTGTCAGGTACTGGGTTTCAGGGCTGGAATGCAGGCAGTGTGCAAAGGTTGCTGGGAGAGGTGAATGCTCACTTGTTTTTCTAACCTGGTTGGATGGTCTCAGAGGGGGATGGGGTGATTCGTTTTTTTTTTCCTTTCCACTGCTAGCAGTATCACAAACTTTCTAATTAAATGTTTTTTTTTTTTTCTTTTTCCATAAAAAAACAAAACAAAACAGGCATTTGTAAATGTCTTGTTTGGAAACATTTGCCTTAAATGAGGTGTACAGATGCACTCCATCATTCCTTTTGAGGATCCGTCTTTGTCGTCAAAGAGATACTGATATTTGACCCTAAGTGGAGACATTTGTGCGAGGATACACGAGAAGAAGGAAAGAGGGAGGTGAAAGGACAATAGTGACGGATTGATGACTTGTTTAGATTTTCATATACAGCAAATGAACTCTTGGCTGAGGGGAGGGTGAAAGTGAAGAGGATGAATGGAGGAACAGCATGACTGACAGAGAAAAGAAGCAGGTAGAAACAGGGATCCATGTGCCCATTTAGAGGTGGACGGCATTTGGTTTTTTCAGTATTTGAAAGAAAACGAGGGCACATCTGATTACAGGCTTTACTACATTCTCTTGTAATCGCTGAGGGAACCATAGTTTGCATTCCAGCCATTGGATCAGGTACATTAGGTCATCACCTGTTATCATTTGGCATCTGAAGCTACTGTGGTGAGAGGAAGTCATGGAAAGGCAGGAAGATGCTGCACATGTGTAAGCACATCTGGCCCGTCAGTGGATGGAGGTTTAAATGTGGTTATGGCTCTTTTATGTTTCTGCGTAGCAGCTACATACATAGGAAATGGCCGCCCCCGTACGTTTCGTATGACATTTATAGTCCTGTGTTATTGTTTGCGTCGCTGTGTAATTCCACTACTGACCACTAGACGGCAGTGTGGGTTCTTTTTCTGCAGCGCAAAGGTTTCTTTTGTTTACGTTCCTATATATAGCTCGGGCAGAGCAACAGCGTAAATAAAGAATATTTTATCTGAGTTGGGGCTGATAAATGTTGAGGAAAAGCGGAATAAATCGACCAATCACATTCCTTGCGGTCTACACTGACACATTGAGCTGTTAATTTCGTTACGTTAATTTCAGCTCCTCTGATTTTTTTTTCCCTCCTCATTTTAGTCTGCTTTTCTTCTTCCGTTTCTTGGTAATTGCTGTCTTTTTTTAAATTTATTTATTTTTATTATCCGTTGACAAACAGGAAAGGCTGTGCAGTACTGCCACCAGGTGGTTTGGAATGGTAGTTTACTTGCAACCAGCCCTGTCACCGTAAGTGGAGGCGCGACTGAGGAGGTCACCCCGTTAAGATTCTGACCTCCGAGTTTAACCCCAGAACCCCTTGCTAGTGGAAACAAATCTTAATTTTGCTACTTGATTATCCAGTCAACCAACTACGGTGGCTTAGGTGAGCTCCTAGAAAGTGATCGATGACAGTTGGCGATTTGTTTTTTCGGTCAAAGATGTATGTCCTTAAAAAAAATCCATTCATACAGCTCTAAACTTAAAACAATATGTTCTCTGTTGAGTGGTGCTCTGCAGATTGAAAGCAGAAATCCACTGCCAAACACTGTGGTTGGTCATTCGAAAAGAACCTTAAAGAATAAGATTAAAGCAAAAACAATCGCACCAGCCATGTACAGGAGGGGATATGCTTAAAGCAATCTGTTTTCAATTTGGCAGATTGTGGCTTTTTTTAAAATTTATTGACCATATTATGCTCCAGAAGTGGAAACCAAAGACCCGTCATGAAAGTGATGCTGTGTTCGATGTACCATGAAAGTAAGAATTTCAGAATCCATTTTTTTTTCGATTTTCAGCTTCATCATCAAACATGTCTGCCCCTGGAATTTTCCTCTGTGCTATGTTTGACAAACAGCCTTCAGGAATTATGCAACTCTCTTAGCTGAATAAGCAAATGAGCTGAAGGTGAGCTAAAGCCAGTTTGTCTACTGTTTAATTGTAAGCTGCCTCTGGGGGAACTGATGCACAATACAGGAATTTAGGTTGTAGAACCATCACACAAGTTACATACTGAAGATTCCTGTCATGTTTTCTTTGGTTTTCCTCTTCAAAGTATTGAAATTCCCAGTCTAATAGAACGTCCTTTGGAAATGATGTGTTAATCAAAAGCAACCAAGAATTAATGTAACATGGTTATTGAGTTTTACAGTTGTGTTGTGTATTCTCAGAAAAAAAGGAATCTTGTGCACCGTTTTTACAAGTTTCCTCAACTCCCTTTTGCTTAACTTTCACCTCGTTTCCCCTTTTAGACTATCTGCAAGCATCTATATCATTCTCTTTTCTCATGGCTGTCGTCATTTAACTAACTTTGGCTAAAAGCAGCCTCGCATGAGTGCACACAGGGGAGAAAAACTGACTCACGCTCTCCATTTGTGGGTCCAGACTGCACAACCCCCCCCTCAAGAAAAAAAAAACAAAACAAAACAAAAAAAAAAACAACACACATTTTGCCTCTACCATGTGCTTACATGTACAGCCATTAGCAGATGGTGGAGGGCTGGGGGCGTGGGGGTGGGGGGGTCAGTGGGTTTTTGCACCTGCCTCACCAAGCACTGCTCACTGGTTATCTGGGATCCTCAGAGGAGAGTGACAATAAGGCGCTGGCTGGCCACCATCTGCCACCACAACAACGGGGGAGAAGGTTGGGGGGGGGCGTGGCCAAGCAGTTTTCTTCAAGCCAAACCCGAAACCCTTCCCCCCACTACTACTCCTGTGAGCCCACCTCCCCCCATTTTTCCCTTTTTTTTTTCCTTTTCTCCAGACACTGGTTTCTGTTTTTCAGAAGCCATGTGACTCAGCCCTGCCTTCCACACACACACACACACACACACACACCTCCATGAGTGCATTTAAGTCTCCTGCTTTCCTCATTGGTGTTTGGCTGCAGTGAATCATTCTCATCGGTTTTTCAGAGGCGACAGACTATTGTTTAACCGTGCTTTGCAAAATGAAAAAAAGAAAAGAAGAGCTAATTATATGTGATTACAGCCACTAACAACCCTCAAATCGATGATTTTATTCTAAAAAAGCACATGAATGCATTGATTTCATCCACATGCCCGTGCCATTTCTGCACTGGATGCACAGAGAAATGCCTCTGCTCGGCGTTTGGACGAACAGACTGTGTGCTTCCTCACCTGTCCTGACCACCACCACCACCCCCCCTCCTTTCCAGACGCACGTACTCGCTGCTCCTGTCTGATACATAACTCTTTGAGCAAAGTAGGGCGGGATGTTCCAGCACAAGATAAAAACAAAGTTAACCTCCTGTATCCTCAATTTAGCTTGGAGGTAAGAAGGATTACGTTCACTTCAGGATTAGACATTGTTCACAAGCTTGTTTTTCGAAAGGTAAAGGAGAGACGGCGCTTGTGTGACATGAGTAGGCTACACGCTCCATGCGTGAGTGCAAAGAACGCTTTCTAGTATGATCACTTTGTCAGAATATTAACCCTCTGATGGTTTTGACTTTTAATTCATGGCATGTATGATTCTTTTTTCAGGAATATTATTAATGAAACATGCGAGGTTGTGCATTTTTGAGTGTTCTTAATTGTCTGTCATTAACAATGTGAACTAAAATACTCATGCTAAAGACTCTATGCACAAATTCATATCACATGCATCTTCTAATTTCTTCACTTCATTTTGAAGCCTGGGGCTTTAAGTTTATGTTCTGAGGGATTTACTTCCTGATTACGTGATTTTTAAACATATGTGGCGCATGGAGTAAATCCCTCAGAACACAAAGATAAAGCGCCAGGCCTCAAAAGCAGTGGAGAAAGAGAAGATGCACTTTTTATGTTTTTTTTTTGTTTTTTTTTACAGCAGGATCCAAAACTAGTAGTTTCACTGGATTCCCATTGACACAAAAATGTGTTGAATGATTCATTTAGCGTAAAAGCAAAGTGTTTGCTGCTGATCTTTCGCATGCAATAATCCGACCATACATAATCCATTTTGCTTTAAGTATGCTGAAAATATATCAATTATTGTGTTTTTTTTGGACCATAAAATGGAGTTTCATCACAACAAAAACTTGTCAGTTTAAGGGTTAACAACTTATGAACGATGTTGGTCTTAAAAAAATAAAAATGTTAAAAAAAGGTTGTCATAACATTTTAATAGCTTCTTTTTGTTATGCACGAAGGGACTTCACCGTAACCTTTTTGCAGGCGCATCAAAGACCTAAGGAATCTGACACAAGCTCTCTTATCTGTTCAGACCCAACTTGCAAAAAAAAGAAAAGAAAAGGCAGAGAATTGATCAAGTCGATGCAGTAGTGAGTCAGCGGGAAGTTGACTTTGGTTGTTGTTTTTGTTTTGTTGGTCGGACTGAGGTGTGGGAGGTCAGAGGTGTCGGTCAGTGTTTGTTTGGCGGATCGCTGCCGTGGATCAGGGAGGAGCCGGTCAGGCAGGAATGTAAACAGAGCAGATCTGATCCTGCTCATCTCTCGCTGTCCATTTCCATCATACCCATAATAAAAACAAACAAGTCGTCTCCTTTCTGTCTGCTGCTGATCGGCTCGAGCAGTTTGTCTCGATCATTGAGCTCGATGACAGCGGAAAAACTGCTCTCGTAAGCTATGCATGTGCAAACATGGGGACTTGTTTACATCTTAAGAGCTGGAGAGGAGGCTGCTAATGCATAACTGTGTGTGAGTGTGTGTGTCCTCACTCTGAATGGAGCAGGGCTAATTATAGCATGAGGGAACTAAATAAATAATGAACAGAACCTCTCTCTCTCTCTCTCTGTGAGTGAGCTGGGACAGACATAGGGGTTTGCTGGGAGGAGTGGAGAGGCGTGTGCATGTGCTTGAAAAAAGAGGAGGGGCTTGGGCCACCGGGTTCATTCCCCCGCGGGACCCCTGTCCCCTCCCATTAATAAATCCACCCCCACCCCCCTTCCTGAAATCTTCCTGCCCATCCAGAGCTTTCTCCAATCAGTTCGTATTTGAATAGCAGCGCGTATGGCCGGTCACTGTCTGCCACGTTGCCCACTAGCGCTATTGGGGATTAAAAAAAATGTAAAGAAATGCTTCAGTTTATCTTCACAGCTACACCTGGTTGCTGATCTGAGCTGTTGGTGATTCAGCTCTGCTTCCCAGCAGATCTCAGTCATTCTCACCCAAGTGCCTGCCTCAACAGGCCACCGACTGGCCCGGCCCCTTCAGAAAAGCACACACACACTGGATTATTGTGGTCCGCCGGTCCCATGACCTCACTGCATTCCCGTTCCTCTCTGTCAGGTTGAGTCTGTTACTTTGGTTTTTCCACAGCCTCCCACCCTCATGTTTCTGTTTTTATTCAGTCTCTGATAGCCGTGCCGAAGAAGCGGCAGAGTTCAGCCGGCACAGGTGGTCTCAGGAGTGAAATCGGTTATGCGGGTGTCCACATGCGCTCTGTGGGTCCATATCTCTCCATCTGTAATGCCTTCACGTACCACCCCCCACCACCCCCGGTTATCAGTAATGTTTGTGGCTATAGCTCTGCAACCAACATCAGCATGAGATACGCATTTGCATATTTGCATGGAGTACTTATAGCTCAGAGATGGAGAACAGACGTGTGTGTGTCTGTGTGTGTTTATGGTGGGAATAGTTGAGGAAGAGGTGGGGGGGTGGTGGAGTGGGGTAAACTGAGGATTCTGAATGAAACGTTTGTTTTAGAGAATGGCGATCACATCCAGCTTTGTGAAAACAGTTCTTGTTCACGGCCGGGAAGGAGGAGAGGAGACGCGAAAGAGGGAAGAAATGCAGCCGCTGTGTGTACATGTGTGTGTGTCTGTGTGTTTGTGTCAGCTAGCCAACACTTCCGCTCTCATTCGATAGCTCTGCATGCAAATGAAACCTCACAAACATGTACACAGGGGCCAAGGGTCAGCACAGCTTTCCACTGGGAGAAAAGCAGCTCTCTGACGACTCTGGCTTCATGGTATTTCAAAGTATGTCCCTACTGCATTTGTAAATGTGTGTGTGTGTGAGAGAGAGAGAGAGATAAAGGGCCAACCACGAATATCTATGTGTGTTTGTGAGTGTAAAAGCAGTGTTGCTGTCACTTTTGTCATCAGCTGCGCAGTGCTAAATGTCACACTGTTTCTCTCCTGCCATGAAGGCACCTGCCACTTCAGTGTCTAGCAGCTGAGGACAACACACACACACATACACTAAAGCAGGCCCGTTGAAGAGCACGTATTCCTTACTTGGTAACATTGTGAGGTTATCAGTTTGGCCTTCATTTCTCCTCCATCACATTAAAAATGAATATTATCCAAGAAATCTCATTTGGTTCCCTTTCAGTTCCCAGCAACGATCACTCATGACTTTTCCTTTCTTCTTCTTTTTTTTTTTCCTTCCAGAATGAAGCCGGATGGGTCTTCCCACCTCTCCTCCCCCTCCTCTTCCTCCTTTCCTGTGAATTTCACCGCAGCCAGATGACGAGGTCGCCACGGCGACAGCTGGACCCTGCGCTGCAGCCCATGTCCATTGACCTCTTTGCTGCCTCTGGGGGCAGAGGGGGAGGAGGGGGTCATGGAGATGGTCATCGCCATGGAAACAGGGACACTTGACCCTTGCTCCAAATCTTCCCTCCTTTTTTCTTGGCACCCAAACATTCAGGTGCCATTGCTGCTGTAGTTCTAGATGAAAAAGAAAAAAAAAATGACAAGGACTTAAAGAGACTATTAACTGAAACACTAGATGGGTAACTATGTATCTCTGTACGTAGGCCTTCAAATACTTCTGCAGTATCCTGTTACGTTGGTACCGTTTCTACACTTTCAGCAGGTTTCATGGCTTCAGCCGTTCTTCAGAACCTGAAAACCTGTGAACCAAACCTGGGGCGCACGCGTTCTCCTGTACTTGCAGAAACCTTTACTGCAAACCAATTACATGTATTTATTTATTTTTCATGTATGCGTGCAAGGATTTGTATACAAGATTGTGCTGCAAAAACAGACGGCATTTATCAACCTATTTAAAAATTTAAAAGGTAACATTTGCTTAAAAAACAAAAAGAACCCTACCTCAGCACCAAGTCAGACAGCAGAAATATATATATAGATATATATAGATATTTATTTTCAGAGGTGAATGTTTTCTTTTGTTTTTTTCTTTTTTCCCCTTTTAATATTATTAACAATAATAATAATAATAAAAATCATCAATCCAAAGCCTTACTCTGACCATCAGCCTCCATCTGATGGACCCTCTTAGTTTGGACCTTTTTCAACGCAGTATCGAAGATTTATCAGATCATCTTAAAGACTGAATGTTTGTCAGAACCGAATGAGAGACAGCCTCTCTGAGATTACGTTACTTTCTCCCCACATGTACCACAAGATTATGTATTAAAAGTCCAGAGTAATATATTTATTGACACAACAAATGTAGGATTCACACATGCTAAAATAATGCCAACAGTACCTTAGAGGAGTAGTTGACATTGCATTGCACCAAAAATGCATACAGCTGTCACAAATCCAAACCCTCTCAGCAGAACCAGGCCCGAATGGACCTGAATATCAGATCAGTGGCCTGAACAAAGCCAAGTCTCAGTTTTTGTACACACACCATCTTACCCTCTTTTGACCTGCGACATCCTGCCCTCGGTGTGCAGGACTTTACGACCTGTCTGGAAAGGCGACGGGAACATGAATGTTGTGAAGTTATTTTTTTATACATAGTAACTGGACGGCCCCAGTGTTTTTTTTTTTTGTTTTTTTGTTGTTGTTTTTTTTGCAGAGCTCTGCAAAAATAAGCTCTGGTAACCGTGCAACACGGCACACGCGCGGGACTGCAGGACTCAGTCTGGTCCGGCTTGCTCGATAAGCCGATCGATAGCTTGAATACACGGCCTTCACTGCACGGTCTTGCATTTACAAACTTTCCGGATTGTAACACAAGACACGTTGAATGTAGTACATGAGACGTTCCGAGCTCAGGAACGCGCGGTCTAGCGAACGCAACAGTGAAACATCCAGAGGTACCGAGTTTGAACCACAACCCAGATACAAGCCGAATAAACAAAACAAACAAAAACAAAAAAAAAGAAAAGAAAAACCAGGGGAAGTATCTTCTTATTTATCTGGACTCACTAAAGGTACTTAACCTTTGCCTATATACTGTAAATAACGCGATGTTACGGAGAATTACATCGGAGCAAATGCTGAGAAACTTTGAGAGGCGTTAAGTTAAATAAGTTATGTTTGTATTGTACATAGTACGTGTTTGAGTGAACTTTCTGATACAACAAAAGCACTAATTAAGTTATATGCTAACCATTAAGGTTTGGCTTTGATTTTCTTTTTAAACGTCATGGGATAGTCTTGCAAAACGGATGCCACTATGAGGACATTTTCTAATGCTGTAAATCTGGAAAAAAAGAAAAAAAAAAGATTTCAAGAAATCATTAATACTTGACAAAATTTCTTCTTGATACTTAGGTACAAAGAAAAAGGTATATATGCAATATTTACACCTTTTGAGAATTAGTTTACAAAGACATACCAAATGTAGAAATACTGTTAATAATGTTTGTTAAACCTTAAATCAAGATTTTTGCTGTTTGTACATTTATTTCTCCAATTTTGAAATGGAAAATCTTTTTCTGCTTGTTTTTTGCTAATGGAGCCTCTTGGTGTTTTGAGCAGTGTTTTGCATTTGGATAATGTTTTGAGTTTTTAATTCAGCATCTAATGGTTACGATTTGACCCATGGCTTACCATGCTGTGTCTTCTCATTGTAAATATTTCATATCATGCACATTGTGATGCTTCTGAGAAAGGATAATTTAAACTTAGCTCATCGCTTTAGATTGTGTTGATTCTTTATAGACACATGCAATAAATGATGATATTTAAGGAAAGAATCTGCCTCAGTTTCTGTTCTTTTTCTTCTCTCCTCCTTTGTGTCATTAAGGAAAAGCTTTTTGTACTTCTGTGCTCAATGCCGGGTTCACACAACAATTTTGGCCACCTCAGATGAAAGATGTGCAATCATGGGCAATCGTGGGTCTGTTGTACCTCAAAAACAGTGATGGTAGATGAAAGATAAAATCACCGTGCAACCAAAGACAGACTGCGACAGATATCAAGTCAGAAATTTGGAAAAACAAATCAGCCAATCATGATTCTTGTGGCCTGCGTCACCGTGCTGCATAGTCGCATTTGGAGAGAAGTGCAACTCAGGCTACGCCGTTGTGTTCACACCTTCACCGTAGCTGTGGTGTAGCTTTGACGCAGAACTATAAATCAGCCTTCAGTTCAGAGACCTTCATTAAGAAAAGCTCCGTGTTTTCTCTGAGTGTTTGCAAAGCTCTTCTCCCTACTGACAAATAGGACATCAAAAACTGGGTGTAGCCCAAGAAGTACCTCCAGCATGAGCTCTGTTACTGTTTTTGTGCCTCCCAGTCCCCACCCCCAGCAACAGTATTTAGACCAGCATGTTGAAACAGCCCCTGTTACTGGGAGGGATGAAAATAAACAGTGATAATATGATTATTTTTCACCCTCAGCCGTATGTCATCAGATTAGTCATTATTACAAATTTTCTAATTGAAAAAAAAATGACATCAATAGTGAGATTTTGAAGTACTTTAATAGCAGCAGTGGTTGTTTTAGGTGCTTGAGAAATTACACGTTTGCACTTAAAAGTATGTGAGCAGAGATGAGTCCAAAGGGGTTGTCTTGAACAGCTGGAGAAAAGGATCTTGTTGCAGAGAGATGTGCAGGTTGACTGACGGGCGCAGAGCCTGGAGGTAGATGTCCTACATTAGGCAGATGTCCCAGCAGTCTGCATGGAGGCTAGAGGGCTAATGAGAGAGCAAAATCCTCAAGAGCAAAGTGTGACATATTGTCTGTAAACCAAATCCATCACTGTTCTCTACATTGCTCCTTTATTCCCTCTTGCTTGATTTGCACCTAACAGTTAATTAAAAACAGTTTTACCTCATTAAATAGTAAAGAAGTGATGGAGATTAAGCTGCAGCCATCTTGTCTTTCTGTGTGCTCTGTTCTTTATGGCGAGTCGCCATACTTTCATTTTGATTTGAGTCGATGGCATCAGATACGGAATATAATAGCTGAGCACAGACTCTGACAAAACTGGCCTGATCAACCAATGTAAATCTCAATTACAGCAATTACTGCACCCTCAGTGGAGGAGCTGGCTCGTCTCTGAAGAGCATCGACTGAGCCTGGGTTTGGGTGGCCATGCAAGAATTGATAGGTCCATGTGAGTTGTATAAAGTAGCCCGTTGCCCCCAGGGAGCCGTCAGACGTATGGATGGGGACCTGCAGCAGTTCCACAGGAAATGGCAAGCTTCCGGAAAGCTGTCCAGGACACCACATTAGTGACCGCAGGCCATGTGTACATGTGCTTCATCTAAAATTCCAAATGCTTTATGGCCATTTGTGGATGCACTGCCTCCCCCCGCCTGACACCCCCCCAGTTCTCATTCCCACTTTACACCCAAAATAAAGCTATCAGTTATCAGCTTTAGCCACACGTTGTCTATGTTATTGTGCACATGACATCACATAACAGACAAGTTTTATCAAATCTAGGTCTATTACTAGGTAGTAATGAGAGTAAACTGTCAGTAAAGACCAAAATCATGTGAATCTAAGTAGTTTTGAGTTCAAATAGAATACACATTTGCAGGATAATGGCTATTAATGCCATAATGCCAAAGTGATAGAGCCCCTACAGACAAACTGAGGTCAAATTTATCTTTATATGTCCAAAATCTGTATTAAAAGGAACTGCTTGTACAGTTGCTACGCTATCACGATTCTGTGCAATTTAATTACCAATAGATGCAAAAAGATGACGGTTCATGGTCTCTGCTTCCGTACAACTCAGTCAGTGTGTGTATGACGAAACAGGGAAACATCACAAGTCATGAATGCTCCTTCTTTTCTGTCCATTGCCAGTGGTTTGTAAGACATCGCTAGCTTATTTGTACGTATACTTATGATAAAATACCAGCAAATGAAGGCGATTTGTACAAACACTCACTATATTTATATACTTTTTGTCCACATAAAAAGATAAGATTACCTTGGTTTGTTAGTAGGGATCCCTTCCACACTTTCACTTCAGTGGAATGACATTTTTGAGGTTTGTCAGGCTTAAATCAGGCTTAAAACAACATTTATTCTGTTCCTGGCTGACTGTCTTCTGGTTTAACATTAACTGTCATTAAGCCACAAATATATTTCATTCTAACTCAAAACTGCTTTAATTAACATTTTCAATCAGTCAATCAATCAAAACATTATTTAATTTTCAGACAATAAAAATGCAACGCAGTGCATTACAGGTTGAAAACAAATTAAAAACAAAGTTGCACTGTTTTCAAATCGTCTTTCTCAGTTGCACTTTTGTGTTTTGGAAGGGGGGGGTTGCAATTCTGAAATTAGCATCAAATCAGCGGCACATCAATCAACAGCAGAGGAGGCGGGGCATAGCTCAGCTTTGGTAGCTCATTGGCTGCTGAATGACAGCACTTCATACGTTGTTGGGGCACCAAACTTCTGCTGCAGCGATGCCAACTTAATGACTTTATTGCTATATTTAGCGAGTATTCAAATCTCTGTGGTGATTGTTTTTTTTGTTTTTTTTTAAGAAAGTGACTAGCAATAAATGTAGTGACTTTTTCTGTGTTACTGGGGACTTTTGGGTACATGAAAGCACATGTTACTCTTCTCAATGAGCAGCGGGGGCTACTGTGAGTCCACCGCCGTCCAACAGCACTCCTAATCGAGGAGGAAGACGAATCCTCAGCAGACAGCCCCTCCCAGCTGCAGTCAGAGAAGAAGAAACACATCTTCCTTTGAGGGAGAGCACAAAGCTACCTCCGACCTTAATAATCTATTGTTCATTAGAAATTTGTTAGAAAAAATAACAGCTTCTTTAGAATTTTTACTCAAAAAAGTCTGAATGGTAGAGTTTTTCAGTCTGACTTCTACGAGGAATGCTGCTGTTTAGATTCCTTCTTCTGTACCGATTATATGACAAGAATGTGCGTAAGTCTGCCTGCAGATGTGGTCTGGTGTTGCATTATCTGCATTCAGTTTCCCAGATATTTCAAACAGCAATAATCGCCTCAGCACACAGAAATATTTTCACCATATTTGTATATATTTATATACTGCATGGGAGATAATGGATGACAAGCACACAGACAGAAAACACATCTGTGAGCTGAGAGTCGACCATTACATCTGTTTAACTGATTCTTCTCCAACTGTGGACACCTATTCAAATACCACTTCCTACTCGAGTGAGGTAACGATCAACACTTATCTCTTCCTCTCTCCTCTACACAAACACACACGCACACTCATACACATTGCATGTTATTACCACAGGGACACATTTACACTCCTGTGTCATTTAGCAGTGTTGTATAACCTGCCAGCAAAACTGTAGTAAACAATGGATGACTTCCTCTTTCGTGTGAAATCTGGGTGTTTCCCTCCATCCATGTTTACATGTTTATATGCACCATGACACAAATGCAAACTACAGTGGTAATCCACTGGGACACGTCAGCTCCCAAAAAACAAGGCTGAGCAATACAAACACTTAGAAATAAAAGAGAGATTGTCACATTAGTAACAAAGAATAATGTCTGATTTCACGTTAAGGTCTTCCAGACATTTCACGAGAACCCACTCCTCTTTTTCATAAGAGGTTTCCAGACGCTGAACTATGATTCCTGAGAAATGAGTCAGTAAAGGAGTCCCACTTGGGTCAGACACAGCATGTACAAGAATGTGTGTGTCTGTGTGCTCAAGAGCCTGTTGCTCACTTGCATGCATTGGTGTGTATTTGCATTTTTTAAGTGCACACATGTGTGCACGTCAGCTTGTTGAGTAGACATTCCCAGCTGTTTTCCAGGTAGCTTTCTCACGCTTCTTGAGCATCTCCTGTTTCTCACGCTGGCTGCTTTAACTGTAATCCCTCCCAATACACACACACACACACACACGCACACACACCAGCCTGTCCTGTTACCTGGGCATGAAGGTGAACAGAAACTCACCTCATGCACACAATCACACACCCCTTTCCTACACCTGATGACACAGATGCGGTAACAACAAAGAGAGGGAAATAAAGTGCCCGCGCGCACACACACACAAACACACACACACATATATACACACACACAAAAGGGAGAGAGAACAGAGCAGCAGAGGTGAAAAGGGAGAAAGGTGGAAGGACAAAGAGAGGGGGAGAAGGTGCTGTGACCAACAGGATGAGCTCACGCTCTCGCTGGCCCCGCCCACACACCCACAGTGTGACTCACTGCTGGCAGGTGAGTCTGAACGTGTGTTTACAGCTGCGGGTCAGCTCAGGGTGTGGCCTCATTACTGCGAACATGTTTTCTCAGGTACAGATATGGCTTTGCATTACGTCAGCGCTTCAGCAGGTTCATTAATCAATCAAAATAAGCAACACAGAACACAAATAAACACTTCTGAAAAGCAGTTTATAGTCACACACAACATGCAGAGGGGATGATGTAAAGATTAAAACATAATCAGGGAACTTCACAGTGTTGAGAGCATCAACAGAGCATTGTGGAAGCGTTATGTTTAAGTCTGTTCCCCTCCCTGTTTTTGCCTCAGAGTGATGGATATGCTCGGTGGACACAGCACACAACTTGCAGGGAACCACCAGATCCTTAGAAGGCAACAACATCTGCTTCCTCGGCTGTCGGGTGTCAGCGTTCGGCCTCCGTGCATTTCATTCGTGTGATTTGTTTCTGTGTTCAAGATGGTGAAGGCATGCATGGGATAGGCATGTTAACCTGCAGACTGTAGCTCAGCAAAGCTCACTGCTCAGATGGTGTGCTGTGCAAAAGAAAAGTAAGAAGAACACAGTATGGCATTTCAATTAAGACCAATTTTAAGGTTTTGTTTCAAAAAACAAAACAACAAAAGCAAAACAAAAAAAAGATTGAAAGAGCACAATGCAAAAATTTCAGCACATCAAGATATTTCAGCTTTTGGCCAAGGTACACCACATGCGTCAAACCTAAGGTCCACGGGCCACAGCCAGCCCAGCACTTTTTATTGGGCCTTGAATAAATATAAGCTAGAAAATGTCTGAGTATATTCTGAAGCGGTGCCAGTTCTACTGTCCTTGTGTTTTCTACTGACATCAAATACTGGAATAACTGAGGAGAAAAGAGCAGTGAAGAAACTGTTGAGCAACAGGTTTAGGATGAAAAGTAGCAATTTTACCTCAAAAAGTAACAATTCAAAAAAAATAACAAAATTCACTGTTTTATGTCAGCTCGAATTATATGCAATTATATTTTAAAAAATGCAGTTTTAAGTTGAAAAGCTGCTATTTTGTGAAATATGTGATTTTATGACAAAAAGTCCCAATTTTACAACAACAAGAAAATGTTGTTGCAAAATGTGAGAAATGACAAAAAGCTTTTGTTGCTACAAAAAAAATCATGATATTGCAAAATTCTCTATTTTACAATATAAGTTGTTGATTTGTTTGTTGTTTAAGAATAAAATGCTATTTTGATAGCATAGCCGAACATAGCAGATGTGCTTTTACACTAAACGAGGAGCTATTTAATTTAAGAAAAACATTAAAAATAACCAAGAATTCCAAGTTCTTAGACTCCAAGTCTTTCAGAATATACTTTTGTTTCCTTTTAAATCAGCACATCGTGAATGAACATGAGCAGGTTTAGTCCTGACCAGAAACAGGATCTTAATGTCAGAATGTGAAGAAACACCATCGTAAACCGAGTTCAGGGACAAGCCAAGAATAACGTAGCTGTGGTACTGATGTGGCCCGGGATGAATTTGTCCACAAACTAAGTTATTTCAAAAAAAAAAAAATGAAAGTGATGTAAGTGGAGGCACATTGGACGGAAACTATTCCTGGGTTTTCACAGCTAAATTTGGCATCAAGAATTTTCAACTGAATATCTAAAAACAAGCCTGATCTATTTTGTCTTCTGGGCAGATGAAAGAAGCAGCCTTTTTTTGGCTGCAATGACCTAAAGTTTGTTTATAGAAAAATGTTGAGAATTTCATGAAAAGAATGCTTCTTTGTCATGCGCTGGTGCGTTGACACTTTTGATTTGTGTTGCAGCCAGCACGTGGCTAATAGGAGCCAGAGCAGATTTCACATGCCAAAAAAAGAATAAAGAAAAAAAAGCCCTGAAAACATAGAAAATCATGCAAGAGAAGATGACTTTGGCACAATAATGATCTCAACTATACCTATTCTACAAGTTCTTCAGTACTTTTATCTATAGCAAGAACATCCAATGATCACATACAACTAAAAACATTTGACAGCTGAATCAGCCAAATAAGATATAAAAGTCTAAAAATAATTTGCATACAGGATACTCAGAAAAGTGATTTTCAGAATTTTGTTTCTGTCTGTTTTTCTTAATATGTACACTACTGGTCACGACAATTTTCTTTTGTCGTTGTTGAAAATTATGCAGTTTGATGTCTAATTATATTCTGAAATGAAAGCAAAGAACGAATAAACAACTAAAGTTAAAAAGAAATCATGGAACGAATGATCATCTTTTGACTCAAAGTCGTGGGATTCTTTCTACAATGGAAATCAAAACTTTTTCAGAAGTTCCCATAAATGTGTGGCACTTGGAAGTTGCTTTGCTTTCTCCCCTGAAAACGGCATTTTTTTGTTTGTTTGTTTTTTGATACTGAAATATATTTCAGTATCTAATTTGTTAAACTCTGGAAGGTCACTAACTACCTTTATACCATCTGGAGCTATTCATTGGACTTTTTTTTAAATGAATAATAATAAAAAAAATAAAGAAAGAAATCTTGTCCTGCTGCATGTCCTCAGGCTAGCATCGATATTTCACTCTTGTTGAATCAAATGACATGTCTCTGCCTTGAAAACGAAATCCTGGTCTGTTGAGACATGTCTTTCAGAGAACATGGACTCATCACATGGTGGTACGTCTCTCTCTCTCACAACAGTCAACACTGGTGAGGATTCTTGTTGATTGACAGGCGTTCTTCATTAATATTTGTCAGTCTGAAGATGGCAAAAGCCAAGGCTCTCAGTTGATCATAAAGATCAAAATAACATGCCCCCAAAGTGAAAATCTATAAATTACTGTTAGGTTATAACTTCTGACGGAACATGTGCACATTTTAATTGATTACACAAGTGAGTGTGTGTCAAATATGCCTTAGAAATGAATGTATGTGCAGAAATAATGGTGACTTCTTAGATCTAGTGGGAATAACATCAACAGTAATTTGATCACTCGTGTTCCCACGGCAGCACCCACAATCATTTCTAATGGAAGAGATCTAAGGAGATTCTCTGGTTTGCTTGGAGCTATAAACCACACAGTCATACGGAGTGTTTTTAAGGTCAAGACGCAGAGATGATCTCCCTGCAAAACAGTTTATACAGAATTTAAAGAAACTTTATGAAGATGATGAAAATTAGCAAATTCTGGGGACAGATCAGGTTTGTTGTCTTAAAAGTGGAAGACTTCTCTTGTGAATAAATGTCTTTATTTGTAGATGGAAAAAAAAAAGATAATTTCCTATTCTGACAGTCAGCTTTGGCAGCAAAGCAAGATTTAATAGGAAAAGAAACTGCATTTAAAGAAGCACACAAACTGTGTAACACGTCCCTGCTCACAAGCCCAAATGAGCAACGTGCCAGCGCTTGCCAATGTTTACTTTGTAAATTACAGCGAAGAGTTTGTTGATTAGGCTGTTAAACAGCAGAGGAAGTGACAGAAGAGTAAAACTTCACAGCTGCTTGCCTCATCCAGACGTGCCTTCAGTTTTAACTTGACTGTGTAAAAATCTGCTCTCCTGAAAGCTGCATGTTTGGTGCTAGACCTTGTTGGAAGTTTCACAATCTTCTTTCCAAGCACTTCTTTGTGGACACACAAACAAAACAATTTCAGGTAATGTTGCTCAATATTTAGGATGAAGTGAAGCACTGGAGCATTTTGTACCTTTCCACATGAATGAAGGAGTGTCCCCTGTATTCCAGGCAAACAGTAACAACACATCTTTAAATGCTTATTTACATAAAGTTGAGCTATTTGTTGCTCCACTCACTGCTGCCTCTACCTAATATTTGTCTTTTTCACTAATAAACACAGACGTCTCACTTCCTCTGATCTCTGCATCTCCTTTATCAGCAGTTTTCTGTAATTCTGATAATATTGTGAATTCTCAGGTCTCATGTCTTTTCTCCGTCACTCGTCCTCAAAAACTCCAGCAGAAGGAAACTCCATGGATGGAGTTTCACCCAGTGGCAACCATCCCACTTGAAGAACATTCTGTTGCAGTTCCTCGACTGACCAGTAGGTGCTGGCTTCAAAATAGATCAAGTCTCCATTGATCCTCATGTTAAAGGAAAACAACGGAACTTGAAACACCCTCTGAAAAGTTTCCAAAAATATTTTAGCAGATGTTCAACTTCTAGCAAGACAAATTGCACAAATCTATGGGTCATGTGTATATTTCATCCAGTTTTTGTAGTTTCACAGAGTTTCACAGGCTGTTGACTGATTGATTTCAAATACAGCAAGCTTTATTTATTTAGCATCTTTCATGCAAGACACATGCCATTCAAAGTGCTTTAGAGTGACTGAATAGAAAGGAAGCAAAAACTAAAAACATGGTTATACATTAAAAAACAGAAACGAGAATTAGCCCAAAGAGACCTATGTATGCCAAAATACTAAAATATATCTAGTAAAAATGAAAAGAAATTCAAACAGACAAATAGACATATAAATGATTAATAAATTAAGAAATAAATACATTAAGAATTAAAGATACATAAAAGTATTTATAAAGCAATGAAAACTAGCAGCTGAAAAAGCAATAACATACATTCAGATTATGACACCAAAGAGTTCTATGTAAAAGTCTGATTGAATAAATAGGTTTGTGGAACAGCTAAAAGAGAAGAGCCAGTGGATCTGAGAGGACATCGTGGTTCACTGTCAGGCGGCAGAAGGAAGAGGACTCAAATGCAGGGCTCAGGAACGTGGCAAATCCAATAATCCTTTAATAAAGTC
>JBAMYA010000014.1:12815200-12836097 GCA_037176975.1 Arrhamphus sclerolepis | reverse complement strand
CAACATTAGAGTGTGGCAGAGGTTGATTGGAGGAGAGAATCTCCAGGAGTGGAGCTGTCAGAGCTGCACATGACATTCATGAACTAAAAGCATCTCTGAGATATAGTCTGGACCTAAAGCATGCCTTAAAGTGCCTTAAAAACTAATAAAAGGATTTCAAAATCAATTGGAGCACTAACAGGAATCCAATGTAAAGATTTAAAAATTAGTGATATGTGTGCTCTCCTTCTGGTCTTTGTCAGCACTCGTGCTGCTGAGTTTTGTATTCATTTCAGCTGGTTAGTGGTGCTCTTTGGTAGACCAGAAAGGAGAGCATTATGGTAGTCTAGCCTGCTAGTGATAAAAGCTTGCATTAGTCTTGCTGTGTTGCTCAGAGAGTTGAAACAACCTCAGTTTAGAAATGTTCTTAAATGATAAAATGCTGTTTTTGTTATTGAGTGGAAATGTGGCCTAAATCTAAATCAAATAAAACACCTAAATTTCTTGCCTTTTGGCTTGGGTTGAGTCCATAATCATTAAATATGGAGGCCAGTTTCTCTCTCTGAGCCTCAGAACCGATGACGAGTACTCCTGCCTTCTCCTGGTTGAGCTGCAGAAAGCTTTTGGATGTCCAGGCTTTAACATTTAAAATACTGTTTAAAAGTGAGTCAATCAGCGTAGTGCCATCAGGAGACATGGCTACATAGAGATGAGCATCTTCAGCATAGCTGTGGAAGGAGGTGTGTCTCTGGATGACACTGCTTATGGGTATGTGAGTTTAAAAGTAAGGGTCCTAATGTCGACCCCAGTTGAACACCACACGCTCTCTGGAGACAGACGGGCCAACATACTTAAAGTAGCACCAGAACTGTGAGTTTGTGACGGGCCAACATACTTAAAGTAGCACCAGAACTGTGAGTTTGTGATTGTCAAGGTTTGTTCTGATATCATTCATCACTTTAAGGAAGACCGTGTCTGTGCTATGACTTGTCCTAAAACCTGACTGAAATATTTCTAATTTAGTTTTTACATTTTTAAAAAATCATTAAGTTGCATAAAAAGCAAAAATAAATAAAAACACAGTTTCTCTTAAATTCTACTTAAAAATGGGAGGTTTGAGATTGGTCAAACTACTGGGTGAGAAAATATTTAAGTTCACTTTCTCTCAAAGAGGCTTGATTAAGGTGCTTTTAAAATCAGTGGGGAAGACACCAAGCTGGAATGAGTAGTTTAATTAAGTCTTAATTAAAACAGCCTTAAAAAGGGAGGTTGGAACAGGATCAAGGGAGCAGGTGGAAGTTTTCAGCATTGTTACTACTCTCCTCAGTGTGTGTGTGCAGGATTTAAAGGAGAACAATAGTGCTAAAAAGTAGTCTGAAATTGTGAATGTTGGTGTTTATCAGATTTCAAAAAGTAAACTTTTTGTGATTTCCTGACTGAATATAGTCAGTGAAAAACTTAAAACCTGCAATACATCATCTAGTTTTGTTTTCATCAATTCAGGCTCAGACACTCGACACGTTTTTTTTGTTGTTTTACTTTTTTCCAATGGTGTGATTTTTCACTTTCTTTGTTTTAATATGAGTAACTGCATTAAGTGCTATTTTCGTTTTCTGGTTGAAATTAGGAGTAGTAATAGTAACCTTTATTTAACCAGGCAAAATTGCTAAGAAAAAAAATTATTATTTGGCAATGTCCTGGTAGGAGGTAAGAAGGCCTCCTAAGGGGCAAAGGGAAAGGAGGAGTAATTAATGACTAGATCTTCACAGGATGATGGTAGGGCAGGATTATTGTATGCTGCAGTGTGTGATGTGAGAGTTTTTGCTACTTCAGGGGTAATGTATTGTTTCTTAATAGTATACGCAGCGGTATTTTGGTGGTAAATGATCAAAAACACACGGTGGTGGTCAGACAGAGCCAGATCAGTGATGGATGTGGTGTTGACGTTCAGACCATATGATATTAAATCCAAGGTGTGTCCTTGTTTGTGAGTTGGTGTGTTTACATGCTGTTAGCATGCAAGCTAACAGCTCTAAAAACTCTTTGGCTCTGGTATCTGCCAGGTTATCAACATGCACCAATTAAAATACAGGCATCATAGCTTGAATAAATAACAGAAAGTAGTTCTGGGAATTCAGTTAAAAATAAGGACAAAGACAATTTTGCAGCTCTGTACACAGTCTGCAAGGAAGGGGTGGTGAAAGTTAAAAAAAAAAAAAGTTTCATTATATTCAAAAGCATTAAAGGTGCCCAAGTCTCTCTGTATATTGAGGCTGTACCTGTACCCTTCTTTCGTTCTTTGTGAGAGAAGGAAAAAGTGTAGCTGGGTGGGCAGACCTCCAAAAGTGCATCTGAACCCAGCCAAGTTTCTGTTAAAAAAAGACAGTCAGATAATAATCATTTATTAGTTCATTTAAACAAAAGGGCTTGTTTGTTAAAAAGTGCCATGTTGAGGGTGGTCTATGTTGAGGGTGGTCTGTGTTGAGGGTGGTCTGTGTTGAGGGTGAGGAATGGTTCCTGATAACGTGTACTGTAATTAGGCTGTCCGTGTTTACTCATTTTGTAGTTCTTTTCAGAGTATTGTGTTGAGCTGAAATGATGGGTGCAATGACTAAGGTGAATGAGACAGCAGTTAGTCATGGTGTTATGTATCGTAACATGTTAGGGGCTAGTGCCTGTGCACCCCTGTAGTTGGGATGAAGTCCATCACTTTTAAAGAAAGCAGGACAGCCCCAGAACAGATCAAAATTGACCAAAAAAAGTAAAATTAATAGTTGTTACATGCAGATTTCAGCCAGGAGGGATAAGAGTCTTCTGAATTTTTCAATGCTTCTTTTGTAGGTGGGCAGGCGTCCCAGTTTTTAAAGTGGTCCTTCAGGCTTTCATTCTCTGTCTGTTATATGATGTGTCATGTGTGCTGATGTTTGCAACCACTATACCCACGACTTTGTGTCTTTTCCAGCCCTGTTGGGAGCTGGCTGTTTACGTCCAGTATGTGCGCTCCGGGAAAACAAAACAAACAACAACAAAAAAACACTGGGAAGGTAGTAAGAGCCCCTGGACAATCAAGTCATCGATTACCACAGTGGAGGCAAGTGATGGTCGCGTGGTGGGTGTAGTAGAGGCATGGCGGTCTGAGGGTGTGTCTGGGCTCAGGATGGTGAAATGGTTTTCCAGTCTGAGCTACAGACAAGATGGTAAGAGTCAGAGGATTTACATTTGTCACAAATAAAATTTTCATTAAAATCCTCTGCATTAACAATTCATAGCCTATCACAAAGTTTGCTCTTCTGGGCCCTCTTAATCTCCGTGATACCTTGATCATCCATGGCTTGTGTAGTCCAGGGGAGAGGAAAAGCAGCTGGCTGGCTGCTGGTGGTCGCTCTGGTGCCAGTATGGATCAGCAGCATTTCCACTGCACACGTTTAGAAAGACTTGAGTTGTAAAGGAAACTTGACAGGTAATGGCAAGATGAGGATGTAGCTGGTCAAACATGGTCAGAAGTGATGTTCAGGTAATGAGTTCAGACCAGCCAACAAGGAATCCAGGGAACTCATTTTTTCCTCCTCTCCTCTGGGCACTTGCATCCACCAACTGTGGGCACATCCACAGTTGGTGGATGCAACAGAGCAATGGAAGAGAGACGTGAAAGACAATGACGCTATTCTTTACATGCAAACTCTGATTTATGACACCATGGTCGCAAAAGACATATTCAGCCTCAGATGACCTTTAGATTTGGTGAATGGTGTGTATGTGATAGTCTGCCACAAGAACACACTGTGAGATGGTGAACAGGATTAGGTGGACTGGATCTGCTCATGGACCAGACATGTTGGGGGGGATGGGCACCTCATTGGGGAATTACCATATTATTAGCTGAATGATGGGGGCTGGTAGTGGTGAGTGCAAGATAAATAATTAGTGAAACGCAGAACTGAACTAAACAGGACCTTTTGTTTGTCGACGCAAAATAAGAGAAGAGTAAATGCATTCATGAAATGAAGGCGTGGATTAATTTCCTCCACTTCACTATTCATTTCATCAACAACAATAACAAAATAGCACTCAAGATACAAAAGATTCCCTTGTTTGGCTTCTCCTATATCAGTGTAATGAAAGCTGTTTTCCATCATTGAAATCGCACAGCAGGATTACTGAGAGCTCCAGAGACACTGACACTATCTGGAAGTGGGCCATCAGTTTCCTTCAATCACCCCAATGTGTAAGGCCGTGATGCTGACAGCCATCCGTGGCTGAATGATACCCCTCCCCCTGAGCACCAATAAACAAACACAGAGCCTCCCCAGAGTCCCCCAGGTGGTCTCAGTCGACACACTGAATGGGGCATCACTCAATGATGGATCAAAAGAGAGACCGTACACCCATCCCTCATCTTATCGTCCCCCTGTCCTCTGTGCCCTCTCCTCCTCCCCCAGTCTTTCCCACTTTTTTGATCCACTCATTTTCGTTTAGCCTCTCATTCATCCATCTTGGGTGTTGCTGCCCTTCCCTGAGCTCCAGACGGGCTGACAGGTTCTAGACGCCATCCCTCACCTGGCTGTCCCTGCTGGGACAAATAAGTCCCGGAGCAACCCCCCCACCTCCTGCTGAAGGATGAGCCTGGTACACATACAACCATTTTTAAAATCCTCTAATAACTGCTTTGTCATGAACGCTAAAACTCACTCTCTTGAGGATATATCAAACTAAGTTCCCATTTCTAGATGTTGTCCATGCTGGTTATACTTGTATGAGTTACCCAACTCATCTGACCTAGATAAAATACTTTATACTTTATTTACCACACTGCTGCTGCACTGAGAGTTCAGATTTGAAGGTGATTAGATGATGGACACATAATATGTGACAGGTGGGTGTGAGCCTGCTTACATCAGGCAAGCCAGAGTTCCTGTCCTGTTTCTGATGCATCACAGAGTGAAATATCTTGTTTTTCCATCAGAGACACTGTTCAATCTCAAATCAATTTCTAACATCAAAGAAAGATTATTTGAGATTTAGTCACCTAGATTTTAGGAAATTAAAATTACTCAAAAAAAAAAAATCTAATTGGAGGAACTGTCGTGCTGAGGACAGACAATGTTGATTACTGATTTGTTGACAGGAACAACCTGTTGAAGGTGCATGGAAATCATTAGTCACGTTTACACCTGCACAATATCCCCATGGTACGACCTGCAGATGGAGAGAGGAGAGAGAAACTACAGAGAATAGACAATATTAATGTTATTCAATGATCCACGACAATCTTAAACTGAGATAAGACAGACAAAGAAAATATATTCAATGTACAAGGAGTCCCCCCAGCAGTGTAGACCTGGAGCAGTATAACTAGGAGATGGTCTAAGAGACTACTGAGTTAAAGGCTTTGTTAACAAGGAAGGTCTTAAGCCTAAAATTAACTGTGGAGAGGGAGTTTGCTTCCCAGACTGATGAATCCATGATAGAGGGGCCCGATAGCTAAACGCTCTTTCACCCTTTCTAGACCTACAGACTCTTGGAACAGCAAGTAAACCTGCATTCAGGGAGCAGAGTGTTCTACTAAGATAGTATAGAAGTAAGAAATTTTTCAGATATTTTGGAGCTTTTATCATTCAAAGCTTTGCATGTAATGTAAAGTAATGTTTTTATTTCAATCAACATTTAAAAGGAAGCCAATGTAGTGGAGCCAGAACTGGTAAGATGTGATCTCTGTGCTCAGTTCTGGTAAGTATTCATGCTGCAGCATTCTGGACCAGCTGAAGGTTTTTAACACGACTGTTTGCACAGGAAGAAAGTAATGCATTACAAAAGAGGTAACAACAGCATGGATTAATTCCTCTGGAGTCAGAATGTTTCTAATTTTCTTGATATTACACAAATAAAAGAAAGCTGAATTCAATCAGAAAGGGACTTTACAGACTGATATGAGTGTATGCAGTGTTGCCAGATGGGAAATGTTGAAGTATCGTACCAGGGCCTTAAAATTATTGTATTTTGAGGAAAAATATTGTATGTACCAAATCGGCATTCTGATATGGCTCAAGACCATCTGCATCAATAACATATTGTTGTAAACTGCACGTAACATAACCTATAAAGCAGTTTAACCATAATAAAATAAATCTAATGAACTCTTATGAGCATTTACTAGAGATAATGTTGGACCATCTACAGCTCCACAGTCAGTTTTTGTAACTGGCATGATAATGGAAATATTTAGTGATCATTTAGACTAAATCTGATTCCATATCAGACTAATTGTGAATCACAGTCACAGAGAACCCTTTATAAGTCGCTCTCTGTGAGGTGTTATTGTACCATCGTATTATCGTACATTTGGGGATTTTTTTCTTAACATACATCGTAGAGAGGTCATACAAATACGATAATTATTGTACGTTTAGCTACATTAACTGGATGTCACATTGCAAATGCCAAAAAAAACCCCAAATGAAATAAAATAAATTCCGCTCACCTCTGGACTGAATACAAAGTGGCCAGTTAGATGACTGCTAACATGAATGCACACCTGAAGGAGAATGCCGCCATCAGCATGATTTCACTCAACGTCTTCCTGGATTCACAACCTTTTTCAAATCCAGAATGACTGTATTGCAGTTTTTGACTCTCTCTTTTTGAAATCTTCATTCAGATGCTTAAGTGCAGCACCACAAAAACCACCAAGATCAGACTGCTTCAGGTTAAAGTTATGCATCTCTACACAACAACGAAGCAGAAATGTGTCCTCATCTTTGAATATGGTTGTTTTTGGTGATTACAACTGAGGCCTGGAGAAGCAAAGGTGCTTTCGCTGTGTGTACAACTTCACATCAAAATAAGGAGGAAAAAAAATGAGTGAAGGAGCATGGTTTAGACAAGCACCCTAATAACAGGCGGTTATGCAAGTGTTGGCATGGCTTGAGCACAGAGCATCATAACAGCTGTAATGACTACCAGAGACTGACAGAGTAGAAAAACAGTAAAACCTTCCATCAAAACTCAAACCACTTTCAAGCGATTTCACTGCCCCCCTGCCCCAAAAACGGTAATGGGCTGTTTTTTCTCCAAGAACTCATTTCCCCTGCTCCTCTTTAAACACTCGCTCCACTTGGTTTCTCTCCGCATGTCTCTCTTGTTCTTGTCTTTCTCCTTGAGCGTGATAGCGCAGTAGGTTTTTCTCTCTTTGAGCTCTAGCAGAGCAACAACACATTCCTGTGTGCATTCCAGCCTCAGGAAAAACAGTGTCCGGAACATAATAAAAGGCCAAGCACGTCATTTGTTTTTAAACCCACTTGCTGGCTGGAACAAAGCTGTGCTGAGGGCAGGATTGGACAAATGTGTTTGTGCAAAAGAGACACTGAAAGCGAATGTGTTTGTGTTTATAAAGAGTCTGTGTGCATGTGTGTGTTTGCAGTTTTTGTTTGTGGTAATGGCAATGTGATAAACGCACCCCTTCAGTGACTGTATACCACATAGCCTCCACCTAAACTGGAGGAGAAAAACAAACAAAAAAAAAAAAACCAGACTCAGATCATAAGTTTATATTTGCACCTTGCTGTTGGCCTTTTTGTAAACCTTGTCTGATTTTGCATTTGAATCCCAGATACACCACAACCTCATTTGAACTATCTGGACTTGCAGTCTGCTGCGACACAAGCATGCACACCAACAGTGTTGCCAGACTGGAGGGTTTTACACCCAGCTGGTTTCTTTTGAGCACGTTGGGCTAGAAAATATACCATTGGGCTGGTTGATAAAATTTGAACTGCTTTTCACAAATATTTTCTGTTTTGTTTTTTTGTTTTTTTTAAATATTCAGGAGAAATTACTACCAGAGTAGTTGCCATTATATGGTGGAGAAAAGTAGAAACTGCTGTGCCTTCGCTCATATTATTTCCTTTAATTTGAAATCACAAAGAAGAAGAGCTTGATTGCACTATTTGCTGGGAGCCTGATTGTGTTATCATTTTTCCTTTGGATATTTAGTGCTGTTGTGAAGATTCATGTGTTTATGATGTACTCTTTATCATTCATGTAATAGTTTTACGGTTTTAACATGGGTTTCTAGAGAAGTTTTGATTTGGGATGGTTTTCATTGAGTTGGGTGGGTTTTAGATGGTGTTTGGGCTGGAAACTGTTAGTGTTCTTGTGCTTGGTGTGCAGGGTTGCCAGATCTGACTAACACACACACACACACACACACACACGCATACAGAATAATCATTGCTGATAGCTGAAACAGTCGTGCTGGATATTTTTGGTACTATGGAAGGCCGCAGTTTCTGCCATGGAGATGACCACTCATGTCCATGTGCAGGCAGATGCTAAAACCTTGAAAATTATTCACACAAACAGCTGCCTCTGACAGTGGTGGCGGGTTGAAGGTCAGAGCGGTATGAATGTTTTAGTGTTTTGGCCCTGAGGCATCCTTGGTCAGAGAGCCTCTTGAACTCTACATCCTGCTTGAAACAATTTTCCATCCCCATCCCCACTGTAAGCATCACTTACCGAGCTCAACTACAAACAATTTAGGTGCAAAAGCTTTACAATAACCCCAGAAATCCTCTGCCAAAGCCAGTGGTCTGCTTTACATTTCTAAAAAGAACAATCAGAAGCTGCATCGGCATTTCATAATTCTGGCAGATAATTGGACAAATATTTCTTCTGCTTTGTCTCTCACCTTGGGAGACAAACTGTTTTGTCTGTGAGAGTAACTGCCATCAAGCTTCCCACTGGCCAGTGCACGACACCAGTGACCTGCTCCTCGCCAGTCCAGTCGGCTCTTCAGGAAGCTAATAATTTCCTTCCTGTCATGTGGTGGCCAACATCCCCAGTGTGCGTTAATGTGCGTGATAGGCGTGAATGTGCAAGTCAAAGCACAATGATTATTCAGCCAAAACGGAAGTCATAAAGACTTCCTCTGATCAGTATCAGTGCAGACAGATGGACTGGAGATATATTACAGCCTTAGGGTATATACGCAAAACTAGAGCAGAGCTGGAGTGACACCTAAACTAAATTGCAGCCTGAGAGGCTGAAAGATGCTTTGTATCTCTCACTAAATGTCACTAAATGTCAGTTAACTCCTCTTCTGCTAATCTAAAAACATGGCTTACAATTGCTGAGTGACAGAATCAATTCATCACTGTCTAGCACTTTTCCCCCTTTCTTTTTATGTTTTTTTTTTTCAGTGAGTGTAAACTTTCATTAGAATCGTGTGAATCAAAACAGTTTTGACAGAATATACATTTGCAGTGAAATGGTGTTTAATGTTATCTCAGAGGACAAACCGACCAACATCAGAAGAAATTGCTTTTTTTTTTTAACTTGAAACCCCCTTTTAAAAAAAGGTTTCTAAATTTATTTTAGCTGCAGTTCAACTTATAACAAGACAATTAAACAACACTTCTGCCAAAGCCTGAGTGCATCTGCATCACCTGCATTAGAACTATGTAACTTCCTGAGTCACCGACGCTCAGGAAGCATGCAGTTCAGCTGCCAATCAAAATGTATGACATGAATTTAAGGACAACTGAACTCAACATTGTCCTGTACGAGCTGCCAAAGGACAAATGGTCCATGAACATTAACATGTGGCCAGAAATCACTTATCCTGACATTCATTTCAATGCCAGGAAAATACACAATGCAAAGCCTGAAAATTACTGACTAAATTACAGACTCCTGCTTGTGAACTGTTACCTGGCATGTTTCTCTCATTCAAAGGAGCAGTTTGACATGTTTTACAGATGTTAATATGTTTTACATTGTTGTTCTAAACTGCTTTTTGGCTTTATCTTGGCTATTTCCCACACCGTTTCATGCTTAAGGTTGGAAAGTGAGACACAAGCATATATGGACTGACTTGACAGTTATTTTAAAACTATTTAAATACTTTTCAATAAAGAGTTTGCAGAATATTACATTTATTTGTCAGTCTTGCTTTACATACAGTGTTCATCCGAGCAATACATCGCAGCTTTTTTCCCCTTTGAAAAAAAGCAATTCATCCGTTTCTCTTTTCTTTAGCCTGTAAAAAGATAATTCTGACTGCTTTTCAAACCTTTTTGCAAAATCAACTGCGCAGCAGCTCTTCCCCATTTTTTTGATTTTGTTGTTAAGTTTAGACGTATTTAAGCCAACACTGCAGCTCAGCGCTATCTGTTTGCCACGTACACTGACTTCCGCTGCTGTGATGTCACGTGTATACCCTCTATAAGTTTTATGACTCATCACAGTGTTTGCTAGATGGACTTGGCCATATGCTAACAATAAGATGAAGTTGTCTAACAAACAATATCATGATAAACATCATAGCAGAGTTAGTGAAGAAAGTGATGAGGGTTACGCAAGAACAGAGAAAAGAATTGAACGAGTCAGTATTGGACCGGCATATACTCGCTGGCGTGACCTGAGAGAAACATGGGGCTGCAAGACGGATGGTGTCCTAGCCTCGTTGCTACTGGCTATTAGTAGGTTATAATTTTTCTTGTTTTTGCATTCTGTGTGTTTGAGTTTGGTCGATATTAGGCTGTATTGCTAAAGTTCCTTGTTTGTTCACTGGTTCATAGTTTATTTCTTTATAGAAGACTGGAGAATCGGTAATGTGGCCAGCTTTGATAGTTAGCATGCTGTTCACTATTGATACTCAGATATGAGCCCTCAGGATTCGCTGGTTCTGCTCTCAGGTGGTCAACGAATACACGTGTGTTGCGTTGCTCCTTGGGAGGCTTCCGCATCAACAGTATTTATGACAGCGCTAACAGACAATTGCACTTCTCAACCAGAGTGGGGTGCTAAAGAGCACTGTAGCAACTTAGAGCTACAGCTTCGAGTCAGCAAAGAAGACCAACAACTGCATACCGGTTTCTTGTGTTTTTATTCAAAATTGTTCCAGTGCAGAGCAGCAGATGTCATGGTGAACCTGGAGTTATGCTGCTGCCATCTAAATGGAGGGAGGTTGATCAGTGATGTGGCACAGGTGTACCAGTCTGTTCTTTGCTGGTGCCATTTCCTGAGCTGCCAAGTCATATGTCCCGTGCAGCTGAGCGAAACCACCCCCGACCACTGCAAGCATACGTGCTGTTGCTATAAGCAAGACTCAAAAATGTCAATCAATTTAAGTGATCGTGTCAATAGGATCCTGACTGTTTGTACTTAAATGACATCAACTTCAGGTCATCGCCATCTTACGTCTATACCAGTCAGCTGTTCCACAAAATACTGTTTTTAGACACAAAAGTAGTAGAGATCATGGCCCCTGCTTACAACACCTGACTATTTTACCATGAAAACATAATTACTGATCCAGTTCTGTGAAGGCAGAGGACACAAACTTTACTCCTTCTGCATCTGTTGACTGTAGTTGGTCGTCAACTTGTACAAACAGCCCGTATACATATATATGTGTATTTAAATAAAAGTGTAATAAAATTTCCTGTCAGTGGATCAAATTAGCACTTTACTCTGACGGTCATGTTGGACCATTATGCTGCAAATATTTGTTCCATTCTAAATCAAAGCTGCTTCGATTCATGTCATTTTTGTCCCTAACAGAAGTTTACACTCACTACCATCTAAAAATTGACCTCTGGTTATTTTAACCCTGTAATGTTCCTTGAACATAACCTCTTGTGTTCTGCAGCAGGTAAACTAACATTTTTTGGCAGGTAGAAATGTCATGCAGAGCAAAGTAATTGGATGTCACACATGGCATGGGTATTTTTTTTCTTTTGAGACTCTGGAAGCCCTGATAACGTATCCAGTGATATGCTCAGCAAAATGTATTATTTGTGCTTTGATCATCTGTATCAGTAACTTGGAAGACATGGCAAAAAGGTGAACTGAGGACAAACAAAATATCTCATAAATGGAACTGAGCAATGTTTTAAATCTCTAAATGAAATGAACAGCCAAATTGTGAATGCTTGAAATACTGCTTTTAAAGGATGAGGCCAGATCCATATTTTGCTCCATGTCAATTAATCCTCTGAACTATTCCATAATCTATATAATCTGTGAACCCGAATCCTGCCTTAATCCCAGAAGAGAACAGAAAAATGACACAGAGCAAAAGTCAAGTTTGCCAAGAGTCAAAATGCAAAGGACAGTTTTGCTTTCCTTGTTGTGTGCTCTAACTGCTTGGATCATCGCTGCAGATCAGTTTATTCCTCTGACACCTAAACAAGGATTCTGAAAATATTGCAAACATACAATAGAAGGTCTTAATGATGGATTATCACTTCAGTAGTGTGATGATTGGGTGATGATGGTTCAGTTATCTGAAACTATGAATTAAAGTGATAATAGTGGAGCTGAAAAAGCACAATAAACAGATAAGTGCTTTACCTCATTTGATATATGCCCCAATACATTTAAACATCAAATTGTTCTGGCAACTTTCCTGTACGAAAGTCTTCACATGGACACTGGAGCCTAAATTAATTCATTATGAAGATATATAAAGACACTCTAAAGACAGTTAGCATTTGGTGGATGTGAGCCTCAGTGTGTGAGAAACTCAGCTGAATGTGACATTTCTCCTTTATGTTAATTGCTGAATCATCATGGCAGGTGGTATTTATGTAGGCAGTATTTATGTCGTGGACTGCATCAGTGTTTTGCAATATTTCCTTCATCTCATTAGCATACAACAGACAAAATATCAGAGGTGTGCTGTCACAAATGATTTATGTTCAAATGACCCTGATGTGGTCTTTTGTGTGAATGAATAATGTCCATTGAAGCTCAGCGTTGAAACAAATACACTGCAAGGCTTCAAAAAACAAAACAAAAAAAACAAAAAAAACCAACTAATTTCTAATTATTAAAACATTCTCTTCTTAAAAATCCAAAGAGAAACTGAAAAATTCTACAGGCCAAAAGAGGTGAAAAACAGTCAGGTCCTTGCACTTGTTTTTACTTTTTATAAATGTTCATATTTTACTACCAGCCTGGGATACTTGGTTTATAACGGAGGTCTGTTTTCCTTCAGGACAGAAATTTACAAAAAGCAAGCGCATCTCTGACAAACATCTGAAGTTTTCCCTACGATGACAGACAGACAGACAGACAGATGACTCTCTGCAGTGACTAGTACACCCCCACCCCCCTACTCTTTTACAAGCTTCAGCTGCTTTCTTTCTTTGCATCCACACTGGAAATAAAAATGTCAGGGTTCAGTTGGAAAACAATTTAAAAACTGTGCCATATTTCCTCAGTCACACATGCAGAATCAATAACGCCTGGATCTAACTGGTGGCCCATCCTTCTATTTTATCGAGTTTAACATTAGGAGCTTTCGAGCAAGATGCGTGTTTATTTCTGTCCCCATGCTTACCATCATTTTTGGTAGAAATATTTGTCCACACATCAGCATGCACATTAATCCAATAATTATTCATTCTTTGTTTGTTTTTCTTTGTTTGAGAACCAAATTGTCATGCTTTTTTATTTTTCCTCTTCAAAAACCAAATTGTCATCTAAAATATGATATGTCTTCATGTGTGTAAACATGTCTCATATGCAAAGTAAGAGTTTTTATATATTACACACATCTATCTATCTATCCATCCATCCATCCATCCATCCATCCATCCATATTTACATATAGCTATTCCTTTTTTTGTGGTTATGTATTTTGGTTATTTATTACATGTTTGTTTTACAGATTGTTTTCCATCTATCGAATGAGAAAAAGGAGGAAAGACAGAAAATGTTTACTCCACTAAATGATGGAAAGACCACCCATAGAATGAAAGTCCCCACTCTGGTTTGATTTAACAACTAAATAAATAAAAATCAGCCTCTCTCCAAAATCAGTAGCACTGTGCAGCATCTTGATGGCCTTCAGAGAAGGTTCTGGATTATAATCTGGAAAGAAGGAATCTTGATTGGTGATTCCAACATGGACTTGGCAATAGCAAAAACCTGTCCAGTTTTGCAGGAATTGGATCCAAAAGCAGGAGACCAGGAGGCAGAAATAATCCAATATAGTTCTTTAATTTAACAGAAAACAGAATGGCAGCATGACATGACAGCATAGCATGACAGCAGGATAATCCAATAAAGAAAAAATAACAGAGGAGAAAAGGGACTATTTTTAAAGGAGAAACACTCAACAGCTAACAAGACACAGGAGCTGACAATTAGGAATGACAGGACCAACAGGGTCAGAAAGGAACCACAAAGAATGAAAAAAGAACTAAAAGTAAAAAAAAGGAAGTCAACAAACAAAACATAGTACAAGAGTATAAAAGCACAAGAAAACAAAATTAAACCTCCCCAGAATAGGATAATGGCATAAGAATGAAATAATCTAGAATAAAAATCTCAAAACCATATAAAATATGCATTATGCAATATGAATTTGTGACACACTCATGAGTCCAGCAGACTAGTGGGTTTAAGTTTTCTCAGCAATCCATCATACACACAAAACTACACTGCAACAACAGCCATTCTAGAAAAAAAAAAAGACTAATATTCCTAAATCCTGTGAAATTGTCACTTAATGTGACTTACAACAGAGGCTTTGGCACAAGTTTTACAGTGATACCCTTTCTGAGACAACTGGTACTTGAGGCGGGACCTCCCACATGGTCGGCATAAACGCTACCACTAAGCCACATTAACCCATTTAAATCACACCTGTTGCCTACATTTTCACAACTATACATTTTCATTAACAAACTATTTATATAACATATTGTGTGTATGTGTTAGGAAAACATTTGGGGTTGAATTGGCTGATACAACAAATCTGCCAACTGGGTAAAATTTTTTACTTAATTCTTAAATTATATATATTTGTTTTAAAATAAGACTTTTTCTTCAGAAAAAACAAAACAAAAACGTTTGTTTTTTTCATTTTATTTAGACCAAAAACTGATTTTTTTTGAAACAAGGCTCTTTTACTGTATTAGAAAATCAGTTTTTAGAGTGTAATAACTCTACATGTTTCCCTTCACTTGTATTTTATATGCCATTTTTGGGCTTTGGTCTCCATTATATTCCAGGATGCTGCTTTTCCTATTTGTTTCTGAAACAGAAAAAAAAAATAAAATAAAATAAAAATAAAACAGAAAACAAGGCAGGAACAATTCACAGATTTAGCTGGAGAAAAAGCATTATCTTTCATCAATCTCTACTTTTGCACAAAAAGTTAATGGTGAGACTAAACTGAGACCCTGTGAGAGCTTTGTTATTATACCAAATTTGATTTACAGAACAATCTTGCACAAATGGCAAATCGGCTCATTTAAGCAGGCATGTCTAAATGAAGAGTGATGAACATTAGCAGAAAAGTGACCAGCCTCTGACTGACTGGATGCCATCATTTTAACAGATTGAATCAGCCATTAAAACTGTGTATCTCATGTCTGGAAAAGGTTTAAGAGATGTCCCACACAGGAAACATCAAAAAGCCAAAGTTTAACACCCACCAATAAACCAGCAGTTCTTACAACCTGCCTTTATATGACCTAATATTACACTACCACTCCGTTAGGACATGAGGGACCAATAAATGAAGTCATTAATGACCACTGTTTATCCTGCCCCTTGACCTGCACATCTCTCATAAAGCAGGAGGCGGCTCCACCCATTTTTAACCTTCCTCTGCTCTTCAAGCAAATTCCTTTACCAAAATTCAAACATCTCCTTTATGGTGCTGCACCAAGGATGCGAGGATACAGCAAGAGAAGTGTTGCTAGGCAGCATCGAATCTTTGTTTTAGAAAATAAAGCCTCTTTCTTTGGAATCATATATGGCTGTTTAATGGTGGCCAGGGATAGTATGCAGAGCAAAATAAAAACAAAGCACCAAAAAAAAAAAAGGAATTCTTTCTTGCACTTTGAGTTCCCTTCCTCTTCTATATCAATCAGCTTCTTGTTTTCCCTCTAGTGGTCTTGATGTTGTAATCCACACCTGGACCGGCGCCAAGCATGTCTGCAGACACCTGCGTCAGACTGAGAAAAACAAGAGTGAAAAGATTTCCTCCCCTTCCCCCCGTTTTTAGCCCTGCTCTCCGTCTCTCTCCCCGTTTGTCTACGCTTTGCCGTCCCCCTCCCCTCCCCCCACTCACTCTCTATGAGTTTGAATGGGTCACGTGACTTCCTTCCTGTTGTTCTGACCCTGAGGTCCCTCTGCCTCAGGGTCAGTGTACACCCTCCACTCCACAC
The DNA here is from genome assembly GCA_037176975.1 of Arrhamphus sclerolepis. Classification (NCBI taxonomy): domain Eukaryota; kingdom Metazoa; phylum Chordata; class Actinopteri; order Beloniformes; family Hemiramphidae; genus Arrhamphus; species Arrhamphus sclerolepis. The sequence continues at coordinate 12,819,934 of JBAMYA010000014.1, read as the reverse complement.
ACACACCATCCCGACAACACCCCTTTTGCTTATTAAAGACAATCTGAAAACCTCAGTCTCTTCTGCTCTCTCTCTCTCTCTCTCTCTCACACACACACACACACACGTCGAAAAAAACCCACAGAGCAGGGAGACAGAACAGAGAGGTGGGCCTCTGCTGAATGTGATTGAACTTTAGAGGAACTCGGTGACCATGCTCTCCTCTTTATGGTACTCGACTCCGCCTGACCTTTCTGTCTGTGGAATATGGCAGACTTTGGGGGGTGGGGGGAGTGGGTGCTCTTGTTATGACTGACTCCATTGACTGGTGGATAAAGACTACTATTAACATCAGTCAGCCTTTTTCTTTGTTCAGACAGAAGTGTTTTGAGAATTATCTGTGAGTATCTCACACAGCTCCTTCACCTCACTGGCGGTTGTCCGGGGTAACCATTAATGGTGGAGGGGTTTTGAGGTCAGTATCAACAAAACAATCCAAGGCCATCAGAAGGTAAAACGTCCTTCAAATCCCTCTGGATTTTAACATGTAATGTCCTGATTTTTTTTTTTTTTAAGATCATGTTATCTCAGTTTTCTCAACAGAAGGCTTTTGTTCCTATCTAAACACCATTCATGCCACCTAGCACACTCAGAACGAGTGTCAGTGGGCCCCCAGCGTTTCTAGAGTGTTGTCGGAGTTACAGATAAGGCTGCATGTTATCACTTTCTTCAGCTATAGAAAGCACATGACCATGAATAGTATTGCAATTGGCTTATGTGTGTACATGCAAATGTATGTGATCATGGGTACTGGTACGTGTGCATCTGCACACAGCAGCTGTGCCAGAGGCTGCAATAATGGGGCTATTGAAGAGGAAAAAAACTGTATTTTTATTCAGCATGTTATCAGTGAGAATAAGACCTACTGAGCAGCTTGGCGTCTCTGCCCACAGGTGATCCCAAATCATCTGCCAGATGCAATTTTATGTCATATTGTTTTACATCTTAAATATAAACAGCTAAAAAAGTGGAGTCTTCATGCCTACATTTTTGCAGGAATGAAAGGTGCTCCGACAATATACATGTGCTAACCATAACATCCAATATATAAGTAATCGTTAGAGGGCAACCATCCATCCATCCATTAACTATACCCACTTATTCGAGTGCAGGGTCACAAGGATCTGCTGCAGCCTACTCCAGCTCTCTAGAGGGCTACCATCATCAGATAATTGAACGGTAAATGCACTTTACTTAGCTATGGGGCGGGGGGGCAGCATAGGGCTCAAGGTCTTGCCGAAGGACACTAACATGTGAGACTACAAGGCAAGGAATCAAACCACCAACTTTCTGACAACGATTTTGTGTAGGATATTTGTTTTGTTGAGGACACCAGAGTTTGACTGCATTAAGGAGGGAGACCACTTTAATTAATGCCATTTTGCTTTGGAAACAGCGGCTTCAGTCTTTTTTTTTTGGTAAGAATTTAGATTTTTCTCTCACTGTTTGGTTTGATTGTAGCCAAGAAATATATTGCTAGCAATTTTGAATTCCTCAGCAAGTCTGTCAGATCAGTGGAGAGTTTCTAAGAGGGTTTAACATGATGACGACGGAGCTGCAGTGTTGTAGTCTGGATGGTAAACAGCTCTGGCATCGACAGTTAATTAAAGACTTGTATTTCAGTGAGAATCTCTTAGGGGTTTTGGTGGATGAGGTTTTCAAGAGGCTCTTCAAGAAGTTATCTGAACATGATTGTGTATATTTCTAAAGTTAGCTGTAGCCAGCTGTTTTACACACGGTTACATTTTTATAAGATATTGGTTGAGTATTTGATCACACCACTTATTCTCAAACTCTGCTAGCAAAAATGGCAACAATTGTTGGAATTGTGTCTCTCCACAAAACTCTCCTGTTGACTAGTGTGTGTTGTTTTAAGTGCATCTCCTTGCACGTTGCTCTGATTAGTTGTAGCGCTAACCAACTGTGCGTGAAGGTAGTTTGAAAAGCAACAGTTGGTCCCACTTCCTGGACGAGGAGATCCTATCGCTTGTTTTTGATCTTTCAGGCTAGTTAGTTTGGGTATTTCCAGTTACAACTCCAATGACATTCAAAATGGCAAAGAGCAATCGCAAGCAAAAAGCTGAAAAAAGAAAGAGCAGATGAACAGACTTTGTTTTGATGTGAGATTACAAACTCACTGCACATTAACAATATTTTTTGGCCACTATATTAACCTTTGCACACATGGGATTCACTGGTAGAGATCTGTGCCTTCCAAAAAGGAAAGAAAGAAAGAGTGACAACAGCCATTAAAGGAATATAAAAGTTGCATGAGAGCTAAGTTTTCCAGAAGGAAAAATAAGTATCATTTCTTAAATCTATTTTCCTGACTTCAGATTTATTAATGCAAAATCATAACATACATAATCTCAGACCAATGTCATTGTAATGAAGGATTGTAAACTCTTGGCAACCACCAAAGAAAAAATAAAAGACTATATTTGTCAAGAAAAAAAAAAAAGTGAAATGAAAGTAACATTGAGAGACAGAATGAAACAGATTTTCTCATTTGGCCAAAAAGGAAACAAGTCGCAGGTGTGAACAATCAGGAAAGGTAATACGAAGTAGAGACAGTCAGGCAGGAATGGCCAAAAAACACACAAGGCATTATCAAGGAAAACGCAACAAAGACTAGACTAACCTGAAAAGAAAACCATCACAATGATAGAAATGGATGCATTTTCCCAGAAAGATCAGATTAGAAGAGTGAGCGAAAATATGAACATCGAAAACAAAAAAAAACAGTACTGCAAAGTAAATTTGAAGCAAGGTGCTGCTTCACTCAAAATTTGTAACAGGCTAATTTCCATGACCTTGTTTGGAGTGAATGAACTTGGCTGCCTCATGCTGTGAACAGGTGGTGATGTTGGTTACATTACACATGGCTGAAATAAACTTTGTAGTTGCTGCTAATTGTCGAATAAAACTTTCAGGAAGCAAACTGAGCAGGTGGACCTGGTCTTATATAAGCATCTTCAAAATGCACATAAAAAAAAAAATATATATATATATATATATATCTTCAACAAAATATACGTGATCACAGATTCAAAGACACTGTGGAGTCTTTCAGGAAAAGTGAGGCTAAAGAGGAAAACACCCAGACTATGCTAGATATGAAGTTAATGACGTGCTCTGTGTGCTTCTCTCTGCGTAGTGGAAGGTGAGGGATTCTCTCCGTGCTACTCTGACAGAGCACAGGGTGTTAAACAGTCCAAATTAAACCTGCCTGCAGCTGCATAACGTTCTGTTCCCGACCCGAGTACGACGAGACCCCTGGCAGCGTGAGGCCTAAATGTGAGTGCTTCTCAACACCTCATCTAAGTAGAGTAAGGTGACCCACTAATGTCATGTCAGTCATTTGGGGAACAAGAAGCGCTGAGAGTACTTTCTCATTTTGAATGGAAAGGATGTGTGTTACCGCTCATGTAGGTGACAGAGAGGCACGCGCGGATCTAGAAAACAAGGCAGAGAAGCACTTTTAGAATATGAGAAACACTACAGATCCGATGTTAAGTATATTCTAAAAGTGCAACATGTCACTTGTGATTTTCATAGTTTTCAGTCATTAACAACCTTAATCTGGCAACCATGAATTTTTACACAAGTAGAACTAAATTCACAACAAAGAACGTAGTTTATTTCAAAAGCTCCACACATAAATGGGCGGGAAATGACCAAGAAGAATAATATTGTGCTGGGGGGAGTGCAGGAAAAAGATAAAAATAAATATATAAAGAATAAACTCTCTCTCTCTATCTGTAATTTAGAAGGAAAAACAAAAGGACTAAATGACTGCAATTATTGTACATCTGTCAACACTACTTGGGGGGGGGGTTATGTACCACCAACTGTCATGTTTCACAATGATTTTGCTGTCTCTCTGAGTTATTCACACATATTCCCTGTTGCTGATTGTAATGAATATTTATTACGCTTTTACGTCACTGGCTTCAAGCTTCATGTGGTGCTGTAAAGTGCAACAGTTTAACTTGAGAACCACCATAAATTCTGTGCAGCAGAGGATCACTATTTGTTTTGAGTGTCACAATAATCAGCATGCATTTCACACAGCTAATCCAGCAACTATTAAGTATTTGATTCTAATGCATGTTTTCCGTACAACATCTGAAAGAGCAAGCATAATGTGACACGAGTCAGATAACAGAGGATTGTGTACAGCTTGTGTGTATGTGTGAATGTATCTTCGCATGTGCCATCCGCCTGGTTGTAACAGAGAAGCCTTGTGCTACGCCTGCTGTATACGAATACCCACAACCAGCACAGTGCACTCATTAGGATTAAAGCCCACTGACAGGATGGGGAGATGAGAACCATCAACTGGGAGGACTTGAACTGGAACAGCGCCAATACCCACACATGCCTCACATACAATGAGAGTGAATGGATAGAGGACTGAATGGCTAAAAGGAAAAATAATACTTTAGCTGAATGACTGCTACAATATACTGTTTGCAAATGGGTTGAAGGGAGTTAGTTTGGCATGTACAGTACGTGCTGAAATAAATGGATGGCCATATTCGTTAATGAATTCTCAGTGTATTCTTTTAATTACCGTAATATAGATACTCTTGAAGATTAAAAGATAAAAAAAAAAAAAAAAAAAAAAAAAAACCCCCTTCAGTCCAATTCAAGTTTTTGCCACTCAACCTCCCTTTCCAAAAAAAGTTTTTC
>JBAMYA010000014.1:12777080-12815100 GCA_037176975.1 Arrhamphus sclerolepis | reverse complement strand
GGATCTTAGTATCCAGAATATTGCCAGGATCTGGATCATACTTTTACACATTATTGATGCTGTCATGACCATGTCCCATATTTTTTTTTTGTCAAGCATTCAGAACATTTATTGTGGAGATGTATGCACATATTCCAAAAATGGCCCTATCTCGCAATGATAAAGAATCCTTTAAAAAATTCCTGAATCCAGACAGTGATCCGGATCACCTTCAAAATTTAATCATTTGTTCGCTGTCCCAATTTGGACATATCCTGAATTTTTTTATGAAAATCCGTCCATAACTTTTTGAGTTATGTTGCAAATGTTGCAGTTATGTTTCTCTCTGTGTGCATCCTTGGATATCTATCAAGTCTTTGCATCCTTTGCTTTTTTTTTTTTTTTTTTACAGTATTCTGTTTTGATACCAGACACTTATCTTTGGTCTGAAGCATTAGCTGAACAATGTGCAAGTCATGACTAGTAAAAAATGTGATTTTAGCTCTGAATGTTAAAATGTACGGCGTTGGGTTACCGTTGGAGATCTGGTTGCCATTCTCCACAGGAACGGGGCTTGGTGAGTGAAGAGAGTGGTTGTTGGCGTTCTTGTCTTGCAGCTGCAGAGATGGTGAGGTTGGCGCAGAGCCACATTCTTCCCTCCCTGGTAGATTGATATTAGAATTGAATCCTGGAAGGAATGCAACCAGAGGAGATCACACACTATATCTGTTCATGTCATATGCAGCACTCATCAGATATCCTCACGTAAAATAAAATGAGTGGTTTTGTGTTAGAACTGTTTAAAGTTAAGCATTGCTCTGTGCTTTAAAATACACATATATTTTGACTGTACAGCTTTCTATTCCTTCTATTCATGCTCATCTGAGAAATCGTCTCAATATTCTGTATCCTCTGCGGTATTTGCACAGCTATCCTAGCTTTTTGACGCGTTTTCTTTTTCGCCTGCTGGTGGGGAGGTGACGCCACATGCCTCTGCCTCTGTAACTCCTCAGGGCTCACATCACAAACTGCATGAGTAACTGTGGTTACATATGCATGTGGTAGTGGGATGAGAATTCATCAGCTGCTGTCCCACACTGAGAATGTGCGCCTTCTGGTCTCCCCATGGTCACAAGATACCTAAATATAACTTTAGCAAACTCTACTTTACTACAGGTCCCACGCAATAGTTTTGTGCTTGGGGAGGACAAAAGGCCAGGTACAGGAATGGCGGCCAAGAGAGACTCAAAGTAACAGAATGAAATAAATTGGACTCCAACTGTATTAAGTTTTCATGTTGCACTTGAAGTATGACATATCTTATGACACTGATTTACAGAAGCCTATTAGGGCCGCTTGTCTCCTTTTCCTGGCACTCCTCATTCCCTGAAGCTGTGGATGGTGTTTGTGTGTGTGTTGGGGGAGGTGTGTGTGGGGGGGGGGGGGTTAAGTCAGCTGCTCTTCACAGAGATGTCTGGGATAGCAACTGTAACCCCTGGCCACTCCCCCAGCATCAGGTATCACATTCAGTCATTTAACTGTCGAGAGGGAACGGAAGTGGGTTGTCCTGTTAAGCCCACTGGCGTCCCTCTGCACTCAGATCTGAAAAGGCCGCCTTGGTTTCCCTGCTCAAAATACCATGATGCCCGGACCTCCTGTCACACACACAGTTTCCATGATGCCAGTGCTTTTCCTGCATTGGTCCAGGTGCTGATGAAGAGTCAAGTGCAAGATGTCACATGAGGCAAATGCGTAAGCATCCGCGCTTGCTCACATTCCGTCTCTTATAAGGAGTTCGGCTCCCTGACCCTCAAACTCATTACAATTATAGAAGTATGACGCAACAATTTGCTTCACAAATCAAATAGTTCCACAAAAGGGTCTTGAGAGATGACAGACTTTTGATACAAATAACCAGTACTTTCATCTGACTGCGAGTTTTCTAAATGGTCTACTGGGAGGGTGTTCAGGTCTTCTCATTCACTGCTGCTGGGAAGTCACATTCCCTTCAGCAGAACATAAGTGAGCTGTTAAATATTTGATTCCTAATCCTCAATGTTCTCCTGCTTATGTATTATTAATCGAACCACAAGTAATACACTTTGAGGAAACAGACTGACATAAAAACACAGTTTGTCTTTGCTGATGTAACTACATATTACCTGTATAAAACCACTGAAAAATAATATGGGTCTTATAGCTTTGACCTGAGGGACCCCCATTTCATTGACTGCATATGACATATGCATGCCCTCTATTTGTAAAGGTCAGCATTTGCATCAGTGTCACGTGTGCTCTGCACTGCATATCTGAGCTGCAGAATACAATGACCCAGCTAGCACATCTTCACAGTGCAGTGCAATGCTATGTAGGCTACACAAAGCTAGTTCATTAGCCAACACACTACAAAGCAGCTGCAGAAGCCAAAGGGCATTGCACCGAAGACTGTAACAAATAGGCTGCTGCAAATAGGCTGACAGGAGTGGATAGTTTTCTAATGTAGATATTGGTACAGTATGTCTCACCCCCATAATATATTACACCAGAGACCTATACCCCTACTTAAGTTTTCTTTTCTTTTTTTTAACCAATAGCGCTACACTGCTCAAGCTATATAAAAGATAATCAACTGGTACCCAGTAAATCATTTGGCACAATCAGAAATCTCCTGACATTGTGATCATTACTCATCACAATAGATTACCTATATAATGAACACACACTTCTGCACAAATGTGTGCAAACAAAAAAAAAACACACATGGGCTAAACTGGCGTTTGAACGATTCAACAACCAAATACAATATATCCATGTTATCTCTACTGGGAACACTGAAATTAGTCTATGAATCTAAATCCACTTGAAACGATGATTAGAGACAGAAGCAAAGACGTCAAGGGCAACAGTAAATGATTTCCCTGGTGGTGCTTTATATGCAATTAGGAATGAGAGTGTGGATATGAGTGTGAGTATTATTGACAGACCTCCATCTCTCATCTTGCGGCCAGATGTCGACTTCCTCAGAAGGCTGCGTCCAGAGCTGAACAGAGTGTTGAGTTCGTCCAGGGGGCTGGTCAGAGGTCTGCCATTGGCTGGGTTAAACAGCAGTGGAGATGAAGAGCATGAGTGTGCTCTACGAGGTTCAGGACGAGACATCTTCACAGGAGAGTAGGGAGGTGGCTTCCCCTGTGGTTCCCCACCTGACCTCTGCAAACATGTTTTGCCTGACTCTGAGCTCCCAGTGACAGATGCCGCTCGCGTCAGGGCCAGGAAACTGGCCTCAGGTGGGAAGGGGAAATGTGACGGGGGTCTGTAGGGAGGAGGTGGTGCACTTGGAGGAGGAGGTAAGGGTGGAGGAGTGAGTGGAGGTGTAGACTTCTTTTCTGACATTAGGACAGTGAGGCTAGGGGAAGAGTCAGCTCTCTGGCGGGTAAACTGCGGGGACAGTGGACTGTCTGGGCCAGTAGCGTAGTTCAGGTTTGTCTCAAACACTGGCAGCTTCTTCACCTCGAGAGGTGTTAAGGGTGACTCATCTGAAGCAGGGGAACAGGTGACAGGGGAGGGGGGGAACACCAGAAGAGGTGGGCGATGAGGAAGCAAGTTGGGGAAGGGAGCTGGTATGTCACAGCTGCCATCTCTGCCATGCTGGGTTTTGGAAGCCCCACTGGTAGATGTGGTCTGTGGCTGAGCAATGTCAATGGCAGCGGCCACTCCAACTGCTGTTCGTTTGGCCTCCACACTTAGAGCAGGAGATGTCCCCATTCCCACCAGCCCCAAGGTTAAAGCCTCTAGTTTCATGGCTTTGGTGACCGTCGTGATGGGATTTCCACCATCTTCAGGAGGGAGATATTTCATCTCCTCATAAACCGCTTCTGAATCTGCCTGTTCTGGACTGTCAGGGGGCTCCTGAAGGCTGCGAGCCCGTGGGTGGGACCCCAACATCTCTATGTATACATCTTCATCGTCTTGAGCCTTGTAAAGGCTTAGTGCTACCCCTTGTGGAGCATCTATTGAGGCCGCTCTCTGCATCAAGCCGCCAGATCCCATAAATCCCCCGCTACGAGAAAGCAAGGCCAGCTTTACATCAGCGGGGCGCAACTGGTGAAAATGAGGGGCTACGGCATTAATCTCCTCATACGAGCCCGTCAACTTCGTGTTGGGGCTGCGCTTTGGTTTGGGGGGTGGTACTTTTCTCATGGTTGTGTAGTCATCACTGTGAGGACGGGGCTTGGATAAAGCTGAGGGAATTAGAAAAATGACAATCACACAAAAAAGTACAATAATATGATGAAACAATATAACATACTGTACAATAAAGTCCAGAGGGGTTCATGTACCTGCTGGGTCAGTGGGGGACAGATGGGATTTAGGGGGACTACCAGCTGGTGAACCATATCCCTCTGGAGTAAAGCTCTCTTTGGTAGACATTGTCAGCCCTGCACTGACTGCTTCATAGGATGCACTCAGACGGGTGTTGGGGTCTCTCTTTGGTTTGGGAGGTGGTTGCTTTCGAGGGGAGGAAAGATTTCCATTGCCTGCTCCATCTTCATTGGTTTGGGCTACTTGGTGAAAAGTTGGCTTGATGGGTGGACTGGCAGAGAACTGGATCATGTTCTCCACAGCGAGAGGAATGGGTACTGAGCTTGAACGAAGGTGCCGAATAACTCGATTACCCCCGTTGACAGGACCATCATGGACTTTTCCATTTTTCTCCACCATCCTAAAAACAGATAGAAATGAATTAAAGAAAGAATGCTTTATGACTATATGGAGAAACTCAAGAATTTTTAGTATTTGACTTTGTAACTGAATCTCAGTATAATTTGTACTTGAAATATTCCTCTTTCAAAGTTAATTAAAAGTAATTACACTGTTTTTCCATCCACATATCCATCTGATCCAGATTATGCTAATGGAATATTTAGATCATTATCAAACTGAAAACCATATGCTTGCATTAACTATCATGCCTATAAAGGTGATTTGATGAAAACAACCAGAGATTATGCTTTGAACATAATCTCCTTTCTGTAATTGGATAACATCCAGTTTGATATTTCCTCTGCTAATCTGGGTTAGCCATCTGTTATTTCCGCAACTGCACGCAGGGGGTAACTGAACATGTGTGGAGGTGATCAGGGAAGGCATTTTAAGAAGCAAAGAGAGAAATTAGGCTCGTATTAATGAATGTTTGCAAGTACATGTACTTTAGTCCTCTGGATAATAATCACAGTCCAAGTCCCGACAAGCATTCTCTTGTTAGAATTTTGCTTGTGCACCTGTCTCCTGTCCCAGCAGCAGATGTTACGTGCACAAAGACTCACAGAAGATGCAGTAGTCAAGTGTGTATGTTTTCAGAGTTTTGTCCCTGGAGATGCTTTGCCAGGCTTTCACTGCAGCCTTCTTCAGTTGCTGCTTGTTTGTGGGCCTTTCTGCCTTCAGTAACTGAAAAGCTGCTCTGTTGGGTTGAAATCAGGCGACTCACTTGGCCGCTGGAGAATATTCCATTTCTTTGCCTTTGCAGTATGTTTAGGATCACTATCCATCCACGCCAGGGGTGTCAAACTCTAGTCACCATGGTTACTGTGAAAGGGCCAGTTATTCTTTATTTTCTCAACCGCCTATGTTGTCAGATTTCCAGCTAGTCCCTAGCTCTGTTGTAAAAGAAAAATAAATAAATAAAATAAATGAGTTAACTGTCAGTTTTTGTACTAAAATCAAATATTTCAAGTATAATCACTATTTTTTTTTGTAAAAAAGGCTATTTTCAGTTGTAAAATGGTGAATTTGACAATTTTCTGTTTATTTTACAAAAATTGTTACCTTTGTAAAAATCACAAATAATAATAGAGAGAAAAGAAAGTTGACTTTTGTGAAAAAAAATCATGGTAAAACTGCAAATTCTGAAAGATTTTTTATATAGAACCATCACAAAGTTTTTTAAACCTTAAATTTACTATTTTTTTTATCGGAAAATATCAAACCTCTGCAATATTTTGACATAAAACGACAGCAGTCATAAATTCAATTTTGAATAATTTCAACTTTTTGTTGTAAAATTACAAATTTTTGTGATAAAATATTAAACAAAAATCACTGGTTATGACAAAAAAATGCACCTTCTTTTTTTTTGGTCAAATACTTTGCAAATGTTTGCAAAATTGTGACTTTTTGACATAAAGCAGGTGCTCAACAGTCCGGCTGCTCTCCACACCTCAGTGATTCGACTTTCTGAAGTCTTTACCAAATCAAACATGCAGTCACATTGAAATTTCCACAGAAATGTTCTAGTCAAAAGTGTCACGTGTGCTCTCGCAGGTGAAATAAATTAGGTGGCGGCTGGATTAGGTCTGCAGGCTTTGAGTTTGACATGTTATCTACACTGTAGACTGAGCATTTTCCATTGCTCATGTCAGAACACTGCCTCAACCATGTTTGAGTGTATATAAAGTTGTGTGTTTTGGATATAATGCAGGTGCTTTTCTTACATTTTTCCTTCCCTTTCTCGTCCCTTCATTCTGACACAGATTTATATAGCCTAATCTTAATCTACTTTAAGGATCTTACTCCAGGGTATGGGAGGCTTTTTTAGATGTTATCTGTGAAAGTCTAACAGGTTTTCCTGTTTGTGAATGTTATTTGTGATTTGTTGTAAACCCGCAAAGTATTATTGATTTCTATTGATGTTTGAAGGGCTTTTTCTTCAAGGGAAGCATTTTGTGATCATCCTCTTTTTCGGTCTTTTAGGCCTTTCGAAGAATGAACCAAACTGTTGATATGGGCACACCTGAGGTTTTCTGTCATAAATTTATATAGTCTTTTTTTCCCTTTTCTTTTAAACTCCTGAAAATGGAGATACTTTGCTTATAATGGCTGTAATTCCTAAAAGGTAAATGCCACATTTTTGTGAAACCACTTAAATGAAAGCTGAAAGTCAACACTCAGATGGCATATTCATTGTTTTATTTCAAATCCATTATGGAGGTGTGTAAGGGGAAATCATATAAACACATATAAAGCTGAATGTCTGAATTCTTTCATTGTATTTGGTCTAGTTTAGCTTTTTTTAGATGCTCGTTTTACATGCTTTCCAAACAAAATGTCTTTGTGGATCTTTGTGATAGCAATTCAAAATGTAATTGAATTAACAAATATTTGGTCAAAATGTCATGTGTTCACAAATTAGCAACCAATCACTGTCAAGCTAAAATTAAAGTCTTTATCAGAAATAATTAACAGCATATTAACAGCATAAATCAATGTACATATTATGGTTTTGCTTCTGTCATAGGGAAAATAAGAGAATAATGAAATAAAGAATGCCAATTATCAATCCACAGAAAGAATAGAAATATACACATTAAATATATTTTGTTTCTTTATTTTTCTTTATTATTTAATCAAAAGCGGGCTGGACCTTTCAGATTGAAGGTTATTCATTTGACACCACATCTGAAGAGTTTCTCATTACCCCATTTTACTGATTTATTTATTTTAAATCCATTCCTTTGGGTTTGTTCCATTTACTCCAAGGGTAATATGCCACGGTGGAATGAGGTGAAGGGAAAACTGGAATACTGTTTCAGAGTTGCAACCTTATACAATCTGATAACACAGCTCATTATCTAACCATCCATCATGAAGCCTACAATTAAAAGTCTCCAATGCGCAGGTATAGAATGACATCATTAATCACAAAAATACAGGACACTGGGACACACACAGGAACAAATGAACACAATTAAACACACACGCATAATTAGGGGGGCAAACGATTCCTTCGTATTGTCATAAATCTTGTGAATGTCAGAAACTGCAGATTGTTTGTTAACCTCCAGACCAAAGAAAGCTTCACATCTCCACAAATCACCACATTTAGAGCTGAATTAGACTGTCATTTGCATTAAAAACACTATTTTAATGGGAGTACGGTTTTGATCGATTATACCATTGTGAAGTTATGTATATCTTTATTATTATTATAAAAGTTATTATTGTAAACAATAAACAAGCTGTAACTAAGGATTATTTTCGCCTTTGTATTGGAGCTTTTTCTTTTCTTTTTAAATCATATTTCTGAAATCTTTTGCCATATCGATCAAACGCACCAAAAATCCACCTTGACCTCATTATTTCCTGTGAGCTTCATTCTGATCAGTCAAATGGTACATTTCTGTGTCAATAGCTTAAACATGGCATTACTCTATTTGTATTTTTTTCCATCACATTTTCTGAAAGGTGTGTAAGTTTTGGAGGTGCTTGCTGATTTACCTCCTGACTGGCTGCTCCTCCTCCCTGCCCACCGGCTCAGGCCTTTCACCGAGTGGCGGGCTGCTGCCAAGTGTGCTGATCAGGCTTTTCCCATTGCAGCGCAGACGGTCGCTCTCTCGCGCAATGTCAGATGCATTTTGTATGACAAGCTGGTCGTAGGTTCGCAGCCCTACGTCTTCTGCTCCCTGCAAGAAACGCCGAACGCTGCTCTCCTCTTTGTGCTGTAATGACAGCCTGCGATGGAGCCTCTGTCTGGCCAGCCAGCCACGGACCACTGAGACGTTGGAAAGAGACGAAGGCAAAAGCATTAAAGGTGTCAGAGGCCAACAGACAAATCATACGAGATCATACCAGCTGATGGAAAACATGCTCGTTACCTTTCTGACAGGTAATGATTTTTTTATGAAGCTGGTAGCAGCGGTCGTTGAGCTGGTCCGCCTGCCAGTATCTCAGAAACACTTTACTGCTCCCCATCTAAACATCCACACATACACCCAAAAAGTTATTTGTACTGGTTACCACCACTATGAGCATCAACAAGTAGTGAACAAATCCCATGGGGCTGTTTTATGTGAATCTCAGAGGAGTGTGTTTTTAAAACATGGAAGACCAGCGATGTAGCAATAATTTATGATAATAGGTGGGTGTGGAATGAGGACAGGGTTTGGATCTGGATGCTGACAGTGCATTCACCTCCTGGACGAGGCCACTGATTGCACTGTTCATTGCAAAACAAGCTAGATGTAGAAATAGTGTCTGTCTGCATGTGTAAAGCAGGGCTGCATGAGAAGTGACTGCAGGGCATTGTTGGGGAGTGTGTGTGTGTGTGTGTGTGTGTGCAAGCGTGACCTGCGGGGTCATGCAGTCAGACACAACAGCAGTCTAGCAGACAGACGGGGGGTGAGTGGGGGGTGTCTGTGTTTGTGTGTGTGAGCAGAATTATGATGAGGCTGGACAGCTGGAACAAGCTGTCAAGATTCCGTGGGATCTTTCAAAGGAGGCTGAGGGATTAAGTCATTTGGCAAATCTTTTGTCGTTGATGGAGACAAAAACTGAAGTGGGGCGTGGACAAAAACACACCTGCCATCCTTGGAATTTTGACTGCTGCAGGACCAAGCGACATCTCTCCTCTGCTGACAGTTTCTTCTTGTCTCCCAAAGTTGGGACAACGAGATCTTTATATCTGAGGACGACAAAGAAACAGAAGACATCTGAGCCCAAGAAATGAATGTGCTGACTTGCGAAATTTAGATGAGATGTAGCGACGGACTTCTTTTGGAAACAATGAGTTCAAAGGTCGCTGGGGTTGTACGGCAGAGCAGCTAGCAGCATCTGTTCCTATTGATGTCGTCCCTGGCAACGGTTGCCACGAAGGTCAGCTGGATTGGGTCAGTGGTTTGTTTGTGCGGATGGCAGATGAGAAACAGCGAGTTACACAGCTCAACATCTTTGATTTTAAATCAGGGATGATAGAACTGTTTTTATTTAGTTTTTATTTGACACGTGTGTCACAGGTTTCCTGTCTGAACTGTTCGAGTGGTCACGCTGGGAGCATTCCCATCTGTGACAGAGAAGTGGTTGATGAATCTCCTCTCGTTCTTCACACAGGTCGATAAAAGGACTGTTATTGTGTTCGTCTAAGAAAAATTAAACAGTAAGCATACGGAGGAAGTACATTACTATTAACTCTGCAAGTCATAACAGTACAACAGAATAGTGATTTAAACAAAGATAATGCTGGTGTTTTGATAGAAATAGAGACTTTTTCAACTTGTCATTGCAGCAACATGTGTTGAAAATATCATTTATTACAACTGTGTGCCTAAAGGGACAGTAAACCCCCTGAAATATACCAGAACTCTGCTATTAAGAAACTTGATAAAATTCATCATTGTTAGTTTGTATTTTCTTGGCTGTGATTTTGCTAAAGTGATAACGTATTTTCAAAAAACAACTGGAAATTTCTGGGTTTCCAGAAATTTAAAGGGTTTTTCATAAAGGTAATAAAAACTACACTTTTTTCAGTTTGTTTAAACCTTTAGTTAAAAGACAGAGAAACAAAGGAAATGCTTTTCAATATTGTCACTGACAAACCTCGTTATATTGAGAAAAATATCGGGATAGAAGCATCTTTATCATTGTGCTATATTATCCTTACTTTAAAATTCACTTAATGATGATAAACCAAGGATATTAGTTGGAGAATCTGTAGATACTAAACAGTTGAGGCCCATTGTTCTCTGATTCTACTCTTGACAATGTATTTTGATAGGGGATGTGTCTGGACTGTCTGCAGGCCACTCAATCACACGCTCTCTTTGTCTGTGAGGTCACGAGCTTGTGAAAAATAAGGTTTTTCATTGTCCAGCAGAAGTAACCATGGACCATCCAGACGGTAACATATGTTTTGTTCTTTTTTTAAATTCCAACATACCTTCACACATATTTAAGTCACTCAGTGTGCACACGTCTCAGTGGTTGCAGCTCGTTTGCTCTTTCTCATCTCTGGCTAATTCAGTTGGATGCCAGCTTTTCCTCCAAATGAAGTTGAAAGATATTTTAATCTCACCACAGATCATGTTTCCACTGTGTTTTTTGGTCACCTGAGACAAGCTCCTGGCCAAAGAACTTGGCTATGTTTCCACACTAAATAGAAGTATTAATTCTTCCCTTCTTAATAAAGTTTAAGGTTACCTATCTGGATGCAGTGGTGGGACTTACGATAAGTGAAGAATACTTTTAAAGGTACTCCTAAGACTCCTAATGAAACTGACTATCGTAGCATGGTGGTTTCTCATGCAGAGTCACTTGCGTTCTTGAAAGTAATATGTCACCAACAGGAGGTTGCAGCCTTGACATTTATGCCCTGAAAACCTCCCATTGGGCGGCACCACCACCACCCAATGGGAGGTGCCGCCCAACCTTCTTGCTCAGAGCAAAAGGGTTCTCGGTTCAATTCCCCAGGGGAATTGTGGGTCTGTGTGGGGCTTGCATGTTCTCTCTGTGTCTGTGTTGGTCTTCTCCTGGTACTCCGGTTTCCCCAAAGTTCAAAAACATGACTCAGGGGTTCATATGAGGCGGTGCACAGACGCCAGCAGCAGCTCAGAGCTCTCCGAGTATACAATTTGAAATTTTGTTGTGTATGTGTAAATTCTAAACTTGCCCATATTTTATAAATAAAATGCAGTAACTGGGTAGTAACTATTTTCTTATTTCCGATTTTGTACTTTTGGCAATTTCTGGTAATGTTGATTTATTGAATTTCCTGAAAATGCCAGCAGGGTGGTATTTACTTATATACAGGTTTATGATAACAGTAGCTCACCTGGCTGGAGCAAGGGCATTATCTGCAAGTATATGCAGTATTTCACATATCGTAAAACTTTTCCTCACCCTATTAAAACCTGAGCTTTAGCATGATCTCATATATTTGGTTCAGAAATTTATGTCGGGGCGCATAAGATGAATAAAATGTTTTAATGCATAAGCATCGGCAAAATCGCCATTTTCTATATTTGACTGTAACAACCAAGAACAAAAACATAAAAAATAAATAAAAAAATACCGGTCAGTGCGCCATGCCAGTCAGTGCTCTGTCCCCTCTGCTGTCAATTAGAGCTCTGGCCACTTGATGATGTCACAAATGTGATGAGGCAAACATAACAAGCAGATGGCTGGAAACATAAACCACTTGTGCTGTCAGTAGTGACTGAGTGAGTTCACGTGAAGGTAGGATATGTTTGATTTGCAGAAATGGGGTCTGTCTGAACTCTCCATAACCCTCTGTGTTTGTAGTAATACCAGTCATGTAGACAGCTCACGCTGTCCCCAGGGGCCCATAAAACACAAAGGAACTCTGTAAACCCCCGACTTCTCCTGAGAGGATATGAAAACTATCGATAGTCCTTGCTTTTACAAGACAGAAGGGTTTTCGTGTGAAGTCAGGGAAGTGAAATGACCCTTTTATCCAAGTTTATGTGGAGGGCCATGATGACAAAAGGCCACAAAAGGCCATCACAACCACTACTAAACTCTGAAGCTGCTCTTCAGACAAACTGATCAGCTGCATCCTTAAAGCCTGCACATATAGTAAGACTGAATTATAAATAATCTCCTACAGATCATCTGATAACCTTGAAATGTCCATTAATGGAAAAATAATGAGGCCTTGTCAGGAAAAAAAGAATCATATCAAAGAAACGACCTGAATGACTGAGAATATTTGTGACTTGCTTTGTGCATATCAATATGTTTCCCCCACACACTATAATTTAATATAAACTAAGAGGACAAACACACACACAGGGCTGGAATTTAAAGAAACAAAGTTTAAGCGGACATATTTGGCAGAAAATATTTGGAACATGTCACAAAACATACATTCTGTTGTGAAAGATGAATAAAAGCAAAAGGAAAAAAAAAGGATTTCCTCGTAAATCACTCTGGTTACTTTGACATTGATGTAATTTGATTTAGACTTCCTGAAGAGGCCTAGATGACTCAGGTGTGCCAGTGTTATTTCTGTGTTCTGTGAAGCAGTGGTTGCTTTACTTTCAGGGGAATGTAGCGAGGGCCAGGGCCTTTAAAAAAAAATAAATAAAAAATGACGAGATGAAACAGGAAGAGAACAAAACTGCAATTGGAAAGAGAAAAAAATTGGGAAAGACAAAGAAATCAAAAACTATTATTATGTGGAAGAAAGCAGAGGAACAAAGATGAGATTTTCAAAAAAAAAGATGGTGGTTCAGAAAACAGAGTATGTAAGGGGAAAAAGTAAACTGAATGCAAAGTGAGAAGGAGCCCTCTGAAGACAGCAGACTAGTTTGGCTGAAGCTTCGGTCATTTATTGGCCTTGTCTGTGCCGAGAGGAGAGATGTAGGGCACTGAGGCTGAGATTACTGGTGTCTTTGTCACTGATATCATCGAATCAAAACTGGGCTGTAATGTACAAACGGCACAACAGAACACACACAAAAAGGAAACGTGCATTAAACATGCACATTATGTATCATGTATTTAAGGACATTCTGATTATGAATCACTAGTGTAAACACAATACATCCTGGTCCATATGAGAGGACCGTTATAACTGACGTCTTCTGTTTAGGTGGACAGGCGAGCAACAACAGGGTGATATTAAAGTGCAAAACAAGAACTGGGAGTCACAACAACCACAACAAAATAAATCTGACATACTGGATTGATGTTCTTCTTTTTTCTAGCAAGTGGACATAGTTTTACACTATGATATCTGACAAAAACAACAACAAAAAAAAACAATGCATTTGGTGTTTGCATGTGGAAATCATGTACCTGTTCTTTGTATATAGGGCGGGGGAGAGATATTGACAACAATATGTCACTTGAGGCAAATATCAAGATACACGTTAATGCCAGGTGTGAACAGATGGACTTCAGCTGTTCACTTGTGAATAGATCCTTCACAATGGATTCCAATACCAGGTGTAAATGAGGACTAAGTATTGTTAAATATTTGGACAGATTGGTTTGGTTGATATTGAGTGTTTCAGGCTGCGTCCACAAGGACGTTCTTGTCTTAAAATGAAAAACTCTAGTTACGTTTATGCCTGGAACACTTTTGCTCGACTGCAGATGCCATTACAGTTTTTAAAGTCAGCTCTTGTGGTTTGGTGTGCACAGACAAAATCTATACAAATGATGATGATTTTACACAGATTCATTTCATCAGTTGTTCTTCTGGGTTCACCTCGTATCTTTCTCTGATTGGCCAAGCCTGTCACATGACCATCATCAAACGCTAGCACACACCATGTTGTTCACATCACAATAAAAACAATGCTTCCATTCTGATCGGTGAGAGAGAAAGAGAGTTGGAAGCAGAATGTAATGACAGAATGAGAGATCAGCTCCTCTGCTGTTCCCTCTGAAAAGATCTCACTTTGAGCATAAATTGAGAGCAGTGACATTGAGCCTGAAGCCCTGCTTTAAAAAACATGTGATTTTTATTCATGTGCAACCCTAACCCTCAACCTGATCTCACCTGGCGCTTTAATATAACTTCACCAGCACCTGAACTGCGGATATTACAAAGGAAAACGTATGCCCCTACCTGCTACCTGACTCACCTTTTCTAGGAAGAGGGCTTCCTTTCTGCTTATTAAGTTGTGCAAGATTTGGAACAAATTAAATTGAGAGAGAAAAAAAGAAAGAAAATAATCTGAACCCATCACATCCCTCAGACAAATTCAGCACAGAGGTAGACACAGCTGCAAAGTCACTGATGAAAAAAAATAAATAAATAAAAGGTGTTGGGAAATACGTTGCAAACAATGCAAAGAAATCCTGACATAATTATAGCTTCTCTCGAATGATCTGCAGTGGAAAACAGGCACTTTAATAATACTGCTTTCTTTGCATAGACCGAAAAAGATCACTAAGATTTTAACATTTTAAAGAAGTAAAGTTTATTGCTTTTCACTATAACAACATGCATTTAAAAAAAAAAAAAAAAAAAAAAGTTTTGGAAAAATTTAGTTTTGGAAAAAAAAAAGATTGATGGAGTACATTATAAATAACATTATTTTAATGATGCAACAGATTATTAAGAGAAAATATGAAATGAGGGTTCTGATCCCCCTTTTTATTTACTCCTTTTTTCTAATTTACTAAGTTTCTTCTAAGTTACTATCTTTTTTTTTTCTTTTTGGGGGTGGAAGTGATGTAAAGTTTTCTGCAGCTTCAGCTATTGGTTTGAGAACCATTGGTATTGCATGGGGTGACGTCATCCGTTACAAAACGTGGTACTGCATCTAAACCATTAGAAAAGCCATTAAAAGTGCAATCTGCAACAAAGATATCACTCATACACACATCCCCACAGGGCATGGATGGGTGGATGTGGTGGTGTCTGACAGAGATGAAACTAATGTGGACGTGGATCAGTTTAAAAACTGACGAATGCAGATGTAGCTTTAAATTAATGTGGTGTCATGTTGGAATCAAGGTCTTGTTCAAATGTTAGAAAATAGGACTTTTGAGCAGTAACCAACGTCAAGTGGTTTATGATCTGTAGTGTCTTTGAATTTCTCATCTTTTTGAGTGATATGACACCCTTTGAGCAAAAATATTTATAATCATCTCGTGCTTTGATGAGTGATTTGTACTGTAAGCAACAAAACCATCAGTTTAAATACTTTGTGAGTGAGTATTCCATGCAATTAAAGACTCACGTAACTTGTCCAACACTGAGGGTGGCTGTATTTGTATTGCCTTGAGCTGTGCATCAAAGACCAAAAACAGCCACTTATTGTTCTTTAGCTTTACTCATTACATTGGAACCTACAATAACAGTGGATTCACACGTACACGTTGCAGCGATGCACAATGGAGGAGGTGCCTGACGGGTTGATTTTGTTGTCATGATCCGATCAAAAACCAATCAAACTACTTTACAGGAAAAGGGGTGTTTGTTGTGTTGATCCAGCTAACTGCTAGTAACTTTACTATCTAAAATAGCCAGTGAGCTACTGAAGGAAAAAGGGATCGGAGCTGGCTCTCACTCAACGGGAGTTGGCTCTTCTGATTTAAAAGCATTGGACAAAGTTTCCTTTCATGCGAACATAGATGGATGTGTGATGCTCTAGACCCGCCCACACGTTCAATTTCATTGGTTACTACTTGCTGCCTCGCCGCAACTTGATTGGCTGATGCATGCATTGAACACCCACATTCACGTTGGCTCAACATCACCCCATTCAAAGTTAATGGAGTTGGACGCAGTTGGACGCAGTCGCCACATTCAGTGTGTACATGTGAACCCACCGTTTCTTTTTCTTTTATTTATCTGGAGATTCATTCAGTGTTTACCTACGACGAGAGCCTTGTGTCGCCTATAATACAAACCCTTCCTCTCAATAGTTTAACTTCATCAACTACCCTATTATTATGGTTTCTTTACATCCCTTAAATTGAGTTAAACGTTCTTTTTACTTCAATAATTACTGAATTTTTATCATCAAGATCAACCTCTAGGAGGGAGATGAGTAGAGGACGGTACCCAGCTCCTTTCATGTCATCATAGCTGCATTTTCTCTCTTGTGGGGGATTATGTTCTTCATGTAATAACAGATTTATCTTTATAATGATTGCCAAATTACTAAAACGATTATAAATGTCAATTATGTCATGTCACAGCCCTCCCAATTCTCCCTTTGACATCATTACAATGTCATGTCCTGGTTCATGTGACCAGCTTTATCGTCTCCGGTTATCTGACAAGAATGTGGATGTTAATCCCTTTATCCTCAAAAAGACAGAGGCAGAAATATAGAGGTAATAAGACAGAGGATGGGAGCGAGAGACGGATAAAGACAGAGACTTAAAATCCTGCCAGTCCAACACACCGTTTGTCAGAATCACAATATGTAGGAGAAAAAGATGGAGAAACGTGGGGAAGTGAGGAGGTGTGAGAGGATCCCTACTCTGCTACTTGACAAAAAAAAAGAGGGAAAAAAAAACGCTTGAGAAATAAATTATGAGTAGTACAGGGGATCTACTTCTTTGCCAGAAAGGCAGGAACGCAGTAAAAGTGTTTTCAAAACCATAAGTGCAGACAAACTGACCTTAAAGAAAACTGACTGCATGAAACCTGCGTGTCAGGCTGACTTGGCAAAAGTGATAGTGACATTTATCAGCTGCAATGGTCTCCCATAATTGTCAAAAAAGACTAACAGTCAAACTGCACCTCGAAAAAAGGGGTTGATGTGACTTTTGGTGCATCTTTTTGTGTGTGAGCATGCGATCCCATATAACATACCCACAAATTCAGCTGGAGATGTAGAAAAAGTGCATGATGTTAAACATTCAGATTACTCTGACGTGCTGGACCTGCCATACCTAACAGCCTAACCTAACAGGCCACAGTGACCTGCTAGGACAGAACAGCTGAGCAGTGAGACAGACAAAAGAGAGCAAGAAGGCTAATCCATTAACTTTAAGACCTTTCCTTTAAAGAAGACACTGAGACTGGAAAAAGAGAATGAAACAATGTCCAAATAGAGCCCAGAACCCCTTGAGGATACACACTTTATTATACAAGGAGCTCAAGTACTGGCCAAAAGGCAACCATCCCACTTCTGGGTTGAAGCTCATCCAGGAAGTACATTTTGTTGTGGTTCCTCCACTGACCACTAGGTGCTGGCTCCAAAACAGAGTAAATCCCCATTGACCTCACTTTATGTTAAATATTTTCAGTTTTTTTATTTTTTATTTGTCTGTTTGTTTTTTCATCTGTGGTTACATATTATATCCATGACAACTGTACAACGGGTGATTTTTTTTGCACCACATCAGATAAATTTATGATAAATAATAAGGCTGATAAATCAGATGTCTGGATGTCATTTGACATTCTTGACTGAGAGCTTGCTATTGGCTCTCTTTGAAGGCTTTCTCCTCTTTGCAACATGCCGTCGTGCATTTTCAGGTGAAAAAAAATTGTACAAATTTGTGGGTCATGTGACCAGGTAGTTTGTCCAGTATTTTACAGTTGAAGGTACTGACCTGCTGAGGAAGCCTGGGAATGACAGGCGAACGGGGTATCCGTAGCGGATCACACGCACCATCTCAAGCACCCCGATGTACTGCAGCTGGGTGGACACGTGGAAGCTGTCGAAACTGCCCGACTGGCCACTGGAGTTGGGCCGCACACACTCCACGAAATGGGGGGTACACGTCTGTAGTTTACTCATCATTTCTGCAAGCGAGTTCTGAAAGTAGGACAAAGAAGAATCGATTTTACAAGATTACAAGCACCAAGTTGTATTCATCCCCCAACAGCTCTCTTGTTTGTGTATTTATGTGTTGTTGGCGATATTAAAAGGGGAGGAAGGTTTTTCGGATTTCTCTCGATGTACAAAGAAAAAGAAATCCAGTTGCTTTGATATAAGCCTTTCTGAGTCTACTCAGTGTGCACTAGCGTATTCCCTTGAAGTTGCTTTTTTCCCCCTTTATTAAGATTGATTACATTGTGGTAGTGACAATATGGTCTGACTTTTGGATGTGCTTCTTTCCTCTTCAGGAAGCAAAAATGAAAGAGTTGTTTTCTTTTTCAGAAGGTGGTTGAAAGAACCTTTAAAAAAAAAAAAAACCCTGAATGCAAAAATACTGCATCCAAGGCCACACAGGCACATGTGCGTAAACGCTTACATCTGTGTTTCTGCCACTCCTCGAACTGACATCACTCTACAGTATGCAGTCCATAATCTTAGGTACGAGACCTTACCAGTCATCTTTGAACGCCACTAACTAGCATTCACGTCACCGTCCTCTTTCCAAATATTCACTTACGGACGCACACAAATGGAGCACACTGGCTGTTGTTCATTGTTCATTCATTCATGCATACGGCTTCATGATTGGCCGGGAACGGCATCGTTCTTCAGCCCACTCTCTCCTTCACTGCCATTTCCCTGAGGGGCTCGTCGACCACAATCCCACAACTCTGATTGTGCAACACACTGGTTTCATTCAGACCAGAGGTACTGCTTCCCTAAACCACATTTCAGCCTTCTTGCGTCACCAGCTGACATGGAGCTGTTCTTTGCTCACTGAACATTGTTGCTTCTTTTTATAGTTATGAAATCGCAGCTCCCTACACTGACGTTTGATTGTTGCAAAAGCTGCGAGGCCTGTTGTGAGGGATGCTTTAACTATATTTATACTGCATGCGTGTATTAACATAAGATTTGATGGATGCAGCTGTGTCCAGGTTACTACGGAAACATATTCAGTGATGCACGATATAAAGTACAAGGTAGTGCCTCAATCAAAACACTTTTATGTGGTTTCATGCACCAGTATGCAAACAGAAAAAGCAAGAATCCTGGACACTTTTCATCATTATGCAGCAGGGAGAGTTCGTACTCGCAGCTGGACAGCCACTGTGACGGGTCCACAACGCTCCAGTTGTTGAAGGAAAGAGCTTGAGCCTTTTTTCTTCAAGATCTGGGAAATGTAAGAGATAATAGGGGAAATAATAAACTGCTGAGCACTGAACATTATCAACATATATTATCATCAAATTTGACTGTGTGGCCTTTTGTAAAGATCAAAACATTATGGCGTCTCTGATGCTGGACATGATGTTTGCAATTATACTAAACAGTCCCACTGCAGCATTCATTCCCCGATTATGACTTTTATACTTTACCATGGCATTTACTGTGTTATAATTTTGTATTTACAGTCTTACACAACAGTGCAGCACCAAATCTCGCTGTATAAGGCTGCTGGAACAGATCAGGGAGGTGAAAGGGGCCTTATGTAAGCCTTCGCTCTCGATGGCTAATGAGCCACAGAGACAGCAGACAGGACCTCCTGGAGGTTACACAATCAGAATAGCTCTTCAACAACTGCTCTCTGTTTTCCAGAACAATGAAGCAGATAAAAGGAAAAGAGAAAGGGCTGGTAAATAATTTTTTTTTTTTTTTTAGGTGTGCCACTTGTTTTAACAATTGAGAGAAATGTATAAGCACACTCAAGCCTGAACTTAATGGGCATGTGTGCAAATTCTTGAAGGGTTTTTATCTTTTGCTTGGCTGCACAAACAAATCCAATTCCCAGAGGTTTATATATAGATCTGTGGTGGGAAGTAGCTTAAATTAGACATGTTTTTTCCCCCCCGTTTTTTTTTTTCTTTTTCCAAAAATACTACCCGTTTTTTCCATTGATAGCCACAGCAGTCAGAAACAAAAAGCTCCTGTTGACTAAAGTCTTTGTGTCCAAGCATCTGGATGCAGCTGCTGAATGTAAAGTTAAACACTCACTGCCTGCCTGCTTTACCTTAGTGAGATCATGGTACCGTCGGGGCTGTTGGGGGACAGAAGTAGCATTGACAGGGGAGGTTGATGGCGTCCTGTGGAGCAACAGGGCTGCTTTAGGCCCTCTCAGCCCCATGCGGCCCTGGGCTGCTGGCACCAGAGAACCGGTCTGAGTCAGCTTGGGCTGGAAGAGCTGCTGCAGTAACACACTTTCGCTGGCTGTCAGGCACAAAACACATACATGCAGAGAGGGAGAAAAATAAGGGTAAAAGAAGCAACAGCATTGGTGGAGGAAGGGGGCGGGGGATGAATACGGAGAAGAGGGATGAGCAGAAAGAAAAGAGAAGAAAACAGGGGATGTGATCAAGGAAGGAAGGAGGGGAAAAGG
Source organism: Arrhamphus sclerolepis (assembly GCA_037176975.1). Taxonomy (NCBI): domain Eukaryota; kingdom Metazoa; phylum Chordata; class Actinopteri; order Beloniformes; family Hemiramphidae; genus Arrhamphus; species Arrhamphus sclerolepis. The sequence continues at coordinate 12,794,661 of JBAMYA010000014.1, read as the reverse complement.
ATGCATAGAGTTAGACGGCGTGTAAACAATAATTCAGGCAACAGGGGGTGGACAATGCCATTCTACACACATGTAGTGGTCTACAGCAACACTGAGGTCATTTAGGAAACCAAATGACGTGTGTGAAAGTGGGCGAGTGGAACTGAGCTGAAAAGACTGAGAAAAAAGAGAGAACGAGGAAACGAATGAGAAACAGAGAGAAGGAAGAGGATTTTGGCAGGTAGATGGAATAATCAAAGAAAAACAAACAAGGGTTCAGAACGCATTTTAAGACTTCATTACTGACTGTAGATGCTTTTTTTAATTGTCAGTAATAAACTGTTTTAAAAAAAAGGGTGGTTTTCAGATTTTTAAAAAAGAAAATTCTTATTCATCAATAAAAACGACCATCAGGGAGTTTGAGACTTCTCTACAGTCAAGACACTCTTCCTGTAATAAAATAAATAAACAAATGTTAACAGTTACTTTTTATAACATTCTCACATTAGTTTTTATTGGCAGTGAATTGAACCAGGATAGCAGTTATCTAAACATGTCAAACTCTCTCCATCATACAGTACGTTTGAGATGCAAAACCTTAATCCTGGAATTTTCAGTTGATAAAATGAATTTACAAGGAAGAAAAAAAACTTTATGATTTATGACAGTCAAGTCATTGAATTATTAAGTATGTATGGAAAAAAAGGAAAATGCCTCCTTACTTTTACTGAACTTGTCTATTTGAGAGATGATCTTTTTCTTTGTAGGTTTACCCTCAGTTTCTTTGATGGTTTTAAGTTTTCAAGTGTTTCATACTTAATATAAAGGGATACAATAAGGAATAGAGCTGCATTCTTGTAAAAAAAAAAGAAAAAAAAAAGAAAGAAAACAGGAAAATGTGACAGCCAACTGGATAATTCTTTAGAAAATACACTCATGTGAGTTGGATATAAAATTTAAGTCGGGGGTAATGTGAGATGGAATTCACTGTTGTCATGGCACCAACTGCTCTGCTGGAACATAATTAGTTGAGCCCAGAGTGAGACCATCCATACAATTTTATTTTTCTGCTAATAAAGTGTAGATATGCCATTAGTCTACAAGTAAAGGGAGTCAAATGCTGTGCTGTTTGGTGGAAGAGGGAGCACGAGAATGAGCCTTTGAAACTAAAGACTTTAAGATGTAAATATCCCCCAGAATAGGAAAAGCTCATAGCTGCGATCATATGTGTCATATAGGCCAGAATCATGTGAACTGTAAATGTGAAGGACCATCAGTAATCCTGCAAAGTTCAACAGAAATTCAAAACTAATCAGAAACTCTATGAGCTGATTCATTTGTACGGCAGGATGCTTCAGAACACCTCATCTCTTCTTTATTCCGTGAAAAGCTTGAATGAGAATTATCAGGTGATGGTGAGGTTTTTTTCTGGCTGTAACCGCAACAAAAACCATGAGAATAACCTTTCCTGTCTTGCTTTGTATATGCCGTTTCATGTTTCATTTTGACTCTGTCTCTGCATTCTGCACCCAAGTGGAGACCTCTGGTATTACACAAACCGCTCGCATAATACGAAAGCAAGAAACAACGCAAATTGACGTGAACGGTTTGTCAGACTGCAAGTACATCCCAGGCCTTACCTCCCTTGTTTTGCTTAAGACTCCATTTATGGATATGCCATTTTTGTCATCTTTAACTTTGTTTCTGTTTTCTTCAGCATTAAAGATCTTTTGTTTCTGTCTTCTCAATCCCTCAACCTGAATTTGATTCTGCTGGAAGCCTCTTCCTTTTAAAAAGGAAGTGTTTCTTGTCCACTGTTGCCAGCAACCCTGCGTATCATCAGGACAGAGGACTGAAACTTGTTTGCTTTCTCTGTCATGTCTCTTGAAATGACCTTTGATGATAATTAGCGCTATATAAATAAACTAAATTGAGTTGAATTGCAAGTTTTAAATAAGGGAGGAGGGCTGTAGACGCACACATGCACAAAAAAAGAAAAATCACATTGTATATGTCTGTGGGTGGATGAAAGGCCATAATACATCCATTTGTCAGACAGAGGGATAACAGCCAAACACGAGTGAAGGGCTAGCATTTAGAGGTTTAGCTTCATCATGGAAATTATAGCCATTAGGCTGCTGGACCCAAGACGAGGCTGGCAGTCGCACAACTACTGCTTGTGTCCCGTTAGCCATAAACACCCCACATCTGGCAACTTCCACAGACAATACGCACACACACACACACACACACACACACACACACACACACACACACACAGTGTCTGCTGCATATGAGGATGAAACACACACATGCAAACACAACCATACTAAGACAAGGAGTGCTTTTGTGGGCTGCTTTCTTAAACATGAGTGCATCTTTGTGTTCAAGTGTGCTCTGACGCCACAATGTGTTAATATGTCTGTTATTCATTGGGTACTCACACTTCATTGTAAACAGGAGATTCTGAGGAAGGGAGTCCTTGTTTTTAGTCAGAGATCCGATGAGGTCGTATGAAATCTGGTAGAGAAAAACAAATCATAATAAGACAGTCATTTACATACTTCATAAAATGCATTTAAAACTAAAGGAAGCTAGTTATCATGATACATATTTACCGCCTTGGTTCAACATGAAAACATGTGGAAAATCTACCCAAGCAACAAAAGCGTGCTCTCTAAAAATAAAGAATAAAAAAATGTGTTGAAAGACTGTTTTTGCTTTAATGTCGCATGAGTATCAGATTTTTGATGAAAATAACTATCTCTCACCCCCCTGTGAACTTCATTTCATTCGTTAACCTCAACCAATTTTCACATTTCAGGCATTCCTCACATTCCAAAAGTAGCTGGAATACCAACATTCCTGCTTACGAATCATCATTCAAAAGCCTTTCTGACATTGTGGGCTCTAAGTCATGAGATTTCAGGTGTTATTTGCCCTTCAGTTCCTGCAAACACGCCCAGGTTGCCATTGCATTTTGGGATAGAAATTTACATTTACAAAAGTGCGCACGAGCCCATTACCTCTGTGGTCTTTTTCCGTCATCGAGTATTGTAGAGTCTCTGAGTGGGTTCAACATGACTGGGCAGAGACGTTGTAGTGTGGATGGTTACCATTTAAGACGGCTGCAGCGGAGGGTCTGTGATCTTTGTCTTTGCCAGTTAAATGGACTTCTGTGACAATCTCTCAAGGATTGTGGTGATTGTAGCCAATCTTATTTACAAATGACGTGGTAAACTTGCTCTAATGACAAAGTCTGTCTTCTCTACAAGACTGTCCCATCAACTTTTGTTTCTCTGAATAAGTTTCCTTCTTCGTTGCTGTGATTGGTTGTAGCATTAACCAAATGAGTTTGAAAACCAGCTTTTGCTGCCTCCTGGATGAGGAGACTCTGTGGCTCGCTGTGGCTCTCATTGTGGCCCTGACCTATCAGACTAGATTTAAGTGGCAACTGAGAATGAAACAACAGATATCCAGTTTAAACCTGCACCCTTTCCCTTCAGGCATTGACAGGCCCAAAGATTCCTGGAATTACTTAATTCTCTGTCTAACGAGAAAGATGCAACTTCTGGTCATTCTTGGAAGGTATTTATCTCTAAGATTTTTTTATTTATTCACTTTTTAAGTACATGATGTTAAACAGATGACCTTGTCCAGAGTGAGTGCCTCTGCATGAAGAGAGCCAAGCTCCAGAAGACCTCCATGACCCTGAATAGGGAGAGGTGGGTATCGGTGGATGGATGCTGACAAACTGAAGATCCTCAGCCCATCGATGCACCATGATGACTCATCCCTTCATGACTACTACATTTGAACTGAGCCATCATTGCAGTCACCTGGTGACATCACCTGAAATTATGTCATTACCTTATATATTCTTTCACTACCTTACTACCACTTACTTCCTACTATCTTGGCTTTTTTGTGAGGCACTTTTGGCCTGAAGAACTGGTATAGATATATTTTAACAAACTGAATGACACTGAGACAAAACATTAACATCTTTGGTTCATATTGCATTTTTTTCAGAGGTGACATATTTAACACACAAATTGTTGAACTGAAAATATGTCACCAATCTCCTTCCTCCCTAGGAGACTGTAAAGGCTCAAGCTTGCTCTTACTGAACGTTTTCTTTGAGCTTTCTCATTAACCATAGAAATACTGTACACGTGGTTCTGAAGTGTGAAAACAAAGGTTGAACCATTCTTGAGTGTTTTTGAGGCGCATGTTAAAACTGTTTTCTTAGTGTATATGAAGCAAACATATAATTTTTATTATTGTGACTGTTAGTATAGCATCAGGCATTTTCATATTCATCCTTTTCTAATTTGCATCTTCAAAATTAAAAAAAAAAAAAAAAACAGTTATGGAAACATGACTATTTGAAACCATGGACTGATGTGATCTTTCACTGCTTCTCACGCCGTGCAGTGTTTTTCCTTGAAGACAGACAGACCTGTCCTGCATAGTGGCTGACGGTGAAAGCTGGGCCTTGGTCTTTGGGTGGGGGGTTGCCGTTTCCATCCTTGGTTTTGAGAGAAAGCCCAGGTATCGGACCGGCATCCAGCTGGGTCGACAGCCTCTTGAACAGTGCCTGCTCTGCAGGCCGCAAGCTCTGGCTCTCCTCGTCTAACACACACAGGAGTCCCTGAGGCTTCTGCAGGGGGAACAAACAGATGCTCACATATTATTTATGTTGGTCATATTTACAAAGCATACTTGATCCTGGTCATACATTATTCCTTGTGACACATCTATTGATCCCCAAAAGGTAGCGAGCGCCCTCCAACATAAACTACATTCAGTAATAACTCAATAAAGTTCTATTGTCTCAGAAAATTTTTTTTTTAGGGTGTTATTTACCTGACACCAGCTGACACCAGCTGATAAAGACGGTCACACAACATCATGTGACACTCTGATGAAGGCGGAAGATTCCACTGAAACATGTCAGGTAAATAACACCCTAAAAAAATATCGTCCGAGATAAAAGAACCAGTAAGTTTAATTTAGATTCAGGAACTCTCCTTTGTTTCTGTGTTTTGTTTTTTTTTTGAAAACAGAAAAAGTGATCTGTTGTGGTTGGTTATGGAAGGTTGAGCCAATTAAACCATGAACATGTGGTGGCTACTGCGTACACATTTTGATTTCTGCACTTTTGTTGAGTCTCAACGAAACCTAAGTCAGAAAAAAAACAACAGTGATTCATTAGCAGAAGATGTTGTGCCTTCGAAGAAAGAAAATGTACTTTCTGACACAATGAAAAAGTCTTTTAATCTAATTTGTCTCGGCATTAAGTGGGGATGTTATATTGAATCGCATAAAAACAGACCAAACTGGACCAGACTGGTTGTAACCAGAGGCATATACCACCTGAAGGAAGAAGTCCAGAATAACAGGGTGGTTGCCGTGGGAGCGGGGGATCTCCATGGAAATGCCCTCCTGTAGACACTCAGCCTGCTCCTGCTGGAACAGCACCTCAGAGACGTACTGCCTCAGTCGCTCATTGGTCATGTTCACGCACAGCTGGAATGCACATGGTAAACACACTTCAGCACACATGGTTGAGTCCCCCCGAGACACGCTGCTGAATGTTTTAAAGCAAACAAAAGCACAAATACTATCTCAAACATAACCTGCTGTGCCACCAATAGCAAAGTCAATGGGGCATAATGCAATTACTACTCATGTAGAGAGGCGGACATGAAATAAGCCACCTCCTGGATGATGTTAATACTACGCAGACTTTAAGTGAGCTTTTTCACTACATCAAGGACATTAAAAAAAACAAAAACAAACAACCAATCAAACAAAGAAAATTCTTTTAAGATGTGATCTTTCAAATAAGAGATCATTAGGAGTAGTTTTAGGTTTCACCCTGATGAAGTCCACATTATCTTCTGTTATGAACATAATTTACATGTGAACTTCCTGTGAAAAGATAAACACATAAAAGCAGTGTGTGACGGCCAAACAATTCTCTGGAAGAATCTTAACTCCCAGTGAGCTGCTGCCACTCGCAAGCAGAAGCAGGAAAATAACCCGAAGTGTGGCAAACTCTTGTTCGTTGGTGCAGCGGCTGCAGTATCAGCAAGGCTTCGTAGTTTTATCTTCTACTTCTTCCTCTTGACGACATCAGCGTCCTTCCAGGAGGACTACACACTAGCCTGTCTGCATTACTTGAATACCCAAGATTCCTCATTCTTCTTGGGGTTTGAGCTACGCAGATGGAAATGAGCAGGCAAAAAAAAGAAAAAAAAAAAAAAAAAGCAATTACAACAACCATTAACAGGAACACTAAATAGCACTAAATAGTATGATATGCGTGGAATCACAGATCCAATCACAAACACACCTGGGGTCCAATCAGCACCCATATCTACGGCTCCATCTCCAACCAGCACAGCCAGACAGAGCAGCTGCACCCACAGCCAGCAGCTACATGCCATCACAGTTCAGCTTTTTGGAAATGAATAATGAGGAATAAATGCAGCATGTAATTTATTTCATCCCCTCTGTAGACGTTCCCTTTGAGCAAACTTGTTGATATGGAAGACAAAAGTAGATCAGAAAGAAATAACACCATTGGAGCGCCATCTAAATAGCAGTTTTGCAGAATGATAGTCATTAATGAGTGGTAATGATTATTTTCGAGACAGACAGACCCCCTCCCCCTATGTAATTGTGACACGACTGTGCCACATTAACCCACATTTTTGGTCCCACCTTCATGGATGAAGTAAAAACTGATGTGCTGTAAGTGGAGGCAGTCAGAGCCGGGTTTTTCTTTCATCTTTGTTTTCTATTTTCTATCCCCCAGCCTGTCTAGTCCGTTAAAAGCTTAGTCCCAGCAGGTTGTTGATTGAGTTAGCTCATTAACAAAGTGCTGAGCAGGTACAACACAACCTGACAAACATGATTCTAATTAACAAGCTCTATTAACGCTGCACATGTGGAGCCTTCTTACGTGCATTTCTGTGTATGTGCATGAGTAAATAAACAAGTCAGTGCTTGCTCGCAACTTATGCCAAATTTCTCTTTAAAGGGATCATCATGTTTGTTTATGTAAAATTTGCGCCCCATCATCTCTGTGTGTGGCAGGTAATGTGTGTGTGTGTGTGTGTGTGTGTTTGAGCAGAAGGGTGTTAGTCGGAATCCTGAGTGGAGAAGATGCTGCCAAAGACAGTTTATCTAGCTTTGCTGATTTCTTTTTTCACCCTCGCACCTTTTTCTTTTCTTCTGTGGCACTTTGCATGACCTGAAGAGGAAAGGTTACACAACCCCTCACTTCCGCTTGGATTAGAGAACATCCAGATGAGTAAAGCCACTTAGCTTAGTGCCACACAGACACAAACAGCAAAGTCACACACGCTCCCAAAAGCATAGACAAACACACACACTGCCCTTAATAAAAGCTGGCAGAAACCAGTAACTCCACAGGGAGGAAGTGTAAGCTTTGAATAGCAGGAATAAGCACTTGGCCTCCTGAGCACTATGAATTACACACACACACACACACACACAATGCTTCTCTGCCTGATCCCCAATGCTTTTTTTTTTCTTTTTTTTTAGCGGCTAAGACTCTTAAAAGTGTATATTTGATGACAGCAGGCTGGCAGATTTACAGCCCATAACAGGTGACTTGTGTAGGTCTGCACACGCTGTGCACCGCAAACTATACCGTATAATGACAAACATGTCAAAATCAAAACAGCATAAAGAACAAGCTAAGCTGTCCTTGTGTGTTTGTGCATGTGCATGTGCACGAGATCAAATAAATCTGGTCTCATTTAATGCAGGACTTGACACATGTAAATGAGCATTTTGTTTTCTTTTTAAGTTTGTGTTTTCTTTTTGCGTGTTGTTGTGAGATGGCCTGTTTTATTGTTTTGGTTCCTGATATTTTTTTCTTTCTTGTGATTTCCATTGTTTCTGAGAAGTTGCATTTTCTGTTTTGTTGATGTGTTTAGTTGTTATAGCCTTCAGCTATACCTGTTTGGATTACGGAGGCTGACACCACCTCCGCCTTTAAGAGCAAACTTAAACCATTTCTCTTTCATGAAGCGCACAGTTAGTCTGAACAATAATGTGTTCGGGCCAATAGTCCAATACTAGAGCGGGCTCATCTTAAACAGCTTTGTCATAGCTATGCTGCTACAGGCCTATGCTGCAGGGGGACACCAACATGATCCACTGAGTGGTGCCCCTCACCCTCTTCTCTCAGCTCAATCTATAGTTGTTAATTATGCCAGGTTCACACTGTACAATTTTTACAGTCATATAATCTCAGTCCAGAATCTTATGCTAATGTGCTAATGCACTCAAAAGTTTATCATTTCAAATCATTGGAGTGATCCTCTGTCTGTTTTCTTCCTCTGCCCGGCTGGCTCCCCAACCTGATAGTTTTTCAGCAGCCAGATCATTGATGCATGTCTCCATTACCAGAAACAGTCCTACAAAAAGGATTTCAGGAACCTTTTGGGGTGCAAAAAATGTTGCTGTTGTAGGAGAGGTACTCAGTGTAGTACTGATAAACGTCTGGACGGGGGGTGTCTAACTTCCTGACTAAGTACACTGTGAGCATGAGATGACGTCTTTCAGCTCGTGTACGAGTCATCATTCAGCTCCACAGTTGGACATTAAAAAAAAGGAAAACCAGAGATGCTGCAATCATCTTTCGTTCCAACAACATCCTTCTCGTCATTTTAGTTTGTTTGCCTTCATTCATTCCATCTTCTTCTTTTCTTTTTCTTGCGGTTGACAAAGAGGAAAAGCGGTGCACTACCGCTACCATGTGGCTTGGAATGGTAGTTTACCACTCCAACTCCATTCCAGGGAGTCGCCCCTGTTAGAGATTCCTGTCTGGTGGAACGTCGCAAATGGAAACGCAGCTACTCTGAGCTGGGTCCTGCACAAGGTTTCTTCAACTAAAGGGAGTTTTTCCTTGCCACTATCTGGCCTTCCCATTGTTGCTCAGGGGTCATGCTCTATGTGAAGCGTCTAGACATAAATTTATTAAAATTGAATTGAATTGAAAATCCACGTGGGAATGCCATACAAAAAAAAAAAAAAAAGACGCGGACACATACTTACATACTCTAACCCTAACAGTACCCCAGAAATAACATTCGTAATGACATGGCTTTGATCCTCACAAAGGCCCAACTAGGTCAGTGATTATACAAAACAAGGTCCTAATGAAGTAAGAAAAATAGAAACACAAGTATGCACGCACAAGGCTGGCTTAAAGATGCCTAGATGTTGCACACAAACATTCATTGTGTCAGTCATTGGTTCATCTGAGGACATCTGAAAGTCACGCCACAGTCAGCCACAGACCTCAGCTCATTCCTCACAGTTACAAACAAATATTTCTAGACTCAAACAGATAAGAGCTTCAAATATTTCAACAATTTCATTGGGATTTGTGTGAAACTACAATAGCACGTATTATTCAGAGAGATTTCTGTGGCTCAGGACGGGCAGGGGAAAACCATTTATGGAAAAACTAACACAACAATAACATTTTTCTTCCGCTCGCTTTTTTTGTTTTCCTAAAAAAAAGACTGAAATCTAGAATAGAAAACATGGTCCAACCTGCTCAAATCCATTCCTTTGAAATTCTTCAAACCCAAATATGTCCAAGATCCCAATTTCCATGGCAGGATCACTGGAAGAAATAAACAGATAAAAAATGTATTTGCTATGTAACCACTTTTTATTTTTCAGTGTGAGAACTCATCTGTTGTATTTCTGAGTGTGTGTGTGTGTGTGTGTGTGTGTGCACAAAATCATCTAAAATGGGTGTGTCAAGAGTGCGTGGAAGAAAAATTTATTTCATTCTGTGGTTGGTGTGTAAACAAGGCAAAGCACAAACACATACCAGAACATGTAGCGTGAGCTATCTGTTAGAGGACGATAAGACTCCCCAACGTAAACAATACCACGAATACCTCGACCTTCACCTGGAAGTGAGTGTGTTTGTGTGTTTTTGTGTGAGGATTCCATGTAAACCTTGGGGGTGTCCTCCATCCCTGCCCTGCTGCTCGTAATTCAGCGTACATGCTTAAACCTGCACGTCATGCTATGTAAACTATTACAACCCTCCACTCCAAGCTGTGAGTCATGTTACAACATTAGTGCTAAATACTCCACAGGCCCTGAAAGAGGCACTCCTTTGTGTGTAATGTTGGGTATAATTCGGTGGTGGTGTTTGGAATAACAGATATCAACAGCACGGGATTTTTCTCGTGATTTACTGGCAAAAAGCGCTCCTTAGCAAAAACATAAAGCAGACACACACACAGACTGACAGACAGACAGACAGAGCCATACCCGAGGCTGTCATCTGGTCCCTGCAGATAGTCGTTGATACTGTTGACCAGATAGCTGAAGAGGCGTCCATAGATGCTTTTTGCAAGCTGGTCTCTGTACTGCTCTGACGTCTCTACTGAGTGACGACGAGTGATCAAGTTACCTGAAACAGAAGGAAGCGAGAAATCCCAGTTTCAGGATGAGCTTTGCTTTCTTTTATTGTGTCTCTTGCTGCAGTGAGACTAAGACAAGTGTTCTCCAAATAAACACAAATATGTCTATACATCTTTAACTAAACCTCACAGAAAATGTTGTAGCCCCGCATTTAAGCATTTCTTCCAGCTCCTCTACGGGGAACGTAGTACAACCCCAGTTCCAAGAAAGCTGGATGCTTTGTAAAGTGTAAATAAAAACAAAAACTCATATTCCGACAAGTTAAGTTTATTATAATAAAGAAAAAAAAAATCTTTATTTTTGTTATTATTATTATTATTGTTATCATTAGTATTATTAGTGATGACGATGTGATGATAATGGCATATTATTATTATTATTCTTTTTTATTGTTGATATTATTGTCACTATTACTATTATTTTTATCTGTGAAAAAACATGTGCGCGCACACAAAACAGGTCTGTCGGATAACATAACTTGGATAAAAAACTAGGAGTTGGTTTACCATTATTATTATTATTTTTATTATTATTACTTTTTGTATGTTATCTTTTTCCTTTCTCCTTAATTCACTGCTCCCTCGTGTCTTTTCTTTCTCTCTGTTTGTTTGTTTTTATTTTTGTTTATTTGTACGTTTTTGTTATAAAAAACTAAAACAGAATGCGCTGATTTGCAAATCTCATGAACCCATATGTTATTCCCCAGAAGAACATAAATAACATATCAGATGGTGAAACTGAGACAATATTAGCTCATTTTGACTTTGACGGCAGTAACACGTGAACCTTTTCAACTTGAACTTTTTCCTCACGTATCAGAGGTACCTTTAATGTACTGAACATCAGAGGTGAGTGCAGCACTTAAGTCACTGGGGGACACCTGCAACAATCCAGCAACTACAGTCAAGAAGACAGAGAGAAATACATTGGACAAGGTACATGACATCATTAAAAAGAAAACATCAAAAGAACAGTATCAAACATTAACTGAAGATGACAATGGCAGTGCTGATAACGTCCCTGACCTCAGTCTGCTTGGCACTGCTCTGATGATGACATCACGCTGACAACAACAAGCTGAACTCTGCTACAGTTGATTCACATTTAACTGATTGGCAAAGCTGGAAGTGTTTAGTCATCATTGGACTTCTGAGCAGAATCCATAAACAAGCAGCAAAAGCAGGTGACAGCAGCCCAGAAACCCCTTGCTGACATCACCAGCCGTGACATTGCATCTCCCTGACAACGACTAGCTGTTTCCCGTTCAGGCACTGATGTCACTTGTTTACTATCTTGCAAAAGGTTGGGGGTCACAGGAGCACATGCGGCGGCTGTGTGATGTGAGAACGGGGAAAAGAGAAAGAAAACATTCACCCTAACAGTGGGGGAGTGTGTCTGAGACTTTCCCATCGCCATGGTTACGGTTTGGAAGAAAATACTGTTTACCAAACAGGTAAGTGTCTAGCATTTAGCTGCTGGTGGAAAGCTGCCAACCGGGGAAGACAGTGAAGGGAGAGCCGAGGGGATGTGGTAAGGAAGTTAAGAAGGTGGTGTGATACAACCCCTCCGTTCTCATCCAGCACCGAATCAACAAAGGTGGAGCTGTGGGCCCGTTTGGGAAAAAGTGGCACTGACCTCTCTCCAGCAGCTGCAGGTCAGAGGCAAAGGCTGTGTTGGCATCTGTCAGTGCAGTGAAACGCAGGTCCCCGATGTGGAGCACAGCAGATAGCAGAGCAAACACAGAGTCAACCTCCTGACGAAGAAAAGGTGGAAAAAGGCAAAAGAAGAAGGTCAGTATCATGGGCAGTAATTAAGGTATTATTATCCCCAAAGGATAATTTGTTTTATTCATCATCTGTCAAAAAAAAACCCAAAAAAACAATGTTCATAATGACAATAACAGGTGGGGCAAGATAAGTACAAAAGAATCAGTTTAATAAAGTAAAATAAAACAAAGTTTTTAATAAAGTCGACAGCAACAGGAATGATACGGTTGGTCCTGAACATCAATGCATTATAGAGGCAACACAAATGCTTTGTGTAGAACAACACCACATAAGATTGTGTTCTTTAGTAACCCCATCTGGTCGAGTTCTGTTGTGTTGCTTCAAAAAGTGGATGTTTTGGATCAGCCATGACGGTACAGGCGTCATGGCTTCAAGGTTCTGACTTTGTACCATCACTCAGATTGCTTAACGTTACACCTGCAACCTCACTTCAACAAGACTATTAAACCTTTTCTTTTTTTTAATGATTAAAAATACAGACGCCGATGCGTCGATGTCAGTTAAAGTGCCCAGATATTTGTACTGTTGTGGTCGTCCATAAAAAAAAAAAACACAGGAGATGACTGCAGGATTGTTCACAAAATCTAAAATCGTCTCCTTAAAAGAAAATGAAGACTCCAAACATCTGACACCACAGGATTATGGAGAGGACTGTCACAGCTTACGAGGGACAGATAATAATAGAGTCATCAGCAAATTTCATGATGTGACGCCCTGCATGCTGACTCTGACAAGCATTCGTATATAAAACAAATAAAAGAAGTGATAAAGCACAGACTTGGGGTGATCCACCGAAACATTTGATAAACACCGTTTACCTTCACACACTGCAGTTTTTAAAAAAAACAACAAATAAATAAACCCAACACCCATCATAAAATATCATGTTGTGGACAGTCTTCAGTGTTTGCGCTAAAATATGAGGATGGACACCAATAAAGACCAAAGAAAAATCAATAAAAAAGTAGCGTTATTAATGATTAAACACCCTCAACGTGGTTGTATGTAAAATGCTAATGGTATCATTCCATCAGGCCATATCATATCACAATATCATTTCACTTTTTTTTCAAATTTTGGGTTCTTCTAGAGCGTGCAATGAAAAAAGGTCTGTTCCTTTATTAAAAATAAATGACAAAAGGCCACTTGATAACATGTATTAATGACGGTTGCAGCATTAAATCCATGTGTCCACCGATCTATATTGGACACTTTGACCTATTAAGTTGTCACACTTCCAGTGTACGAATGACTACATTTTTTTTTTTTTCACAACGATAAATTGGACATCTTTGTAAGAACATGACTTGAGATCTTCTACATCGATTGTTGTGGTCCGCCTTTGTACAGCGTTTTGTCAAAACATTTCACCAAAGTTTCTGATGGCGTTTCTAATTGCTGCCTTGCTCACACGCCGTGTAAGGAGCTGACCTGTGTTTGCTCTCATGTTCACAGTACAGCTGGCAAGTCTCAGCTTTGTTTATGACAGCAAACAGCATGGTAAGATGAAAAACTAATCCTACTTACGGAATATCCCTTCTATAACAAGCCTTTGTTATCAAAGCTTTGTAGGCAAAGCCTTATTATTTAGATTAAGGTTTTAAATCATGGCAACTGGACCTCCTCCTTTTTCCTTTGTTACAGAGTTACCATGATGGATGGACAAAGTTTAGTCCTCTCTTCCAGAGACATCTACTGTCCTAAACATGAACAATAGTGAGTTTTCTTTTCTTTTCATGAATATCATACAGACCCTAACATTTTAAATAACTGTGCAAAAACGGGTAAGTCAGTTTGTTAAACCCTATTGCATCTGTATGAGCCATTTTCAAATGCTCTTTAACTTTCAGTTGAGTCTTACTGACAGAGTTGGAACATTGGAAAGCAATAATCAATAATAACGCAACTGTTGCAGCATCATGTATCAATGCAATGTAAAACGTGAAAGAGTGTCAACCCTCCCTTCCCCACTCACACCCTTTCTTTCCTCAGTCACACTCTCCCTTCCTCTGCGTCCTTCAGCAGAGGACACTTAATGGAATACCCCATTATGCCGCCGCTCTGAGTCGGGGAGGGGGATGTCTGAGTTTGAGTTTGTGCGCTTGTGTGAATACGTCTACTTGTGCACTCTCCCAAGCCAGGATATTGGAGCTGATATCTCGGAGATAAACACAAGCATTAGTCTCTGCCTGACACTCTATACTAAGAGTGAACCCCCCACACCTCCCCCCACCCCCACCCCCTGCTGAGGGGAGAGAAGAAAAGGGAGAGAAAAGGATCTAGAGAGAGCGTTAATGACGATTGACCTTTAGGTCCGGACTGGGAGTTGTCTCCTGATGAGGGCTTAGACAGAGACCAATGGGTGGTCTATCACTTCCACTAACACTCCCTCCCCCCACGTTCCCCCTCTGTACCTTGGTCTCTTATCAAGTGGACGATAGTGGTCCCACTACCCTTTGCTCTATTCCTCGATCCCTTATGTCTTGTGTGTGTATGGGCTGCTGCTGGATTAAAAGGTGAGATGCTGGTCACTGACTGCTGATAGATGCTGACTGGGTATCCAAGAATAGAACCTGATAATGGACTGGGAACACAGCTGGTGGTGCACAGGACAAGCTGTACCGATGCATGCTACAGGCACGCTATGCTGAATAACCTCTGCATTTGGTCACACATTTTCAGGTCATCTTTTCATAATTGCTTGATGAGACTCCTCTGGTGCTTGAATTGCACTGGATCCTCTGAGTTTCCTCAACTTTTCCGGGTTATGAGGATAATTCTCATTCAAATATGCCCATATTTACCACTGTGTCATCCCGGTCATGGAATCATAAACATTTAATTTCATGGACTGACCCAGTCCAAAATTATAGTGGATTAACTTCTGCCTCCAATTTGTGAGCGCTTTCAACTTAGAAACATACGCATTTCGTCGTGCAAAAAACACGTCACACGTTACTTCAGTGTCATCAACACCCCTGTTTCCCTTCAGTTATGTTTAGCTAAGCAAAATGTGCCGATCAATACCTGCTTGTTGAAGCCAAGGGCTCGCAGCGATTGTTTGACTGCCACCAGATGTTCCCGACTCTGGCTAGAAGCTGTGGCCACTGGAGGGGTCTCTTCAGAAAGTCCTCCACTAAGATATCTGACACAAGAAGACACAGAGACGGTATATAGTTGTATAGACAGCATTTCAGGGAGTTTTGCTTGGAAAATAGTAAAAAATACAAACATGCAGTCTCACACGAGCATGTACCTATGAGCCAAGACATTATTGAGGTAAAGTGCGCTCTTCTCTTCAGGTGGAAGGCCCTCAGCCATCAGGTAAAAGACTCTGAAGTTGTGCTGCTGAGGAGGCAGGTGGACCAGGCGAGACTTCTCCAGCATGTAGGTATACACACGCGCTTAAACATCAGACATGTTTCCTTTTTTAGTCAGTAGCAGACATGAGTGAAAACAATTTGATTCCGGCAGTAGTAAGCATTTCATGGCTCAGTGTTAAAAGAAACTAGAGTAAAATAGTAATACAGAACAGAACACATACGCGGGCGTTTACTGCCCCCTGCTGGCGTTTCAGTACAGGACCGTAGAAAAACCCCATAAATGTGGTAGTGGTTCCTAGATACTGTATGTCTAAAACAGTTTATGCTTATGTTTGTTTTTTTACAGGTTAAAACAAATAAAAATCCACAATACAAAAATAAGTAAATAAATGGAATGAAACAAAATAAAAGAATAATAATAGAGCAAAACAAAAGCTACTATCAACAAGTTATTTAACCCTAACTGATACAGTGAGTAGCTTCTCATCTCTTAAACAACCATGTCAGAAGACACATCCTGTGGTCATTGAAAAGATACTAATCTGTTTCAGAAGGGTCAAATTACTGACATGCATCAAGCACATTACTAAAAACTGGAAGGATAGTGTGACTGGAAAAAGCCTTGAATGATCGAGATCGGCGATCATTTAAACATTTGGTGAAATCAAATCGTAAAAAACAACAACAATAGTAGTGCTCACAGCTATGTTTGATAGTGAAAGTAAGAGCATTTCCACATGATCAATGTAAAATTACTCAAGGGATTGGGACTAAAGAGCTGTGTAGCCTTAAGACAACCACTTATCAGTGAGAATAATCTGAAAGAAGAGGCTTCGGTTTGCTAGAGAGCATAAAGATTGGACTCTGGAGTAATGAAAGAAGGTCAAGTGGTCCGATGAGTCCAGATTTACTCTGTTCCAGTGATGGGAGCATCAAGGTCAGAAGAGAAGACGATGAAATGATGCTCCCATCATGCCTAGTACCTACGATACAAACCTGTGGGGGCAGCGCTATGATCTGGGGCTGCTGCAGTTGGTCAGGTCTAGGTTCAGGTCTAGGTTCAGGTCTAGGTTCAGGTGTAGGTTCAGCAATGTCATGAGGTCAGTAAACTACCTGAATATACTGAATGACCAGGTTATTACATCAATGGATGTTATCAAAAAATGATGCAAAACAAAAACTAAGATCATTTTATCTGCAATTGTGTTTCATTCAGTTACTTTTGCATTGTTAAATTAATTAATTGTTTTCAGTTTTTGTTTTATATAAAAAATTTGTTTTTATTTTTGTATGTATGTATGTATTTTCAGTTAACAGAATATTTTCCCACTGTTAGTTTTAGTCTCACTTTTCATTAATAAATGGCCACCAGAGAGTCCAGATCTGAACCACACTGAGAATCTTTGCGATTTGCTGAAGATTTCCAATGAGATGCAAGAGTGTGCAACTCTTTTATTGGATGGAAAGTGTATGTGGGATAGTTAAAAAAAAAAAAAAAAGTTACCTCGGAGCATCGTCTTCCTCTTTTCACAGTACTGGATGGTCAACAGTTTGATGAAGCGGCTGGAGTTGCTGTTCCTTGGGGTCTTTGCGTGACCAAAGGCTTCCAAAATACAATTTACCTGCAGAATTCAGCAAACATCAGGACATGTCAGCAAAGCTTTGAAATGTCTTTTAAAATGGATTTTAGAGAAAAGCAAAATGCTTGTGAAAAAAACAAACAAACTTCAGAATAATAATAATGGCTTCAGTTTACAGAAAATAGATCAGACAAAAAGAAGTTCTGCGCGTTTTTCTTTTTCTACCACTAGATGTCAACATTCTCCCATTATGTCAGTACTCAACATTTTTGTGTGACCCAGAATGATGAGCTGACCCAGATATTAGCTGCATAACGATGACTTCATCAGAAGAGCATTCTCAGACTACATTTTGCTTTTTTCTTTGACACATCTCAGAGATTGACTGATGCACAAACCGAGTTGATTGCTGTGTTAC